>CM025782.1:3511393-3605971 GCA_014636745.2 Centella asiatica
CCCCCCCCCCCCCCCCCCCCCTTCTACAAACACTTGTGCTTATATTGCACTAACATATGTCCTTTCGTTCATGTCATATTTTTAAAAATACTTAATTATTCACTTCCAAAAGTATGATTTAAAGCATGTTTTTAACATCAGGAGTTATTGTCATTTATTCTAAAAAGGCTATCCAAGATGAGAGTAAGAAATGTCGACGACCACCTAGTAAACAAACCATTATCTTCCAAATATTTCTTTCTATCAGTAGTTAAAACACCATGATTGTGTCTTTGACAACCAGAGTTCTTGTAGTCTATTAGTGTCCATAAGAATAAGAAGACAATAAGAAATGATACACACTGCAGAAAAGATGATGAGAGTTGACATATGTATGGATAGCTATTGATAACACCACATATTAAAGAATGAAGAAGTCACCACTGTATCTGAGACAAGTTCTAACTTAGTCTTCGTCAGCATGAAACTAGTCTCTGATAGTATAAATTAGTCCCTGAGAGATTTATAACTTAGTCTCCGACAATGTAGAAAATTAGTCTCTAATGAGCAAATTTTTGTTAGTCTCTGAAGAGAAATTTTTCTTAGTCTCCGAGAGACAAAAAAAATGCTAGCCTCTGATAAGTTTGGTGATGACTTATTGAGTTTGGCACTGAATAAATTATCCATTGATGAGTTTGGCAATGACTTATTGAGTTTGGCGCTGAACAAATTATCCACCGATGAGTTTGGTGCTGACTTACGAGTTTGGTGACAACCAAGAAACTTTGGTGGTAGTCAAATAGATTACCGACAAGTTTGGCAATAAACAAATTCATCCCCTGATGACCGAGGTCTATCCCCTAATGTTCAAGGGTCATCCCTTGATGACCGAGGACCATCCCCTGATGGTCGACAGTCATCCCTTGAAGGGCAAACCATCACCTGACGGAAAACTTATCCACTGACGACTAACCATCCCCTAATAGGTAAATTATCCACTGATGGCTGATTTATCCCCTAATGGTCATTCTTAGTCCTTGATGAACACTTTTATGATTCAACGATTATCCATTGACACGCGGTCTATCTTTAAAAGTATAAAATACTTTTTTTTCTTTCTTCAATTATTTTAAGATGATATTAATTAACTGTTAAACCTCGACAGTTCTGATGTCAAATTCAAACATTAAAATATGTAAGGGCATCGCATATGCACATTCTCATATCTTTATCCAAGGCATAATTTTCTCATGTCATGTCAATGTACATATTTTATAGAGTTTTTCGCTCACAAGTGATTTGAGTTATATTTAGCTAAGGACCAAGACAAGTATATACTCACTCTACTTTCTTTCAATTGATACGTATGATCTTTCTTTTGATATACGTAATGCATCCAACATATTATTATATCAATATTCATGATTCAATTTCTTTAAAGATAAGTAATGTATGATCCCTTGATCCGATGTACGTGAAAAATGTTGTACTAGAATCAAGTATTCGTTGGGAGAATGTTGGCTATTCAAATTCTCTGACTCACCGAGGTAAATCCCATACGAATATAAAAAGACTTAATTGTTCTCACCCCTTACTTATAAAGTATATCTGTGTGGGTAACTAAAGGCTAAAGGGATGTATCTGCCTGGTACCCCGGGCCTAGGAATGATAAGGGACAGAAACTGAGGCATCGGTGACCGAACTCTCGCAGATAAAAGAATTCTGCTTTGACGACGTATGTCATTATGATGAAGTTAGACGGTGGTCAGGTTGGCTAGCTGATATACTGTTTGATACGAAGTTCCTAAGGGCATGTGCACCAAACGGACATGAATACAAGGAGTATGTGAATTACTCAAGATTTTTTCAAGTAAAGGGTCAAATCCCTCGTTATCATTCGGGGACCCTGGAAGTTATAGGTTTTTCAATTTATCCAGAGGTGTCGGCATTGTCTCCGCCTAACCTCACAAACACCTAAGCCTTATAAATTATCTATCTTGCAAAGCTCACCCAAAACTTGATTATATACCTGCGAGCATAAATCGCTCATGTTGCTATTATCTAATGTTTTACAGGTTATGGTGAGAAAGTCGACCCGTCTGATAAAGGCAAAGCGAGGATGGCATAATGAACATTTCCTGATTGCCCTCTTATGGATGACATTCAGGGGAAGAGCGAAGCGTAAGGCGATTATTGAAATGTTCAGATTGTAAGACCTGTGTGGGCCCCTCATAGATTTTCACTGGTTGAATTTTATTTTTAGATGAATGTAATAGAGATTACTATTTATTTCTCTTATTTAATGATATGCACGCTTTGATGTTATTACTCATCTTTTCTCAATTATTGACGGTGTCTGATGTCCAGGATGGGATATTTGGGGCCGTTAGAGGATACCATCCATATCTTGTGTGATGATACGAAAGATGTGAGGGAAAACAAACTACAACTGTTAAAACAACAGTACAAGTGGTTCACAATGAAAAATGGTGAATCACTCACTGAAATATTTGACAGATTCAATAGGTTGGTAAATGACCTGAAAATGTATGGGAAGACATATGCCAACAAGGATGTTAATAGAAAATTCATGAGGGCACTTCCCATGTCATGGGATCCAAAGACTACAGCCATTAGGGAATTCAAGGACATGAATCTCCTAAACTTGGATGAGCTCTATGGTACCCTTAAGACATATGAACTAGAGGTTCAACAAAGATCTGAAATGTCAGGGATACCAGAAAGCTTAGATGACTGCTAAGAAAAAACAAAAAGGAAGCATGACAAAGTATCTTGATGTAGCAGCAGTCAGGAGATGCTGAGGAAAGTGAACAAGAAAGTGAAGGGGAAGAAGCTAGCTCTAAGGCGATTGAGTACACCCTTGAAGAGTTAGAAGACATGGATGAAACAATGGCCTTCCTTGCAAGAAGTTTTTCCAAGATGAAATTTCAAAAGTCAAATAGGACAAATAAATTTTCAATAAGGAAACCTAGTAGCACAAGCAACTTTATTAACAAATCTAGACTAAAGTGCTACAAATGCAATGAGTTGGGCCACTTTATAAATGAGTGTCGTAAGGCCAAAAATGGAGGTGAGTCCAAAGGGAAGGATGTTATGGTGGACTACAAGAAAAAAATACTTTAGCCTTCTTAATGCTAACAAGAAAGGCAAAACTTATATAACTGAGGGAAAGAATTGGGTTGACTCAGATGAACAAGAAACTAAGAAATATATCAATCTAGCCCTGATGGCCTCATCCATTGATAGCAGCAGCTCACAAATAAGTCTCGAAATTTCTTCTATCATGTCTAAAGCTAATTGTTTCAAAACTGTTAAAGAAATGACTTGTGAGATTAGAGACTTGTATGACACTTTAAGGAGTGCAGTAACTGAGACTGAAAGAGTGCAAAAGATAAATGAAAATTTAAACAACCAAAAACACTTTTTAGAATCAAAATTGACTAGACTTGTAAATCTAGAAATAGATCTAAACAGGACTAAAAATCTTCTTGACTGTGCCATCAAAAGGGAAGAATGGACCTCCAAAAAACTCAAAGAAGAAGAAGAGGTCATAAGAAAATGAATGAGTCTAGCAAAAAACTAGAGGATCAACTAAACAATAGAAAATGTGATTCTAAAACTGGTTTAGGCTATGAGGAGACTCATATGAAGCAATATTCTTTTGAGGTTGAAAGTGCAGCTAGTTTTGGAAAAAGGTCTATGCAACCTATCAAGTTTGTTAAGACTGTGACCAAACTAGAGAAAGGGAAAGTTTTCTCAACCAATGAAGTTTCCACAAGTTGTGGTAGTGACAAGAAACTTATTCTAGCCAAAACACTCAACGTCCCCCTCTAAGAAGGAGCCTGATTGTGTATCAGTGGATACACAGTCATCAGGAGATAAGAGTGCATCAGGTCATTGAAGTCCTTCAAGTGTTAAAGGTGTTACAGGAGAGAAGAAAAAAAATAAAAATGATAAGTTAAGAGTGAACAAAACTAGAAACTATGCTCCTAATGGTTTGCGAGTTGGTAAGACACATCATTCACAAAATGGGACTCTAGGTGATAATATAAAGGAAGGCACGTGAAAAATGACCCGCCGTTACTATAATTTATTTCAATGTATTTATGGAGTTTTTTTCATTTTAGTTTTTTTGTTTGTGAATTGAGGTTGATAATCTCAAGCATTTTTTATTATTCTTTGCGGTTTATACTACTTAAATTAAAGATTTTATAATTGTTAAGAGAGTTTGCAGTGCATAAGTTTGTGATCGTTCGACTAGTTTGATTAATTAAATTTAACTATTAATAAAAAAATAATTAAAATTAGCCCCTACAGGTATGAATTCTGCCACCGCCACTGATCCAGCATATTTTAAAACACTCTACTAATGATTAAGCTTTTATTAAAGATCTTTATAACTACCTCGAATGATGGTAACGCTTATACTGGTAATTAATGGCTGGAAACTTCCTTTACCTCCAAAATTGCATATTTTCCTATGGAAAATTTTTCACCATAAGCTATCCGATTTCTACTAATCTGGTTTGGCTTCATGATAAAGCATGAAAGAAATGTAACGCTCTAGATGAAGATCAAAATCTTGTTTTTAGAACTCGTCATTTTCCAAAAACGTTTTGTTAGAGTGTTGAAAATATTTTTGTATTGTTTGTAAAATTCTTTTTGATGACAGTTCATAATTTGTTCATAACTTTTTTAAAGGAAAAAATAGCAATTCGGTCATTTAAGTTGACCACTTTTTGACCCATAATATAACAATTCGAAACTCTCGAAAAATTTTACAATAGGTTAATTGTAAAGAAAATTAAGGAGTATATTTTCATAAAAAAATGTTTCGAAAGTAAAGTTTTGGGACTTAAAAGTTTATAAACTTACATTTCTATAACAATTTATGGTTAGTTTTTGACTTTTTGTCATTTAAACTTATGTCAAATTATTTAGATTAATGACCAATTGAATGGATGTCAGTTGCGAGATATTAATCCTTAGCATTGATATTAGTGTTTAATGGTATACCAATCAACACGAAACTAATATATATTAGAGTTTTCTGACAGAAGGAGGATACATAACACAACTAATAATCACTCTTCTTACTAAACACTTTTTTCTGCATTTTTACGATATGTATTCATTCAAGATTTACTCTGAATTACGGTCAACGTAAATTTAGCTTAGAGGCTTGACATATATCATAAATGTGAAATGTTTCTAAGCTTTTAGCAAACCTTTTTGGTAAAGGACGTTTACCACCTTGGGCTTACCAATGTGTAAGTTGCCCTAAAAACTTCATCTTTCATCTTCTTTATATCTAACAGAGACTTTTCAGATGTGATCCTTATCATCTTAAAACTTTTGATTGCTTCATGTCCTGGGCTAAATATAATTTACCGTTGCTCCACGTCCGGATATATAACAAGGATACCTTGGAATGCTTTCTTTGTGTTTGATCTTTGGAACTTATGGTATGCTAGAAACTGCTATGTTTTAAAAAATAACTTGAGATTGATCTCGCAGGTCATGAAACAAAGTTTTAATCAAGCTTGGTGGTGGCTTTTCAATAGCAATAAGATTAAAATTTGAAACACAAATTAAACCCATTATTTATTTAACGCCTTCTATTCAGTACCATCTCCCACATGATGTTTTGTTTTGTTTTGTTTGTGTATGATATTGTATATATAATAACTCGGTCTCAATTTGTTGGAGGTGTTTCAGCGATATCAGCTTTGGGTTATTGGAGATATATAGGCTAATATGATCAGCTAAACAAAATAATGTGAAGAGTGTGGTTTTATTCTAAGATTGCCAAAAAACTTTAATCTATTCGGTCTTCTTTTGCTTATGTTACTCCTTATGAATTTCTTATTTTTGTGGGGATAACTAGTCACTCAGCGTGACTTTTGTGGTATATGTTTCGATCATCTTTAGTTATTGAATGAATGTGTTGGTTATATGTGCAAAGAAAAAAAAAAGTTTTTTTTTTTATGTTTTCAATGTTATCGGCTGATTCAGTGAGTTACATGCGAGAAATATAAACTTTCAACTTGTTGCAACCATTATCACTGAAAACAAAAATAGTAGATTAAATTCATCATTAAAATAATGTTGTAAATGAATGAACAACCTAAAATGTAAAAAGCGTTGCAACTCGACGGGACGAATAAGAGAAGATGTCTATGCCGCTTTGTGAACTATATCAGTTTTGTGTATTAATTTGGTCCTTGAATTTTTTTTGCATCTTGTTTGCTATAAAAAAATTTTAAAATATGCGTAATCAGAAAATTTTCGTTAATCTCTCGATAAATCCGACATAAAATACAGTCATGCACATGCGAGTCATTAAATAATAAAATAGTTGATTTATATCATGTGTAAACTACTTGTTTGACCGTTATCGAACTATATCAATTTTGTAAATTTAGTCAGTGATAGTCAAAGAGGTTTGCCTAATATAAAAACTAAAAATTACTTATAGGACTCATATTGGTATATTTTTTGTCAGATTTAACGAGTGATTAGTGAAATTTACTCTTCGCGCATCTTTTAAAAAAATTTTATACCAAATAAGATACAAAAAAAATTAGAAATTAAATACTTAAAACTGGTATAATTTGGGCCGATCGAAAAATCTAATCATATACATAAAAATATATCAAAATAAACATATAATTTTCAAACTCTTTCCAGCTATACAATTTAACTAGTTAAACCTTATTATTGAGCTTTACAACGACTTCGAATATCAACTGTAGCCCTCCTCAAAAATCAAAAATATGTTATACATAAAAGAAGCAAAACTCAACTAAAACTTTAAAGTCGCGTTTCATTAAATGGAATGGATTTACATGAAAATATAATATTTAAATAAAAAAATAAAAATAAAAGATAAAATTACAAAATTATGAAAATAAAAAAAATAATGAATTGTGTAAAAAAATTTAATTGTAATATGATAGAGAATCTCCTTGTAAGAGAACATATTTTAAAATGCATGTAATATAATAGAAATGAATAAATGAACGGGTAAAACTTATACGTGTTGGTAGTGTAAAATTCATTTTATACTTATATCATTCTATTCAATCAAATTATAAGTAACATTAAACTTTTGAATTACAAAATAAAAATAAACTCACAAGTTATTTTAGTGCAAAAAATATAATTAAAGTTAGTTCGATCGATAAAAATTGATATTTCGAATTTTGTTAATTATTTTTTTTATAAATAAACAATTAATGTAACTTCTTTTTAAAATTAGTAACACATCCTAACTTTAAATCAAGAGAGTTTCTCCTTAACTTGACCGAAACAACATCCACCTCTAACACCGTTTCTCTTGACATTAAAAGACCACCCAATATATTTTTTAGAGTTTTATCCTTCCATTGTGAAGGTCATTTTTTTCCACTTTCCTTCTTTTTCATTTTTTGTTTTGGTAGAAACGTGGAGTTTAGTTTATATTGTAAACGAATAGGAGTTAATTCGACTCATAAGAGTTGATATTTTGAATCTTGTTAATTATTTTTTTTAATGAATAATTTATATCCCTTTCGTCCTAAAACAAGAGTAATATTTTAAAAAATTATCAACTATTTTCGCGAAAGTCTATAACTAAAGATGGATTTGAATTTGATTTATTTTAATGATAAAATAGTTAATATTATAAAATATATTAAAATTTTAATAAAATAAACTCTTTATTATATAAAAACTCTTACCACAATTTGAATAATGGGATTTAACAACATAATACAAACAAAATCAAATGTTACTTCTTTTTTTTTTTAACAGAGAGAGTAAGTATTTTTAAATTCCTTTTAAGATTAATATACCTGACAAATGGATTTACCCAATAGGTTCATGGATAATATATTTGCACATTAAAATGATTATTGATTACCTATCTATGATATATTTAGCTATCCATTTGTCAAGTCTAAAGGTTAGTAACTAATACTCCATTTGTTCCTTAATATATGTCACTTAGAAATTTGTGTTGATCAATTTGATCATTTTTTTTACTTTAAAATTACACATAGACATTTATAATTACAAAATTATAAAATTATATAAACTTTCTTATAATAATAATAATAATAATAAAATTAGTCAAATATAGGTCAGTTTTGATCAAAAAAATTTTTGATAAGAGTCATTTAATTGAAACCACAAAGAGTATAAAGAGACTGCGCTTACCTTCACCAAAACAACCTCCGATACTGTTTCTCTTGACATTAAAAGACCACCCAATACTTTCTTCTGAGTTTTATCTACCATTGGGAAGGTCAGTTTTTTTGTCGTTCTTTTTTACTTTTTTTTGGATACGTGAAGTTTATTTTATTTATTTTAAAATTAGCGATATATTTTTAAAATGATGAATTTTGAAAACAATTTTTATATTTTAAATATATCTCTATTATCATATTATTTGAAGTAATAGTAGTATTAATTATAATAAAGACCATTGAGTAGATGAGTTAATTGTAATACTGATAATTATGTTAAGAATCATTAAGTAGTGGAGATAGTAGAACTAGTTAAAATAATGAAACAATGGAACTACATTTAAGAATGTTAAAGAATTATAACATTTGATAATAATGTATAATACTTAAAATTATTAGAACTTGAAATTGTATTAGAACTTGTCATTATACTATGAGAGCCTACCATCAGAGACTATCAGGAATGCATTTGGAGAGTTCAACAAAGTTAAAGTTAGACAAGCCTATTGGAGACTATGAATTAGCCTATCGGAGACTAAGAATTAGCCTATCAGATACTAAGAACTAATCTATTAGAGTTTAAGGATTGCAATATCGGAAACTTTTGTTGAAGTTGTAAGATACTAAGGCAAACACTCTCTGATGCAATGAAAAATTCATGAAGCTGGTTAGAGGATAAATAGCATAGTCACCATTGGGATTGAAGCTGGTTAGAGGATAAATAGCATAGTCTACTAGAGTTTTTTAACAAACAAGAAGCTGACCAAGATCCATAACATAGTCACCATTGGGATTGAAGAAGGTTGGGAAGCTGATCTGTAAAAGCAGAGAGATTAAGTAACAGAGACGTTACCTAACAAAGAAGTTAGGTAACAAACTTGTTACAACTACTAGGAAAGGAGAAACTGCTCTAATTGAATAGCGAAGTTGTTCAATGTTAAAACAAAATAAGCTAACATGTTTGTAGGAAGAGGTTGAATACAAATACCACAACTTTTTTGCTCTTTAAAACACTAAACACGAAAACTAAAATAGCTACAAGTTTATCCCCTGATGTGGATGAACTCAAAAAAACAGTACAGTTATTTAAAATAAATACACAAAGATTCAAGTTAAAATAGTTGTATTATAACTTGAGTTTTTCTGGGAATCTATATAATCACAAAGTAATTAAACAACTACAAATCTATAAGTGAATACAGCTTCTTGTTTCACACACTAGCTATAATTTCTCTCTGAATATTTCTCTCAAGAACTATTACAAAACTTCTCTATAGGTTGATATGTCTATGTGTTGTATATTCGTTGTTTTACAGTGTGTTACAACCTTTACATATATAGGAAAATAGTGATTTAAACTATGTACTTGTCATGCTTCTTTTTCAACGAAGTTGCAGTATGTCTTGTGAATGTAACAAGTGTCAGACCTCTAATGGCTATTGTTGCTTCTTTTTCACTCCTTGTTTTCCATAGCTATTGGACCTCCATATTTCAAGGAATATCTTCTCAATTATACCCCTTTCTTCTATGTCAAGTATTAGTGCATATCTTTTAATTCTTGATGACATGTGGACTAGGCCTTAAATATCCCCCAGTAACAAGTCATAATGTTGACTATATCAGTGCTTCTGGAACCCTAATGACAAGGCCTTATGTAAAATTGATCAATGCGTTACTATCCACTAATGTTAATCCCTAATGTAGAATTATATCAGTGCTTCTTGATCCCCTAATATTAAGTCTCAGTGTTATCCACTGATATCACCCATTGATGCAGTGTTCGGGCTATCCCCTGATGATATCTCTAATAGTCAAGTTATCTACTGATGGTATCCCCTAACAGTCAAGCTATTTCCTGATGTTGTCCCCCCTAACAATCAACTTATCCACTAATGGTATCCCTTGACGGTCAAGTTGTCTCATGACGGTATCCCTTGACAGTCAAGCTATCCCCTGATGATATTGTTGAAATGTATACCCTAGGAGCAAATTATTTGATAATTGTCATGGTGCACTTGTACTTATGTTTTGATTTAATGAATAATGTTTAGTTTATTATGCTTCAATTTACTGTGTGATATAATTGTTAAGATATTAAACGTCCCTAAAATAATTAATACTTCAAGCATGTGACTAGAACATGAGATCATATAGTTGCGAAATGTATCAATATTCTTAAATATCCCTAGTCAAGTATTATTGTTAATGAGAAAACAATGATACATTGAGACTAGTATGTGGGTTGACTAATGACAAAATCTCATTGGCCATAGATATATGAGATATCAAGTCAACACATAGGTACATGTTGGAGAACAATGTACTTGATTGACCCACCATGAGAATTATACATATAAGTGAAGTGTCATAAGATATTATGACAGATAGTTATATTATGAGTCGTGTGAGGAATGTGAATGATCTAGATGTGATTTGCCCCTCCTATGTATATTAGGAGTGATATCCTTGTGCCTCTTGATTAAGTAGAACCATGAAATGCATGGCCATTCCCAAATACTGATTTGTCTCTTATAGTTTACTCATCAATCAAGAAAACAAAGATTAAATTATAAAGAGAATGACACACTTCATGCCTTGAGTTTAATTTTGGATATCAAGGGCAAAAGGAATTATATTACATTAAGACATTGGTCAAAAGAAAAGGTTATGTTCAATCACCAATATTATTATTACTTGGGTAACACTGATGTATTACTAGATGTCGCTCACTGTTTATAATTTTATAATATGATTATAAAATTATTTTTAATGTAATAACAACCTATAGGGTCGCACATTAAGAGCATAATTAAAAGGAGAATTAATTTGTATATTAGATTTTAAATAAGTGAATATGATTGACTTATTTGAAATTATAGTTGAGAATTAATACAAGTAATTGACTTAGTCAATTGTAACAGCAGCTGCAGAGTATTAAATATTAATAGTTGTTGCAGATATCAACTTGCAAGAGGCAGTTAGCCACTTCTGTCCAGATTCATTGTATCTAGTCACCTCTGTTCAGGTTCATTTAATATATATATATATATATATGATCTATTAGTTGAAAGGGGGTGGTGGAAGAGGAGGATAGCCACCTCTGTCTAGGTTCATTGAATCTAAATATATATATGATATATATGATGATCTATTGGTTGAAAGGGGTAGTGGAAGAGGAGGTTAGTTGCGTATAAATACTCCTCTTCCTCTTATCTCATTTATGAAATATGTTAGACATATACATAGATAGAGATATATACTAGATATACACAACCTTCAGTTCTTTCTTATGCTCTGTATAGTAACGAATAGAGAAGAAAGAAATAGACCAAACAGAAAGAGTGAGATAAAAGTTAGTCTTTGATTTTCTTTTTGCTAGTACCATATAAGAGAAGTCATTCATCTCCTTGGTTAAGTTATACGCTCGTGTGGATACCTGTAGAGACTTGGTTTAGTTGGATTGAGCCTGTGGTTCATCACTATCTGCACTAAAGTTCAGAATCTGCAGCTTGAACAAGTTCTCTTCTATCAAATTTGTATATCCTATTTTGCATAGATCCTAGTTAGGGTTTCAATAAGTTGTTTTAATTTATTTCTTTCACTGCGTTTATGTGCATGAAACCCAAACAGATATCACCTGATAGTCAAGTTATCCATTGATGCCTTTTGAACGCTAACATCTTTGATCACTGATACTTTGATGGCTTTTCATAAATGTCTGATGTGAGGAATACTTGAACATTAAGTACAACCAGACATTCCCTACACTATCAAGTCCTTTTGGATATCCATTGATGACTTGTCTAGTGCAGTTAAGGCTATCCCCTGACAAACTGAGTTGTCCATCAGCGAATGCTTATTTGTACAAATATACTAAAACTTAGAAAATTCCTTGAGTATTTACAAGTGCACAATTATTAAATATAACACTCAAATCATGTTAGAGTTAAATAAGTTCAAGTGTTTGTAGAAGGGGGGCGGGGGGGTTGAATATAAACACTACAAACTTTTTCTCTTTTTCGAATTAACTCACTAAGACTGGAACAACTGTGATTTCAGAAGAACTATACTTCAAAGGAAAATGAACACATTAGAATTCAAGTTAAAATAGTTGTATTAAAACTTGAGGTTTTTTTAGAAATCTGGTTAATCACAAATGTGATTAATCAACTGCACTTCTGTAATGACTTACAGCTTCTTTTCTCACACTCACTAACTACTTATTTTCTTTGAATATTTCTCTCAAGATATATTACAAAACTTCTCTCTAGTATATTTGTGTGCTTCACTTTTTGGTGTAATGAAAACCTTTTGTATATGTAAAAGATCAGTTGTTGAACCCATGTGCATAGACGTGCTGCTTTTTCAACTTAGTCGCAGTATTCATCCTTTTGGAGTTATGTGTCAGACTACTTTTGGCTTTTGTTGCTTCTTTTTCATTCCTTGATCTTCGAGCATTTAATGATCGAGAGTTGTCATTGGACTACCAAACTTCAAGAAATATCTTTCCAATTATATCTCTTGTTTCTTTAACAAGCTTCAATGATTCATGTATAAGACCTGATGACGAGTGTATACAGTCATAACTATCCCCTGATAACAAGCCCTGATGTCGACTTGATTAGTGCTTCTGGATCCCCTGATGACAAGTCCTGATGAGGACTTGATCAGTGCTTCATTCTTCACTTGAGTTAATATATGTTTGTAGAGTTAGCCAAGTGCTTCTTGATCCCCTGACATTAAGACCTACTTGCATCCATTGATGGCTTCCACTGATGCAGTGTTGATCATTTCCTCTGATGGTTTCCCTTGATGGGTTGATCCTTCAATGTCATCCCCTGACAGGGTTTCCCTGATGTATTAGTCTTTTACTGTCACCCCCTAATAGGTTCCCCTGATGGGTTCCCTTGACAGGTTGGTCTGTCACTGTCATCTCTTAACAGGTTTCCCTGATGGGTTCCCCTAATGGGTTCCTCTGATGAGTTCCCCTGATGCAGTATTTCAGGTTTCCCCCGATAGGTTCCCCTGACATATTTAATCACTGATGCTTTGTTAACTTTGTCTGAAACATTTGATGTGTGGAATACTCGAATACTCTTAAGTAACAATAGACATCCCCGTTATACTATCAAGTCCTTTAGAAGCTTTCACTGATGATTTGTCTAGTGTAGAGCAGTTCATCCCCTAATGACTAAGTTGATCATCAGCGGATACAAAACTTGTGCAAATATATTAAGGTTTATAGAACACCTTAAGAATTTACAAATGCACAATTTAAAATCTAATCATCATCATCAACATTTATATCTAACAAATCATCATCATCATAATACCTAACAATCTTCCCCTATTTATGATTATCAATTGGATAACCATAAATCTAATTCATTTACTGATGATGATCTCAAAAACAAAACTATACAAAATAAAGAATGAGAAATGCAATTGTATTGATCTATGTGTATTTGTATAAATAGAAAAAATAACTATTTACAAAATTTACAAAATCTAAAACAAATGTTTACCACTTAGATTTCAGGATCATTCTATTGTTGAACTGTAACAAAGAGCAATTGATGACTTGATTTAATCAGTTATGAGTCACTTTCAAGGCCTTGTTTCCTCTAGTCAGGATTTTGATCAGGAATCCTAAGTCTTTTGTCTTCCCCACTAGCCCTTCAATGTCTCGAACTCCTTTTGTAGCAATCTTCTGAAATTGACAATGTTGACATTTGTGCTTTGTTCCAAAACTTCAAGGACAGATCCAATCTCTTCAAAGTTGGCTGCAGCAAGTTGTGACCAGTAAAGGTGATGATCTCCCTTTTGAAATTTTTGAACTCAACACCCATGGGGTTTGTGATCATCTTTGGATATTCTTTGAATCCTTTTACTGGGGGAACATCCCTTACAACTGCTAAGATCCTATCATCAGCTCTGATCTCTTCAATTTCCTTCAACACTTTCTTAACAAGCATGGCTCTGAGTTTGATGACGTGTTCATTCTTGTGATAAGCAATCTGGCTTAGAACATGCATCGCCTCCTCAAGATCAAGCTCATCAACATATTTATCCTTTATATTCTTCTCTTACCCATCAACAACTTTATAATACAACTTCAAGAGTTTTTCCATGGTTGTGGGTAAGTTTCTGATGTTATTGATGGCTATTCTCAGTTTCTCAAGTTCTTCCCTCAAGTCTATATTTAGTGGCGTTGTGTTGGGCATAACTTGCTTGGCTAGGACAAGTTGTTCAGTCAAAGGAGACTATGAACTTTAATCTACTCTTCATTTGGATGACAATGATTTTTTCCTTGTTGCTCTTTACTCTGACATTTATGTTGTTGATGGAGTGCATATATGTTAGGCTCTTTAGTCTATTATCCCTTAGAAATTCAGCCAATGTAGTTGGTCCATATGTTACAGGAGGAGGAGTTTGAACTTTGGTTTTAGATGACTTGGATTTGGTAACATCAAGGGATGTTGAAGTTACTTGAGCGTCAGGCATTTTCGATTCATCTTTTCTTTTATCCCCTGATCCACCTCTTAAGAATTGAGTTTTCCTTGAGGTTTTTGTCTTGACACTTCTCTTCTCTTCTTCCTTCTCCTTTTCAAAAGTCATTTCCTCTTCTTCTTGAAGTTGCTCTGCATAGAGTGCATCAGCTTCCACAAGCTTCTTGTCTTGAGAAAAGACAAACTCCACTTTCTCATCTATTAGAACTTTAACAGGTGTTGGGAAATGAATTTTCTTCATGGCAACTCCGAGTAGTTTAGGTTGTCCTGATTGAGTAAAGTTCTTCTTTTTAGGTTCTTCAATCAGGATACCCTTACACTTGTCTTTTTCATCGATTGGAGCTTCTTATGACAAAGGAGCAGTCATACACCTTGATGGTAGTGCTTTGAGTTTCTCAGCAACAACCACTGATGAAGTGTTTGAAGATTTCTCCCCTTTTTTGGCAGTATCATCGGTGGAAGTTAGGGGTGGGGTCATGATTTGAAGAAGTTGTTGAAGGTTGTTGGCCATTGTTTGTTGCAGAGCTTCCATTTTTGTCATTCTTGTGTTGAAAGATGATAGTTGTTGGTCAACACTGTCTGTTAGTTTCTTGAATTTAAGGAGTGAATGGTTGGTGGCAAAGGTATTAACCACTTACTGTGCATTATTTATTTTCTCACTAAAGGTAGTTTGGAGCTTGTGAAACTCAACGTCCGTAGATTTGTCTATCATGATCTGTGATTTCAAGACCTTGACTAGGATAGGATCTATTGTACGTGAAAGCTCTTGTGTGAAAAGTTTTATTGTATCTATCATTGGGTTCTTCTGATGGTAATAATCAACTTCCATAGGTTGTAAAAATACACCCATTGGAGTATCATCTTTACCACTAGATGAAGAACTGGTTGTATGTACATCAATAGAGTTTTCTCTCTGTTCTTTATTATCAAAGATCTCATCCTTACTTCCCTCTTGCTCTCCTTTTTCTGTGCCTTCTAAGGCATCTCTATATGTCTCTCTTTTTTTTATTACCTTTTAAGACAGTGCTCTCAGTCTCTCTTTTTGCTAAGGTCCTCTCAGGAGATTGATATTGCCTCTCTTCACTAAAAATTCCTTGAGTATTTAAAAGTGCACAGTTATTAAATATAACACTCAAATCATCATCAACATCATAATACCTAACAAAAAGGAATAGTGAAGCTATTGAAAAGCAAAACAAATAAGAGATATGAAGATGTATAGAAAATATAAATATAACTTTTTGAAGATTACAACAAATATAATTACAGAAGAGAGAGAGAGAGATTATTCAGTTATTTACTTGTAATATTATGAGCAAAATCTGAGAGATTTTGAGAAGTAAGTTTTCATAAATTGAGAAATTAAAAATTATTTTCTAGATAACAGTTGTTCATACTTAAACAAATTTCAGAAGCTGGTATCAATTCTTGATAAACATATTGTAATTTCAGTTTCAAAATCAATAAAAGTTATTTTTTATTGATTGATACAATCTGTTGTGATTTCATTTCTACAATTTATGTTCAAATTGTACTGTGATCTTTACATCGGAAAACAAATTTGAAAATTGTATTCAATCTTCCCTTCTATAATTACTCATCTGGGAATAATAAAGAAACTTCTATAGCCTTTTTATAATTTAAAAAGAGAAATGCATTTCTAATTTTAGAACAAAAAAAATATGTTTTTCTAATTTTAGACGAATCAAATAAATATTTAGCCATTTAGAATATTGTCATATCAATCTGTATTTCATTAAAATTTAATGATTTTAAAAAGTAAAATAAGAAATTGGATACTTTTTGTTGTCGTTTGCTTTCATTCCCTCACCACCCATTCATATTTTAAAGTATACATGACTACTACTCTATATTATATCATAGGCACTCTTATTTAATATTAAAATATTTGTGTTAGACACTTGAATAAAAATGCAAGTATAAGAGATTATCTTAATGTAATATGATAAAACTGAACCATACTCGTACCAAAATTTTCAAAATATCAACTTACCCACTGATTAATCCAATCCCCTTTGAATCCAATATAGAATAGTCGAATCTATTTAGCCTAAAAAACGACGTCGTCTTAAATCTCTTGCAGCCTCATAAATGCTTCTAGTGTTTAAAACTACTGCAATTTCCAAAAGGACACAACCAATAATGTATGCCCATAATAATGCTTCTAGTGTTTAAAACTACTGCAATTTCCAAACGGACACAACCAATAATGTATGCCCATAATAATACTTTGTCTCACCATCATAATCTATTATTAATTAAACTAGTGGAATAATAATTTGTACTTTTTCTTATGTCTAGAATTTATTTGATGTCAAGAAGTTTCTATCATTCCAACTACTCCCACGTCTATTCTTGCTGTTGCCAACGAATATCATGACTCGTAAAGACGACAACTATAATTTATAATAAGTTATTCGAAAGTGATTATTGACACCAGAGTATTATGTATTTACCCTCTTGATTCCGAAATTAATAATTTTTTTTTTTGAAATCAAGCTATAACATATTAAATCTCAAAATTAATTATATTAATTTTGTTGTATGTGCTAAGTAAGGGCTTTATTTTTTATATTTGCATAAATTAATTATAAAAGTTAAACTAATTTGTCTATTTTTAATTATTGTAAATAGTAATAATGTTTGATTTGTCTATTTAGTTAATTTTTTTATTTTTTAATTTTTTATAAGTATTTTTTAGATTATTTGAATGTATGTTTAATAAGTTTTTCATAATTATATATTTTAGTAAATATTTTAATAAAATTTTATTACAATAAAAAGTTAAGAATTTAGAACTCTACATAAATTGGTTTATTACATAAAATTGTAATTGATTACAAATTAAATTTTAATTGGATAAGTAATAAGTAATAAGTGATTTTAGTTTGGTTTTTCCTAACTCGTTCAGGATCGGTTTTATTGAATGTTAAACCGAGTTGAAACGGTGATAGAATTAATTTAGACGACTATTTAGGAGATTTTGTATAAGATTTTTGTTTGACTTTTTATATACAATGAAATATTTAAGAAAGTTTTAAATGAAAATTATGTTTTAAGAAAAGGTTTTTGCTATAAATTATAAGATTATAACAATTATGTTAACTAAAATTAATTAAATTAATTTGAATTTAAACTTTAATATGTTTTCGTTTTATTTTAAAAAATCAAATGGTATCAATAATTTTAGGACGAAGTATAATAAATAAGGAGTACAGATTTGTTTTTTATAACTTTCATGGTGTATTTCGGAAATTGAAGTCTACTCATGTATCCATTTACTTGAAATCGAAAAGCTGATAGAAGAATAAAAAACTGGAGAAGGAAAAGCGGACTTTATTTTGTTGATATCCTTCCTTTGTGTGCAAGTAAAACTTTTTGGAGATAAATTGTTTATAGATGTGTTATTTAAACATTTTTACGAACAATTAATTTTTTGTAATTTTAACCTCAGCTAATATTGATGATGGTATTATTTAAATCTAGGATTAATGATAGTTTAATATTTTCTGAAATAGAAAATTTCTTTTTTAGTGGAGTAAATTTTCTATTTTTCACTTTAGTCAAGTATATAATGTTTATTTTTTATTCTCTCTTCTACCACCATAACAGCTTCTTTTTTCTCATCTCCATGTCTCTATCTCTTCCACCTCAATAACAATCTCTTTCTTCTCACTTTCATAACAACCAATTCTACCACTTCATCGTAATCAGAATCATCATCGACGATATAATCGTCGTCATCTTCACAACTTCTATTTTAGACGCCAATAAAAACAGATTGGAGATATCTACACATTACATATCTAAGATGATCGATAGAAGTCGCCATTCAACATCATCACCGGTGTCACCTTAAACTCAAATCTAAATGATATAAACATTTAAAATTATTGTGTAAATAACTTAAAGTTACTATGTGAACACCTTAAATTTACCATGTGAACAGTTCAAAATTATTATGTTATTGAAAATAATATTATGTAAACAACATAAAATTACTAAGTAATCAAGTTAAAATTACTATGTAAGACCCAATAGTATTAAATTGACATCAACTAAAAATTGTTGAACTAAAGTGTAAGGGTGTAAATAGGTCGAATACGAGCGAATACCAGTGTACTCAGATTCTACTCTAATAAAATTTTTGATACTCTAATTCGAACTTGAATATTAAACCGAATATTATTTTGATACTCAAATTTTACTCTAATCGAATTTGAGTTACTCACGAACATTTATATTTGATAAATTTTACAAAATATAAATTATATTTATATAAGTTTTCTTGGTTTATAAATCATTATATATATATATATAATAATTATTTTACTTGCAAACATTACTCCTAAAATAGTTTATACAATACATATTATATTTAAATTAATTAGTAGGATAAAATTGACACTAAAATTTTGGTATATATTATAATATTTTAATATAAAAAAATAATCGATCTATTCATGAATATATTCGAGTGAGTACCTTTTTGCTCAGATTTTATTCGTTTAATTTATCAAACTTTAAATGGAATATTAAGTTTGGTTTGTTTTCATATCGAACTCGAATCGAGCCGATTAATTTTCAAATCAAATTTGAGCAAATCTTAAATCCTTTGGATTCTATTACAGCCGCTACAGTCATATTTTGCCTAAAAATACAAACTAAACTCTTTGTCCCTTAAATCTATGAGAGAACATAAATTTAAATGATCGGTACTTTAGATACTATAATAACTATATTAAATACTCCACCTCGTTTATTATGTTATGGATTGAAACATGATTCCAGATACTAAAGAGTGTCTTGTAAAGCTACTTTGGTAATTATATGCAATTCTAAAAATACAAATTTATCCTTGCAATTGTTAAATTTTGCTCTGCAATGCAACAATCTTCACAATAAATTTTCTTTTATATTAAGTAATTTTCAAAATTTCAATGACTTCTTAATTATTCAAAATTTATTAAATTGTATCATAATTACTAAATTATAGATATTAAGAAAATTATTTAAAAATATTTACATGTATTGTGTTTTGATTAATAAAAATAGCATATATTAATTCATAAGAGTCATCAAACTGAAAGTGAGTTTATCTGCGAACTAAGTCTTAAACACTATAAATAAATCAAATTGGTTAATATAAAATAAATTAGAAAACGTACCTAATTAAAAGAATAACAATCAAATCAAAATCACACGAGACAATGTCATTTAGTGTGACTGATCAACGGCAATTAAATTATAAATTACATTAATAATATATTAATCATATCTATTATAACTAAAACAATTATAAATTATAAATTTACATTATTGTACACAAATTTTAGAGCTAATATTTAATTCTAAAAATTACAAATAAAGAATAATCGAGATTGTGTGTTAACTTATTGGTAAGAACACTTTTTTATAATCGAAAGATTAAGAGATCCAACTTTATGAGCGAGAGAGTTATGAATAATATTAAGATGATAATTGGATCAATATTAGTTAAGATTTCGTGGATAAAAAAAACGAATAAAGAATGTTCGAGATATAAATAAGAAAAGACTTACTTGACTTTTTAAATATTTAACTTAATGAAGTTAGTTATGCTAACTCTGTTATGATAGAATAAATCACTTACACAATAAAATACACACACATTTTCACGAGTAATAATAAATTTTATCATTATGTTAATAAATTCATCAAGGAATTATTGTTTTTTAAATTTATTTAAATAAAATAACATGATCAACAAGCCTTCTCGAAAATAAACATGAAATTGACTACGCAATTATTTATATCTTTTATAATCCCCCATCTCTCGGTGCTCATATCATTTATGTTATAGGCGACGATTTCGGCACTTAAATTTTTAATGTAATGAAACCAATGTAGTATCGGTCTACCACCACACATGAGATACTCCGTGTTACAGTTCGGAGCAATATTTTTTAAGGTTTGGTTTGTGATAATCTTCAAAGCTAGAAATTTATGAACTTTTTATGTTAGACGAAAATATGTTAAAATTTTAAATTAAGTTATAAAATTATAAATTATTTATTTATTTCAAAATTTTGTAACAGATGCAAATGTCTTTTTATTTTTATTTTTGGGAAGTGCCAAAAAGATGTGAATTATTGACTTTATAAAAAAAAAACACCAAAGCTAAAAATAAAAATATCAAAAAGTTCAAATTGATGGCAAGTGAGAATGAGATTTATTGTATCATCCCTACTTCATCTGTTAATACGATATCTTAAAATGTTACACTTCCCAAATAAGATTTTAGTTTCAATTAAAAAAAATTAATAGTGAAGATGTAGTATACATTAATTTTTTAAATAAAAATGAAACATGTTTTTTGGTATAAACCATTTTATGAGAATGAATATCACAACATATACTTCATCTTATGCTCCATTTCTTTCCGGTTATCACGTATTTCTTCAAGTTTTACTTTTTCCAACATAAATAATTAAAAATAAAACATTTGTCAATTAAAAAATAAATAAATTAGAGCATGAAACATTTATCGGAGCACCCCAACTGATCCGGCCAAATGGAAGGTAATAACAAATTACCTAACACCTCAAGATTGTCCGTGTCCGTCTTATAATATTTGAAATTTGAAATTCTGACAACTTAGTATTACAATACTAAATCCACACTTCCCAAAAAAGAAAAAGAAATAAAAATTTCTCCATAACGAACGATCTCCATCGACTATCGGCGAGTCGAGTTGACTCCGCGACTCAGGCTTAATTCGTCTTCTTCTTCGCGTTTCTGCAAAATCAGTTACAGTAACAGTTACTATGCTAGTACTTTCCAAGTGAAGCTCGATCCGTACATCTGAGATAATCTTGAGAGCTTGTAGAGAGAGAAATGGAGAGTTACTTGAAGGAGAATTTTGGGGAAGTGAAGCCAAAAAACTCATCTGAGGAAGCTCTTCAGAGATGGCGAAAGCTCTGTTGGATCGTTAAAAATCCAAAACGTAGATTTCGTTTCACTGCTAATCTCTCCAAGCGCTTTCAAGTTCGCGCCATTCAACGCTCTAATCAGGTATATATGGATTGCGGACTACTTTTGCTAATTAATAATCTGAATCTGCTGCAGTTGACTTCAATTGATTCATTGTCTACTTATCAACACGTACCTGGATCGATTTCATCATTTCAATCGCTGTTTTTATTTTCTCTTGTATTATATTGCTTCTTAGAATTAAAATTTTGAGGTTCTCTTCTCCAGTTTTACTGCAAATTTTGAATATTTTCTTCTGTTGACTTGGCATTATATAGACAACATAATGTTATATGTAAAGGTGTGGAGTTAATCAGTCTATGCTATTATAGAAAGGAGTGGAGTTAATTATTACGGTTGCAATGCGGATCGCCAAAGTTTGAAGGCATATAGTATGTAATTTATTGGTAATTCCTTAGGCTGGTAGAGTAATCATTCTTTGATTTATTGCAATGTCAATCTTAGGATCTTGAATATGTTGAATTGAGTAATTTATCTATATTAACCGCAAGTCACTAGATAAGGCAATTTGGATACAGAATCTGTATACAAATGCTTAAATTGGCTATAATTTGGCAATGGATAACGAATGTAGAACATGTATTACTATGTTCTAAAGGGTATATGACGTTATGGCCCTATTCAACGTTAAGTGCTTACCATATGTAATTGTACTTCAGAGAAAGAAAGAAAGTAGTTGTGCTTACCATGTGTATAAGTATGAATTTGGAAGTTAGTTTACAGGGTCTTAAAAATTATATTAGTCATATTTTGTCTTTGTAGGAAAAGTTCAGGGTTGCTGTGTTGGTTTCACAAGCTGCACTTCAATTTATCCATGGTATGACCTCTTTACAATGTATGGAAGTTTGTGAGTTGTTAGGGCCATGCATTTAATTGTCTTTGAAATTTCCCAGGTATAACTTACAAAATACCAGAGGACGTGAAAGCTGCAGGTTTTCAGATATGTGCAGAGGAGTTGGGATCCATTGTGGAAGGCCGTAACTTGAAGAAGCTAAGACTTCATGATGGGGTTGAGGGTATTGCAGACAAGCTCTCAACATCAATCACCAGTGGGATCTCTACTTCTGAGGATTCGCTGAGCAGAAGGAAAAAAATTTACGGACTTAACCAATTCCTTGAAAGCCCACCCAAAGGATATTGGGTTTATGTGTGGGAAGCACTTCACGATACAACCCTCATTATACTTGCTGCATGTGCTTTTGTGTCTCTGATTGTTGGTATTTTGACAGAAGGATGGCCAATGGGTGCTCAGGATGGACTTGGAATTGTGGCAAGTATCTTGTTGGTAGTATTTGTCACTGCCACTAGTGATTATAAACAGTCTTTACAGTTCAAAGATTTAGATAAGGAGAAGAAAAAAATTACAGTACAGGTCACCAGAGATGGGTACAGGCAAAAGATCTCCATCTATGATCTACTTGCTGGTGACGTTGTTCATCTTGCAATTGGAGATCAGGTCCCAGCAGATGGACTTTTTATTTCCGGATTTTCATTGTTGATAAATGAGTCAAGTTTAACAGGAGAGAGCGAACCTGTAAATGTGTCTTCTGCCAATCCTTTTCTTCTATCTGGAACTAAAGTTCAGGATGGGTCATGCATAATGCTTATCACTACTGTTGGGATGAGAACTCAGTGGGGCAAGTTGATGGCTACTCTTACTGAAGGTGGAGATGATGAGACCCCATTGCAGGTTAAACTGAATGGCGTTGCAACTATTATTGGGAAAATAGGTCTATTTTTTGCTGTCATTACCTTTGCCGTATTGGTGCAGGGATTGGTCGTCCGCAAGGTGCAAGAAAAATCTCACTGGAGCTGGTCTGGCGACGATGCCCTAGAAATGCTTGAATACTTTGCTATTGCAGTTACAATTGTTGTGGTTGCAGTTCCTGAGGGATTGCCTTTGGCTGTGACACTGAGCCTTGCTTTTGCTATGAAGAAGATGATGAATGATAAGGCACTTGTCCGCCATTTGGCAGCTTGTGAGACTATGGGATCTGCCACAAATATATGTAGTGACAAGACTGGGACTTTAACTACCAACCACATGACTGTAGTGAAAATTTGCATTTGCGGGCAAATTGAGGAGGTAGGTGGCTTTAAGGAAGCTTCTGCTTTTGGAAAAGTTATTCCTTATTCTGCCTTGAAAATGCTACTTGAATCCATTTTTAACAACACTGGGGGTGAAGTAGTTGAAAATGCTGAAAAGAAAATTGAAATCCTGGGAACACCCACCGAAATTGCTTTGTTGGAACTTGGGCTCTTGCTTGGGGGTGATTTCCTGGCAGAGAGAAAAGCTGTAAAGTTAGTGAAAGTTGAGCCATTCAACTCTGTGAAAAAACGGATGGGGGTAGTGTTAGAGCTTCCTGGGGAAAGTTTCCGGACCCATTGTAAAGGTGCTTCAGAAATTATTTTGGCTGCATGTGATAAGGTGTTAGACTCAAGGGGGGAGGCTGTTCCTTTAGACAAGGCAGCAGCCAATCAACTCAACAGAACAATCGAAAATTTTGCTAATGAAGCTCTCCGAACTCTGTGCGTTGTTTATAAGGATATAGGAAGTGAATTCTCCACGGAAGGTTCTATTCCCTTTGAGGGGTATACATGTATAGGGATAGTAGGTATCAAAGATCCAGTGCGTCCTGGTGTCAAGGAGTCTGTTGCAATATGCAGATCAGCCGGAATTACAGTGCGAATGGTTACAGGGGACAACATAAACACTGCAAAAGCTATTGCAAGAGAATGTGGAATTCTGACAGATAAGGGTATAGCAATCGAAGGCCCAGATTTTCGAATGAAGAGTGAGGAAGAGTTGCATGAACTCATTCCCAGATTGCAGGTGCCTTCCTTTTTAATTATGTTATACTAATTTTTAAGTTTTTGGGGACCAAATTTGAAAAATAAAGGATTTAGGACTGCAAAAGAGTTTCAACTACGAGCTGACTGTAGCAACATTTTGAAGTTCATTCATCTGAAGGTTTTCTTTGATTATCCATATTCTTCAGGTCATGGCTCGATCCTCACCATTGGATAAGCATACCCTTGTGAAACATTTGCGAACCACATTTCAGGAGGTTGTTGCTGTAACTGGAGATGGTACAAATGATGCTCCAGCTCTTCATGAAGCAGATATAGGACTTGCAATGGGCATTTCTGGGACTGAGGTGATCTCCAACTCTAACCTTTGGCTTCCTTTCAATTTCATTTCTTCTACATGGTTGAAGCTTGATACAAAACTGGTCCATGTCGTTTTATTTCCTATTTAATTTTTTGCTTTTATTATGCTGGACAACCTCTTATTGTTACTGCAATGCATAAAATTTTAAAACCAACTTGCAATTATTTGGTTTGCTTGTTTCAGGTTGCTAAAGAGAGTGCTGATGTCATTATTCTAGATGATAACTTTTCCACAATTGTAACTGTGGCTAAATGGGGACGCTCAGTCTACATAAATATTCAAAAATTTGTTCAGTTTCAGCTTACAGTGAATGTGGTTGCCCTAATTGTTAACTTTTCTTCAGCCTGTTTGACAGGTAAGTATTCGCCGACACCATCAAAATATTTTATGGGATTCCTCTCCTGTGACCTATTGATTCCCATGATATTATCCTTATGGTTCCGTTTTGTTTTCATGTTTAATGTGCTTTCAGGAGATACTCCGCTCACTGCTGTTCAGCTTCTGTGGGTCAACATGATCATGGATACACTAGGGGCACTTGCCTTGGCTACTGAACCTCCAAATGATGAATTAATGAAGCGAGCACCAGTTGGAAGAAAAGGAAATTTCATCAGCAATGTGATGTGGAGAAATATATTCGGGCAATCTATATATCAGTTTGTTTTAATGTGGTATCTCCGGACTGCAGGAAAAGAAGCCTTTGGTCTTCATAGTTCAGACTCAGATTTGGTTCTCAATACACTCATTTTTAACTCATTCGTCTTTTGCCAGGTACAAATAAGATATCGTGTATATAATACCACATTATTACTCTACAAAAACCATTTTCTGCTGATTTTACTTTGTGGGTCTGGGTCATCTCGGTAATTGTAGTTTGTAATAATTAATGTTGTAACATCACAACAGGTGAAATGGAAGTGTGCTCATGCAGGCAACTTAAGTTTGTTATAATAATTTCGCAGCAGTGGTCAAGTTTATTTAATTACTTCCTAATAAAACTTTTCGATAAAGCTATTGGAGATTCTAAATGCTTCTGACCATTCATTAAGTAATAATTTATATGATTGACGTGAAGTGTCTAAATTAACCTACTTAACACTAGTATGTTCATGTAAGTCGTTATCAAATACCAATTTTAGATCGTTATAATGTAGTTGACCTCACATAGATATTGATTTTACTGGTAGCATGGAGTTTCTTTTAATAGACCACTTGTAGATTCTATTTCTGACAAGTGAAGGCTAATTAATCTTGTTGAGGTCTTCATTCAAGACTACTTGTAATCATGTTGAGTTCTTCATTCGTTTTAGTACAATAGGAGTACAATGATGGTAGAAGTACCTGCATATATCATTCATAAGGCTGTCATGTAATTTTAAGTTCTTTGAATCATGTAACTAATATTGATGTGTATATATTTGTTCTTCTCTATATTCGCTGGGAAAAAAAACGCATTTTAGTTTTCTTTTCCTTTTGAAAATTTGAATCCTTAAATCGAGGGTAGGGAGTGTTATTTGAAATTTCAAGTTCAGCATGTCTCTACTCAATCCAAACTTACTAAAAGAACATGCAATTATGCTGCAGATTTTCAATGAAATCAGCTCCAGAGAAATGGAGAAGATAAATGTCTTCAAAGGCATTCTGGAAAACTACGTTTTTGTGGCTGTGCTCTCTTGCACGGTCCTCTTCCAGATCATCATTGTCGAATTCCTGGGCACTTTTGCAAGCACTTGCCCTCTGACTTTGCAGCAGTGGTTTGCGAGCATTGCTTTTGGATTCCTTGGCATGCCAGTGGCTGCAGCTGTAAAGTTGATCCCCGTGGAATCTGGATGAAAGGAACTCGTTCTTTTATTTTTGACTTATTTGTTGATAGAATGCCTTTGAAGGTAGTCTTGTGGCCCAGTTTAATGGAAATGCTACCAGACATACATTTTGTGGGACAGGAATGCAGAAACCACCAAAAAAAAAAAAAAAAAAAAAAAAAATCAATGCTGCAGTCATTTGCAGATGCTGCTACAAGTGCTGTCGAACTATGTAACCACGTTTTAGACTACCTGATATTTCTTTGAAGCATGCCTAGTTCACTGGGAAATGTCTTTTACTGAACTTGTATAAGAAGGATTGAAAAATG
The DNA here is from genome assembly GCA_014636745.2 of Centella asiatica. Lineage (NCBI taxonomy): Eukaryota > Viridiplantae > Streptophyta > Magnoliopsida > Apiales > Apiaceae > Centella > Centella asiatica. The sequence goes on from CM025782.1 coordinate 3,538,487, forward strand.
TCTTTACCCCAGACATCTACCTCTATAGATATTTGAAGATTGCTAAAGGGCTTTGGCACTATACTATTCAGCCCTTGTGTTCTGAAAGGGTGGATTTAAGCCTTGAAAGACTAGAGGTGGGAAGATGCTGGAAAGCATCTTTAAATTTTTTGAACTACATAATTAAAAAGAAAAATACTTGTTGAGTTTTACTTGTGTTCAATAACTGTATTCTTATTCGGTTTTCAGACATTTTCCACTTGATAACATTTTCGTTTTAATTCTTTATGTATTATGATTATATTTCTTCCGTTGAATATCCATAATCATATTTTGTACTCAAGTTTCTTGATTGTTATATTCTGGTGCATGTATTTAAAAATGGCAAAGTACGAGCATGATTTATGATTTTAGTTGAGAAGGAAAGGTACAGTTTGTTAGGGTATTTTTTTTTCCTATTTGAAATTGAAAATACTTAATAGTTAACTCTTGTTTTTGGATTTTACAAGTAGATACGAAATAAGAATTTTAAATTAGATCTGTCTTAGGATGGATAGTTTTGCCTATAAATAAGGTTGATTTGTAGGCTTGTAGATACACACAAAAATAATCAGATATTTTGAGAGAGATTTTAGGAGAGAGCAATTGCCATAAAACAGAAAAAAGAGTGAAAACAGTCGGATTGTTCTGATTTTTGGACAGCGGCTTCGCAACGTCTGGTTCTTATTTCTGAACGGTGGAGATCGTTTTTTGGAGGTTCGGAAGTGTGCTGTTTTGGATACGAACAGACTGTCTGTTTTAGGTAATATTCTCTGATTTTGTCTTTGTTTTTATTCCATACTTTTCGACGTTTATTCCAAGAAAGTGTGGAGATATATTCTGAGTTTGTGTGCCTCTAGTTTAACTAGAGAAGACTTGGTGTATTACCCAATTATTTGTGATAGTGGAATTTTTGGGTGGACTACGGTCCCGTGATTTTTACTTCTCGTCTTTGGGGAGGTTTTTTACGTATAATTCTTGTGTGTCTTGTGGCTTGTTTAACAAGTTTATTCTTTCTCTACTTAATTGTTTTCTCAAATCTTTACAAGTTTAGGGGAAATTATTATTCCGCCGTGGTCAGTTTTTCTCAACATAATCAAAGGTCTATATCAGGAAATCTAGATAAATTTTGTCGCAGTTCAATAAAATTGCAGTTCAATATATGGTAGATTGTGGATATAAGTGAACTGAACTTTGAATTTATTTCACAGTGGGATCAAAGTACTTTGATTTAGCAGGAAACCATTTTCTTAATGTTTTTGTATATTTCATGGGAGAAACAGATGTTTGTGCATGTACATACATACACAGACTTGAAGTATTATACCTGTGCTGCTTTTGAATTGAAATAATGGAATGTGCGAGGGAATTCATATAAAAAATTAAAAGGAATATAGCAAAAAAATAGGGGTGGAAATTGGAAAGAAAGATGAGAAGAAATGTGAGAAAGAATCACAATGAAGAAAATAAATGGATCATTCATATTTTTTACACATGCAACGAAATTATATATGGAAGTAATATTTTATTCCATTACTATCTCCCATAAGAATTATAAAATTTTGTGATTTTTTTTAACAATTGTTTTTAGATCAAATTTATTCTACGTAACTTAAGGTATCAAATTTGAAATACTCAAAAAGATACATATACATCCCTTTCTTCTAATCAAATTATCGAACTTAATATAATGTAGATTGTATTCGATAGGATTTCACGTTGACCACACACTTTCGATATTTTGTTCACAAATATAAGTGTTTAGTCAAATTTGTAAAGAGGTCGAACATTTGCTCAAATGGTAAAATCTCATTTTCCTTGGCAACAGAGCAAAATTCAAACTCTCTTCCACTATAATACATTAGCGCACAAATTCGTGTAGTCGTGTCCCCCCACTTTTTTTTTTTTTTTTTTGCCAAATAAGATAAATCATGCCCTAATTAAGTATTCTTATTTCTGTTTTAAACTAGTACTTTAAAAAAATGAAAATAATTAAGAATAACTTATAATATTTTTTAGTAAATTATATGACGAATATCTTTATTATCTATTTTTTTAATTTGGATTTCAGTCAAAATTTTAAATGTAGTGATTGTATATATAATTTTTTAAATAATTCCCTAAAGTAATTTTGTGTAATTTTTATTTTATTTCATTTTGATATATTTAATTTTTTTATTAGCTGCTAATGTTATTACATTATATTTTAAATATATGTGTTAGACACATAGTAGTTTTTGTTTTTGTTTTGGGATATGTATTATTAAGTGTTTTTATCTTTTTTTTTTTAATTAGAAATTGATTCCGTGATTTTTTTTAATAATGAATTCAAACATAACCTTAATTTCTCTGTTTTTTCTTTTTTTCTTTTTTTAATAATGGTGGGAGTATATTAAGTTATGAACTAAAAAGTCACCATATTAATCCTTAAATCTAATCATTGATGTTATTCCCTTGAAAGTTAATCTAATATGCCTCGAATATATTGCGATTGATAATTTTTAAGAATTCACAATTTTTATTTTTATTTTTTAGAATTTTACGCAAGTAACATATATTTCGCGATTTGCTCTGTAATATATAAGTATAGATGTTAGAATTTCTTAATAAATTGTTAAATTCATAAGGTTCATTTCTTTATTCTCTTCCAAAATAGGAGTTAAATAAATACTTATCCGGATGTTCGAAATACACTTAAAATATGACAATTGTGTTAAAAATAATTTTTTAAATTACAAGACACGAAATATTTATATGAATTTGAGATGACATGTATTTGGTATTTTATGCTGTATAAAAACCGAAAATTGTGAAGGAACATTATCTGAATATTTTATGCTTAATATTTCTTTCTACATTATATTCGCTTCCTGTTTTTGATACTTGTCAATTCTGTTTCTGAATATTTTATGCTTCATTGTTAACTTGATCCACTTACAAAGTTGGTATTTGAATGAATGTCTTATATATCTTATAAAGTTGAGACCATCGGTATATTTAGATTTGTTTTCTTATAATGTAGATCTATAATAAGAGGTATAATTTATGCTTATTTTTTAGTTTGAGTAATTAAGATTACGTCGTTTTAATTAAAAAAATAAAATCAAAACAACATAGTTTTCGTTAGTCTAACTCACAAATAAACATGAGTTATAATTCAATTCCCTTATTTTCATATATAATTATTTCAATTTTAAATATGATCAATTTTGTTTGTCTAGTGGAGTAATTGTAGAAAGGAGGTTGAATACAATTACTAACTTTTCTTATAATTAAACTGTTTAATACAGTTTAAAACTTATGAACAGTTAAAACAACTTTACTGAAAAGATATAACATATGAAACAGTAAAACAAATTGTAAGATATGAATATTAATCTACAATATGTATATTTATTGTAAATCAATTTGAATCTTTACAATTCTTTCTGGTAGTGATTACCAACTACAGACAATCGCTATTTAAAATAACAACTGCACTTTAGAAAAATGATTTCTAGCTTCACTAAAGTTTCTGAAAACTTGCTACACTCAAATTATGAAAAACTTGCTTCTCTCTGAAATAATAAGAATACTTGTGTTTTTTTGTTTATCTGAGTGTGTGATGTTATATCTTGATCTATTATCTCAGCTACTCCATGTCTCTATTTATAGACATAACTTCCTTGTTCTCCAAGTTTTTTCAGTGAGTTGCCTCCAAAAATATTTCTGATATTCTTTGGTAATTGCAGCTCTGTCACATAGCTTCTTCTTTTTGCTTGACCTTACTTGCACGTCGACCTGTTAAGTAACATTTCTGGTGTATTAGCACACCAGCTCCCTCTTTTCCTCTTGGAGTTCCCATGATAAGTTATATCTGTAGTGAATAACTTATCTTTATGAGCTTCTTGGTTTTTGATTGGACCAGTTTTCGTATTTTCCTCCTTCAAGTTTCTATAAGTTATCTCTGCAGTTTTCACTCTAGTATCTATATACGCATGCTAGTGTATAAGTATGACTTTTCTCCATATCAGTGTTCACACCTGCAGTGTATAACTTATCTCCTTGAAACTTCTTTGGTAGCCAATCTCTCCTTATTGGATCACCATCTATATTTTAATTCCATCGCCTTTAAACTTGAGTTTGGCGATGTTGTTGATTTGCCCGACGACTTTGGAGATAGTCATTTTGAGTTTGGCGATGGACAAATCTTCTTAAGGCTAGTTTAAGGCATTGGAGTGTCTTTACTTTAGTCTCTAGTTGCGTCAACATTAGTCTCTGATGAATAAACACTTAGTTTCTGATGACCAAAAACTTAGTCTTTGATGAACAAAAATTTAGTCTCCGATGAACAAAAACTTAGTCTCCAATGAACAAAACATTAGTCTCTGATGACCAAAAACTTAGTATTTGATGAACAAAAACTTAATCTCCGATGAACAAAAAGGTTAGTCTCTGATGAACAAAAACTTAGTCTCCGATAGGCTAATTTTTCTTGACCAACTTTGACTTTTGTTGAACTCTCCAAATGCATTCCTTGTAGTCTCTTATGGTCTTCTGCAGTCGCTGATGGTAGTATTTGATAGAACACTACTGCAGGTACTTGTACAATTACAAAATCTAACAATTCTAAGTTTATACATCATCAAATGCTTATAATTCCTAACAATCTCCCTCTATTTATGATTTATCAAAGATAAGCATAAATTAAGTTTTGATGAAAATGTCAAAACACCAACCTTATAACATCATTACTTAGAATTGAACTTAAACATTTAAAAACATAATTGTACATGATGAACTTAACAGTGATGGTTTTGATGTCCTTATCAGAATAGCTCTTTGCTCCCCTTTCCTCATCATTCTCCCCCTTTTTGACATCAGCATCTTAATGTTGGAGGGTAGAAATCACCAGATTAGGTTGACTAGTAGGAAGAAATGTTTGAGTTTTGTTTGAAGATCATTGATTATGAAGTGTTAGAGCTTTATGTTGTACTTTCTTTTATCAATGCTTCAAAAATATTTTGTGAGTACAGCTGCACTTGATCTCCGTGTGATCAAATATTCTGATATTAAGTGTGTTGCTGCATTATCCAATAATTTTGTGTTACTTGCATCCAACCAAACAATCACAAGATCTTCTCTTAGTATCCTCTGATATTTGATCAGAATTGGGGATCAGAGAATAAATAAGCTGCAAAGGTAGTGAGTAAAACAATTTCTCTCTATTCTTTTCTTCAAAGATCTCATCCTTGCTCACACCCTTTCTTTTTACCTTACTTTTACAAGTCAGCCTCTCATACTTATTTTCCAAAAAAACATTTTGCTTTTAATTTCTTTTTCCAGACACAAGGTCTGACTCTCATTTTGAATTCTCATAGACTCACGAAATATAAAATTTTCCTGTTGTGGTTGACCTGGAGTGGTGTAGAAAATATAGGAAGAAAATGTTTTCCATCAGTGGATGTTTGATAAAGTACTAATGTAGTATCCACTGATGAGTTGAGAGTTGCTCTTTGTGTTTCAGCTTCAAGAATTGGCTTCTTTGATGATTGAACTATCAATCAATCTGAAACCAATGGAATTAAGAAATTTTCCATTGCTTCTTAAGAAATATTAAAGAGAGAAGAAGAATTAATAAGGGTAGAATTTTGAATATTGGCTGCTCCTCTTGAAAGAAAAGAGAAACATCAACGATTAAGTGACAGGTTGATCATTGATCAGAGCTTGTTTTATTTTCTTCTTCTGAAAGGTATTTATAGATGTGATCATTGTAGACTTAAATACCTGTGTCCTTAGAGGTACACTATTTTCAATAGATACAACCTTTTGAGAGGTTGCACCTAGAGATGTGTTTTTTCCTTTTAGAACTTAATATCCTTTTGAGAGTATATTAAGTAGTCTCCAAGGGTTTTCATTGTTCTATATTTCTTCCTCATAACTTCCCTTAAACGTTTACCCTCCCCCTCAGCTATTGTTGGTTGTGATTGTTTTCTTTTTACAACCTTTATCTTTTGAAAGATAGAGGAGGTAGCTTTTGATATAGACTTGTTTTTAGAGGGTTTTGCTACTTGGGTAGAAGTAGTTGGATCATTACTAACATCCTTCATTGTAGCAGAATTAGAAGAAATAAAGAATAATGTAGTAGAGAGTTAAGACAATACTTGAATCAACTATGACAAGATCTTTAAATAGATGAAAAATATTAAACATAGGGAATCCTGCATAGTATAAAATTTTCTCTACTATATATATACAATTAGGAGTCAAATTATCCACTGACAGTTAAACTGGTGTAGGATAATTACCCACTGCTGCATTATCAACTGATAATCATTATCCTTTAATAAGAACAATTATTGACTAATGCTTCATAGTGTTATTATCTTTATGAACAATTAATTTTGTCAAAAGATAATTTCAACTGCTTCATTCAGCTATTAATTAGTCTCTGGTAACTAAGTCATCAGAAAATAATTAACTACTGCTGCAATTCAGACTTGCACAAAATTTTCAAAGAATCTTATTCACCAAAATTGAGCATACCTAGCTCACTTACCAACCTGTTAAAGGTGGCTTCATCCAATGGTTTCATGAATATGTCTGCAAGCTTCTTCTCTATTGGAATAAAATGAAGTTCCAGTTTACCATTCATCATATGTTCTCTGATGAAGTGGTATCTGATGTCTATGTGCTTTGTCCTAGAGTGTTGCGTAGGATTTTCTGTAATGAAAATGGCACTGGTGTTGTCACAATAAATAGGAATTTGATTATACACCATACCATAGTCCATTAGTTGATTTTTCATCCATAAGATTTGAGCACAACAACTCCCAGCAGCAATGTATTCTGCTTCAGCTGTTGAGGTTGACACAGAATGCTATTTCTTGCTAAACCATGACACTAGTTTGCTTTCAAGAAATTGACAGCTTCTTGTTGTGCTTTTTTTGTCTAATTTGCAACCTGCATAATCTGCATCTGAATAGCCAATTAGATCAAATTCAGAATCTCTAGGATGCCAAATTCCAAGATTTGGAGTACCGTTGAGATATCTGAATATTCTTTTAACGGAAATCAGATGAGATTCTCTAGGATCTGATTGGGATCTAGCACATAAATAAGTTGAAAACATTATATCAGGTCTACTTGTAGTGAGATATAAAAGAGAGCCTATCATGCGTCTATAACTTGAAACATCAACCTTTTTACCAGTTGAGTCTTTGTTAAGTTTAGTGGTTGTTGGCATAGGAGTTTTAGTAGTTGCAACATCTTGTAAATTAAATTTCTTTAAAAGGTCTTTTAAATATTTTGTTTGACTAATGAAAATTCCATTAGTGGTTTGTTTAACCTGTAAACCTAAAAAGAAAGTTAATTCTCCCATCATGCTTATCTCATATTTGCTTTGCATAAGCTTAGAAAGCTTAGAGCATAAGCTCTCATTAGTAGAACCAAATATAATATCATCAATATAGACTTGAACAAGTATTAATTAACCAGCATGTTTTATATGAAATAAAGTTTTATCTATGATACCTTTAGTAAATTTATTTTCAATTAAAAACTGAGATAGAGTATCATACCATGCTCTAGGTGCTTGTTTAAGTCCATATAGTGATTTGTCTAACCTGTAGACATGATTAGGAAACTTCTGATCTTTAAAGCCAGGAGGTTGCTGGACATACACCTCTTCTTGTATTTTCCCATTTAGAAAAACACTCTTTCCATCCATCTGGTATACTTTAAAATTTGTATGAACAACATAGGCAAGAAATATCCTGATTGCTTCCAATCTTGCTACTGGTGCAAAGGTTTCATCATAGTCAATCCCTTCTTCTTGTGAATAACCTTTGTGCAACTAGTTTGGCCTTATTCCTTGTCACTGTACCAACTTCATCCAGCTTGTTTCTGAAGATCCATTTAGTACCAATGATTGATTTATTCTTTGGTTTTGGTGCTAGTCTCCAGACTTTGTATCTTTCAAACTGATTGAGTTCCTCTTGCATAGCAATTACCCAATCAGCATCTTGTAATGCCTCCTCGGTTCAATCTTTGATAGAAAGTTAAGGTATAGGCATTCATTCTGAGTAGCACTTCTTGTTGACACACCTTTAGTTGGATCTCCTATTATTTGCTCCATAGGAGGATCTTTTGTCCATTTTATTTGTGGAGGAAAACTTCTTGAAGAAGAAACTTCTTGATTATAATTTCCTTCATGGTGTTCAGTGCTCTCAGCTTCATTGAAAACTCCCCCTGAATTAGTGTTCAGGTCTGGGCTTAAGCTTTCTCTTGATGGTGCATTCCCTGATGGAGTATCCCCTGATAGAGTATTTCCTGAACTATTGTCCAATAGATTTACTCTATCCATTGAAGGGGCTTCTAGATGACTTAAATTGTCATAAGGGATTACTAGATTTTACATTAATTTACACACATCAGCTTCATCATCTGATGAGTCAATTTCAGTATCTGTTGACTCATTTTCATTTTCAAACCTTAGTTTGTCATGGCTTCCTTCTGCATTATCATGCATTCCTTCAATCTTTTTATCATCAAAGGCTACATTTACTAATTCCATAAAAATATGGAGTCTAAGGTTGTAAACTCTATATGCTTTGCTTGTTAATGAATATCCTAGGAAAATTGGCTCATTAGCTTTAGCATCAAATTTTTCCAGGTTTTTCCCTTGATTCTTGAGAACAAAGTATCTGCAACCAAACACATGAAGAAACTTAAGTGTGGGTTTTCTACCTGTTATGAGCTCATAAGAAGTCTTTTGATGAGCTTTCACTATCACTGATCTGTTCTGAGTGAAGCAAGTAGTAGAGATAGCTTTAGCCCAGAAGTAGGTAGGTAACTTAGCTTCTTCAAGCATAGTTCTTGTAGCTTCAATCAGGGTCGTATTTTTTCTTTCAACGACTCCATTTTGTTGAGGAGTTCTAGGAACTGAAAAGGAATGTGAGATGCCTTTTTCCACACAAAACATCTTCACCATTGAATTCTTAAATTCAGTCCCATTGTCACTCCTTAAGGCCTTGACTTTCTCTCCAGCTTCAAGTTCTATCCTTTTAATGTGATTAATGATCAGCTGGGGAGCTTCATCCTTGGAATGTAGATACTTAACCCATAAGTATCTTGAGTAGTCATCAACAATTACAAATGCATACTTTTTCTTGGATATAGACATTACATTAACATGACCAAATAAATCCGTGTGTATTAGATGAATTGGTCTTGTTATTGATGATGCTTATTTACTTTTGAAGGAAATTTTCTTTTGTTTTCCCTTCTGACAAGATCCACAAAGTCTATCTTGAGAAAATTCAAGTTGTGGTATTCTTGTCACTAATCCTTTTCTCACCAACTATTGATAGTCTTGAAGTTTAGGCGAGATAGCTTCTTGTGCAATAACCAACTTTCATCTATTGATGCTTTGCTGTAAAAGCATGTGTATTGTCCTTCATTTGTTGAGCAGAAGTCAACTATGTATACATTGTCTTTTCTGACTCCAAACAATGTAACATCTCCAGTTTTTCTGTTGCTTATAAGGCATTGTTCATCCTTAAAAACAACTTGATAGCCTTTGTCACAAAACTGACTAACACTGAGTAGATTGTGCATTAGGCCTTTAACCAGAGTTGCATCTTTAATGATGACATTTTCATGAACTACTTTGCCATATCTCATAGTGTATCTAATGTTGTCATCTCCAAAGGATACTTTTGGGTCAGCTTTTTCCTCAAACTGTGAGAGCAGGGTCTTATTTCCAGTTATATGTCTTGAACAACCACTATCCAAGTACCATAACTACTGCTTCTTCTTGCCCTTCTCACACATATAAACTAGTTAGATCTTTTAGGAAGCCAAGCTTACTTGGATTTTGATTTAACAGTTTTAGTCACAGGTTTACACTTGGTCATTGGTTGTGTATTTTTTTCTTTTCTTTCATCTTTTTAGGAGGTAAAAGATCCACCTTGGTCCTAGACGGCTTGTGAACAACCTTTGATCTTTGAGGAGATATTCTCCTTGTGTTATTATGAACATTAGGCATAGAGGGATAAGCATAATAACATTTTCCACATGCATTACAAGCATATGATGGATGTCTAAAGTCACCATAATTATGACATGACATATATTGAGGTGGTGCAATGTATGGAAAAGAAGCTGCATATGAAACAGGAGGAGCATGCATGTTATCAGTAATTTTTGTGCATTTAAAAGTAAGGTGGTTGGAGTTTCCACGCTTGGTGCATGTCTTCCTAGGTGCATTAGGTATTTGTGCATAATTACTGTATTTATTAATACCTAATTTACCATTCCTGTTTTTCTTAGGTACAGATATTGGATTGCTTTTTAGCTTTTCTTTTAATTGTTTGTTAGTAAGCAAACCAACATTCTAAGTAGCCTCTTTCTTTAGCCCAGGTTCCAAAGTTTTTTTTTTATAAAAGTAGAATTTACAACTTTAAAACTCTCATCTTTTTCAATCTTAGCAGGTTTAACAAATTTGATTGGTTTTAATTTTCCTACTGTTTTAGGCTCTGTGCTAGCTTTTGATTCTTTATCAGTAGTGATGGGTTGTTCACCAATTGATACAACAATGGGCATATCTGAGTATCCCAATCCAGCCTTTTGATTAGGATTATATGAGTTTAAAAGATCCTGCATTTTGTGTGAGGATTGTGTCCATTGTTTTATTTTATCTTGTTTATCCTTGAGTTTTTCAACTAGATAAGCTTATCTTTTCAAGGCATTATCAAGATGTCTCTTAGCATAAAGAGCTTCAGTTTTGGCCTTTTCCAAAATTAACAAACCAAATTCTAACAAAGTATTTCTCTTAGAAATAACATTATTGGTCTCAGTAATCCTATTATTTTCTTTAATAAGAGATCTTAAACTAGCATGTAAGTCATAAATCTCTTCGGCCATTTCTTGAATGGTAGCGTCACATTCATTTTTAGAAATTAAAGAGATATTGAAGTTATGTATCTTAGTTGGTAATGAGTTCTGTGATTCAGTTTCTCCTTCAGAATTGCTTGAGGATTTAGCCATTAAAGCCAAATTTACAATTTTTTCCTCAGCATCAGATTCATCTGAATCCACCCAGTCCTTGCCTTCAACTATAAATTCCTTTCCTTTTTTCTTGAGAAGATCAAAGTAAAGTACTTCTTTTTGTAATCTACTTGATCATCATTGAAGTCTTTCTTCTTCTCAGCTTTGGGCTTCTTGTATTCACTGGCAAAGTGACCAAACTTATTGCAGTTATAACACCTGATTTTTTATTTGTCAATCATGGTTGATTGACTTGGCTTGACAGCACTAGATGTTGATGTTGATGAGTTTTTCCTGAACTTTCTCCCTCTTTGAAACATCAGGTTTTTAAATTTCCTAGCAGTGTAGACCAGACTTTCATCAATCTCATCTAGCTCCTCAGGTGTATAACTTCTAACTTCATTTTCTTCAGGCTCACTGTCTTCTTCCTCATCATTGGAATCTTCTTTGTCAATGGAAACCTTTATGTGCCCACCAAGCTTTTTTTTCTTTGTCTCTGCAATCAGTTCAACAGATCTATCTTTGGAGTGTTGCTTATTCTATTTTTGAATTTCCAACTCATAGGTCTTCAACTTTCCATATATCTCATCTAGTGTTAGAAGACCTAGATCTTTGTTGACTTCTTTAATTGCAGTAGTCTTTGGATCCCAATGTCTGGGAAGAGCTCTCAGAAATCTGTGATTCACTTGAAGCATAGAATACTCCTGGCCATAGGTAGATAAATCATTAATTAATTGGATGAATCTCTCATATAGATCATCAAAAGATTCACCATCCTTGGCAGTAAACAACTCATATTATTGAATCAACATGAGTTGTTTGTTTAGCTTGATTTGGTCATTCCCTTCACATAGGACAGTGAGCTTGTCTCAAACCTCCTTGGATGTTTTGCACTTCATAACTTTGTATAGCATGTTGTTATAAAGTGCTATGATAAGGATATCTCTGACCTTCTTATCCTTGGCAGCTTCTCATTTTTTGATTGAGTAAATTTTTTTGGAGTTTTTGCTTCATATTTGTCTGGTGGAGTAACTCCATCAGAGGTGATGCCAGGTACAAGCTTCTTTATTTCTAGGGGACCTTTTTCAATAATCTCCAGGTATTGGTCATCTTTTGCATCAAGATAACTTAAGATCCTTTGTTTCCAGAATGAGTATTCACCCTTCTTGAGTTGTGGAACTCTGGTGTTGTCCTTCAAATTACTCATGATCTCTAGATTAAATTAATCTAGAACTGCTCTAATACCAATTGTTTGTCCTGTGGAGTAATTGTAGGGGGGAGTTGAATATAATTACTAACTTTTCTTAGAATTAAACTGTTTAATACAGTTTAAAACTTAAGAACAGTTAAAACAACTTTACTGAAAAGATATAACGAAACAATAAAGCAAATGGCAAGATATATTAATCTACAATACATATATTTATTGTAAATCATTTTAAATCTTTACAATTCTTTCTGGTAATGATTACCAGCTGCAGACAATCTCTGTTTAAAATAACAGATGCACTTTAGAAAAATGATTTCTAGCTTCACTCAAGTTTCTAAAAACTTGCTACACTCAAGTTATGAAAAACTTGCTTCTCTCTGATTTTTTTGTGTATCTCAGTGTGTGATGTTATATCTCGATGTATTATCTCAGCTGCTCCATGTCTCTATTTATATACATAGCTTCCTTGTTCTCCAAGCTTCTTCAGTGAGTTGCCTCCAAAAATATATCTAATATTATTTGGTAATTGCAACTCTGTTATATGACTTCTTCTTTTTACATGACCTTCTTTGCACGCCGACCTATTATGTAACATCTCTGGTGTATCAGCACACCAGCTCCCTCTTTTCTTCTTGGAGTTCCCATGATAAGTTATCTCTGCAGTGAATAACTTATCTTTATGAGCTTCCTGGTTTTTGATTTGACCAGCTTCCATATTTTCCTCCTTCAAGTTTCTATAAGTTAGCTCTGCAGTTTTCACTCCAGCAACTATATACGCTTGCTAGTGTATAAGTATGTCTTTTCTCCATATCAGTGTTCACACCTGCAATGTATAACTTATCTCCTTGAAGTTTCTTTGGTAGATAATCTCTCCTTATTGGACCATCATCTATATTTTAATTCCACCGCCTTTAAACTTGAGATTGGCGATGTTGTTGATTTGCCCGACGACTTTGGCAATAGTCATTTTGAGTTTGGCGACGGTCAAATCTTCTTAATGCTAGTTTAATGCATTGGAGTGTCTTTACTTTAGTCTCTGGTTGCTTCAACATTAGTCTCTGATGAACAAACACTTAGTCTCTGATGACCAAAAACTTAGTCTCTGATTAACAAAAATTTAGTCTCCAATGAACAAAAACTTAGTCTCTAATGAACAAAAAATTAGTCTCCGATGACCAAAAACTTAGTTTCTGATGAACAAAAACTTAGTCTCTGATGACCAAAAATTTAGTTTTCGATGAACAAAAAATTTAGTCTCCGATGAACAAAAACTTAGTCTCCGATGAACAAAAACTTAGTCTCCAATAGGCTAATTTTGTTTGACCAACTTTGACTTTTGTTGAACTCTCCAAATGCATTCCTTGTAATCTTTTATGGTCTCTTGCAGTCTCTAATGGCAGTATTTGATAGAACACCACTGCAGGTACTTGTATAATTATAAAATCTAACAATTCTAAGTTTATATATCATCATCAAATGCTATAATTCCTAACAAATTTAATAATGAGAAATCTATGTATCTATATGTTATCTATTATCTATATATTACTATATATTAATTCACAAGAATAGAACACATTCAGGATAACTCTTTAGTATTCTTTCGTTAATTGGACTTTTTAGTATCATTTTTCCAACTCTAATTATAACAAGAGCTTCACCCTTTATACCTAAGTATCCTTAATTACATTGAAAATAATTATTTTCATAAATAATAAGCAAATGCTACTTCCGAATACAGATTACTGCACTCATGGTTCCTACTCACTCTATGTTCAGTCGTTACAACAACAATGACAACTACAACCTATCTAACTCGGGCTGTACGACAGACTGAGATGCGAAACAATATGAGACGTACAAGTATAAATATTATAAATAACAACAACAACAACAATAATAATCTAATCAATTTTAAAAGAGAAGAATCATGCAACCGAGTATAAATAATCCATAATAAAATAATTATAATCAAATGATTAATAAACTTAATCATTAATGAAACCTATTTAATTAAAATAATTATAATCAAATTAATAATAAAAATAATTATTTAATTTACGATAATTGATTGATTACGATTTAATTAAATCATAATAAAATCAATCATATGTCAAATCTACAGTAATAGAATAAATTATTATTATACAAATTTCACAATACAAATTTATTAATAATGTGCATCGGTTAAAAAAATTGTTTTGTTAATTTAACATAAAGTGAATAATATAGATAAATAATAATTAATCAAGACACTTGAAAAATAATGTTAAAATTATTGAATTGATTGAAATATGAAATAATAAATTTCACCGAGATTTAGTATAAAAAATAGTCACATACAATATAATTATATATAATGATCAATACAAATTAAGCAAAACTAAATCATGCACAAAATTCGAGTCAAGTGATAATACAAGTATGAATAGGTGAAACATAAGATGTACGTGTAAGTTATAAATTTTGATAAATTATTTATTGACTTTACTAAGAATTATGATAATTACAAAATGAAAAAAAAAGTAAATGTTATTTTAGTTAATTGAGAAATAAATATTTGAGTAGAATATTACATCAGTTCATACTATTAATGCATTCAAAATGTAAAATAGTAAAATAATAATAAATAAAAATAATTTGTAAAACATGAAAACGGTATCGATAAAATAAAAATTATATTAAAACATTAATAAAAAGCTATCAAATACTAAAAAAAATAATAAAAAATATATGTTGTGCATGTGCTTCTATTCTGGTTATATATTAATTAACAAGAATAGAACATGTTTCAGAGGACTCTGTTAGAAATTATAACATTTGATGATGATGTATAAACTCAATGGCTACACTGTTAGGAATTATAACATTTGATGATGATGTATAATACTTATAATTGTTAGAACTTAGAATTGTAGTAGAATCTGCAATAGTGTACTATCAAAGACTACCATTAGAGACTGCAAGTGATCATCAAAGACTAACATGAATACATTGGGAGAGTTCAACAAAGTTGAAGTTAAGCATGCAGTCAAGCCTATCGGAGACTAAGGATTGCACTGTCGGAAATTATTGTTGAAACTATTAGAAACTAAGACAAACACTCTCTATTGCATTGAAGAATGGACGAAGTTGGTCAGAGGATAAGTCATCAGGGAACAAACCATCAGGGGATAAATCTACACTTATGAACTAGTCATCAAGGGATAAATATCCACTAATGAATAAAGTCATACCAGGGGATATATATCCTGTTAGAGTTAATTAATGATGATGATGTTTAGAGAATAAATTGTGCATCTGTAAATACTTAAGGTACATTACAAACCTTAATATCAGCACAAGTTTTGCATCCACTGATGACAAACTTATTCATCAGGGGATGATCAAACACTTCACAAGACAAGTCGTAAAATGGAACATCTAAAGGACTTGACAAAGTGAAGAGGAATGTCTAATGTTACTCCAAAATAGTCAAAGTATTCCGCACATCAGATATTCCAAATAAAGTTTCGTTGATTAAGAATCGTCAGGGGAACCTGTCAGGGGATGACTGAGGCAGACCAACCCATCAGGGGAACACGTCAGGGTATGTCAGTGGCTGTCCAAACATATCAGGGTGAACGCGTCAGGGCATGAACAAGACATTTCATCTGTCAGGGTAAAACTTCAGGGTATGACAGTGTCAAGCTAACCCATCAGGGGGAAAGCTCAACACTGCATCAGTGGAACCCATCAGTGTATGTTACATGTCATAACATCAGTGGATCAAAGAAGCACTGAGTAAAACTCAAGTGAAGGTTGAAGCCCTGATCCAGTTCTTTAACAAGACTTGTTATCAGGGGATCCAAGAAGCACTGATCAAGTTCATCAGGGCTTGTCATTAGTGGATGGTTATGACAACATTCACCCGTCATCAGGACTTACACTCAAATCAATGAAGCTTGTTATAGAAGTAAGAGATATTAACTGGAAAGATATTTCTTGAAGTTTGTTATGGTCCAATGAGAACTCTCAAACATTAAATGCACGCAGATCAGGGGAAGAAAAAGAAGCAACAAAAGTAGCAGCAGTCTGACACATAGTTTCCAAAGGATAACGATGTGTCATATATGCGACTAAGTTGAAAAGAGCAGCACGTCTTTGCACGTGGTTCAACCACTGATCTTCTATATATGCAAAGGAGTTCTCATTACACAAAAAAAAAAAGATCAATCCAACAGATCATCAAACATCGAAGCACACAAATCACTAGAGCAGCTTTGTAATATATCTTGAGAGAAATATTTCAAAGAAAGATTAGAAGCTAGTGAGTGTGAATTTGAAGCTGTAATTTTATTACAGATCTTATAGCTGTTTAATCACATTTGTGATTATACAGATTTCCAGAAAAAAATCAAGTTTTAATACAACTATTTTAACTTGAATCTGTGTGTTCATATTTTATAGTTTTTCTGTTCATTGTAGCTGTTTCCTATCAGGGCCAACTAAAGTTTAAAAAGAGCAAAAAGTTTGTAGTGTTTGCATTCATCTCCCCCTTCTACAAACACTTGAGCTTATATTATTCTAACAATTGGTATCAGAGTCTCTTAGCAGATTACATTTGCTAAAAATGATCATTATCTATGGCCAACAACGCTGGAAACAGTAAAGTCCCCATGTTGGAAAGGGGAAAATACTTCTTTTGGAGACAACGCATGACAATTCATCTTAGAGCAATCGATGATGAATATCTTCAAATATTAGAAGAAGGCCCTCACATCCCAAAGAAGCTCATTCCTTAGAAGGTGGTCAATGGAGTCAATATTCCAGAAAAGTGAGTTCCAAAAACAACTGATGAGATGACTCCCGAGGAAAGAGAGAGAGTGAAAAAGGATCTCAAGATCACAGGCATCCTATATAATGGTTTAGACGATGATATGCTGAATAGTATAATGAATCTTACAATGTCTAAATCTATATGGGATACCATACAAATTCTTTGTGATGGAACGAAGGAAGTGAGGGAAAATAAACTACAGTTGTTGACACAACAGTATGAGTGGTTCACAATGAAAAGTGGTGAAACACTCACTGAAATGTTTGACAGATTTAATAGGTTGGTAAATGACCTGAGATTATATGGGAAGACATATGCAAATAAAGATATGAACAGGAAGTTCATGAGAGCCCTTCCCATATCATGGGATCCTAAGACGATGGCCATCAGGGAATCCAAGGACATGAACCTCCTAGACTTGGATAGGCTTTATGGCACCCTAAAGACATATGGCACCCTATATTTTCAGATTGTATTGTGATCTTCACATTGGGGAACAAATTTGAAATTTGTATTCAAACCCTTTTTCTACAATTACTCATCCGAAAATAACAATTGATATCAAAGCTGTCTAGTTAACATACCTACTAGAAGATCAACATGAGTAATAAAAGTGGAAATGTGAGGATCACACTATTGGTAAGGGAGGAGTATTTCTTATGGAAGAGAAGGATGTACATGCATCTAAAATCTACAGATCCTTCCTTTATAAAAATCTTGGAAGAAGGACCCCCTAAACCAATGAAGGTTGTTCCTTTGGCAACAATAGATGGCCAAGTAGTCCTTGAGCATTCAATTCCCAAACTTCCAAAAGATATGACAGTTGAAGAAAAGGAAGACTCCATGAAGGATGCTAAAGTCATGACCATTTTCTATAATGATTTGGACAATGACATTTTTAACGTTGTCATTAATTGTGAGTCTGCCAAAGAAGTCTGAGAGACAATACAAGTGCTGTGTGAAGGGACTGAGGAAGTAAGGGAAAACAAGCAGTCCTTGTTGATCTAGCAATATGAGTTGTTCACAAGCAAACTTGGTGAGTCTCTAACAAACTTATTTGATAGATTCAATAGGTTGATCAATGACTTGAGGATCTTTGGCAAAATTTATACCAATAAGGATGTGAATCTGAAATTCATAAGGGCATTGCCAAAGAGCTGGGAGACCAAGACTACAACCATAAGGGAAGCCAAGGATACGAGTTCAATATCATTGGAGAAGCTCTATGAGAACCTCAAAACTTATGAGTAAGAGGTTCAACAGAGAGAAAGTCTAAGTCAAGACCATAGAAATGAAAAATCAGTGACACTTGTGGCTGGAAGTTCGAGCAATAAGTTTCATAGGAAGACAGTTCTCATTGAAGAGGAAAGTGAAGCTGAGGCAAGTGGAGCTGAGAGTATAGATGGTGAAGATGAAGAAATCTATACTCCAGAGGAATAGGAGACTGTTGATGAAGCCATGACCTTCTTGCCAAGAATAAGAAGATGAGATTTAAGACGGGTAAAGACTTCAAAAAGACATCACCAACAAGGAAGCCTATCCACTCTAGTGCTATTAACAGATCAAAGATCAAATGCTATAACTGTCAAGAGCCTAGACACTTTGCAAATGAATGCAACAAGCAAAAGTCTGTCAAACAGACTAGAGAAGTGAAAAAGGTGGATGACTACTACAAAAAGTCATCAATAAGAAGAATAAAACATTCATATCAGAGGGAATAGATTGGATGAATTTAGACCAATCAGATGATGAGGAATTCATCAATCTTGCACTTATGGCAATATCATCTGTTAGGCTAGCATTTGGATCCAGCAGCTTGTCTCAGGGCACTAAGGTAAAACATGATCCCTCTAACATGTCTCTTTCAAATTTTAAAGCAAAAATAAAAGAAATGTCAACTGAACTTTACAATCTATATGCTACATTAAGGTGTTCAGTAAAAGAGAATAAAAGAATTCAATAGGTTAATGATCTATTATTCACTAGAAATTCCTTAATGGAGACTAAGTTGATTAAGCTAGAAGAGCTTAGAGAGGAGTGCAGGAAAACCAAGGAGAGACTTTCTTGTACTCTAGAAATAGAAGAATGACTTCGGGCCAAATTGAAAGAAGAACAAGATCTCATTAAGGAATGTACCAATTCCTCCAAGATAGTTAGGGAAACAATAGAGAAATATATTACTAGTCAGACTGTAGGACTAGGTTATTACAAGGTCCAAAACAAGCAGCCAGTGATTGAGGCATTGCTGATCAATGGAACTTCAGAAACTAGCACTAGTAAGAGTACTCTATTAGCTACTGCCCCTACTTTTTAAGAAAGTAAAATTTGTTAAGGCAAGGGTTACTGAGGAAAAGACTAAGTAGTCTGTGCTAGAACAAAAAGTGATTCAACTAGAGAAATTAAATGAGTCTAGAGCCAAAAGCTCCAATCAGAAGAAAGTTGACTCATCAGGGAATAGAAAGCTGATTCACTCATCAGGAGATAATGAACTAAAAAAGAATAAAAATGGTAAGGAGAGAATTAACAAGTATACTAATTATTCTCCTATCATTAATGCTCATAGGAAAGAATGTTGGAAGTGTGGGAATCCTAACCACCTTTCTAAGTAATGGTGTTATAAGGTTGTGTTTTGACATCATCATCAAACCTTGATTTATGCTTATCATTGATAATCATCAATAGGGGAAGATTGTTAAGAATTATAGCATTTAATGATGATGTATAACACTTAGAATTGTTAGATTTTGTAATTGTACAAGTACTTGCATTAGTGTACTATCAGAGACTACCATCAAAGACTGCAGGTGAGCATCAGAGACTACAAGGAATGCATTTGGAGAGTTCTCAACAAAAGTTAAAGTTAGTCAAGCAAAATTAGCCTATCGAAGACTAAGATTTAGCCTATCGGAGACTAAGAATTAGTCTATTAGAGACTAAGGAATTAGTCTATCAGAGACTAAGTTTTTGCCTATTGGAGACTAAAAATTAGCCTATCGGAGACTAAGAGTTAGTTTGTCAGAGACTAAGGAAATTAGCCTATCAGAAATTAAAATTTGGCCTGTCGGAGACTAAGAAAATTAGCTTGTCGAAGACTAAAATTTTAGCTTGGCAGAGACTAAGGTTTTTACTACTAGAGACTATTGTTGAAACTATCAGAGACTAAGGCAAAGACTCTCTATTGAATTGAAGTAGCCGTGAGAAGATTTGATCATCGCCAAAGTTATTTGGCTAACGCCAAACTCAACATTACTCAATCCCAAAGTCATTTTCAATGTTGCCAAAGTCATTTGCCTATCACCAAAGTCATCAGGCAAATCAACAACAATGCCAAACTCAAAATGACTATCACCAAAGTCATCAGAAAATTCTCTATCGCTGAAGTCAATTGAAGCCCCAAAATTAATCATCGCCAAAGTCGTCGGGTAATTTACACTAGCGCCAAAGTGTTCAGGCATCAGTGGATAAATTGTAAAGCGCCAAAGTGCTCGGGCATCAGGGGATACATTTCTCGGCGTCAGAGGATAACTTTCTCAGCTTCAGGGGATAAGTTTCTCAGCCTCAGGCGATAAGTTTCTCTTCATCAGGGGATAGGTTTCTCGTCATCAGGGGATGACTTTCTTGACAACAGAGACTGTTCGTCAGGGGATAAATGATCATAGATTAATGATGACATATAGGATGACATATGGCTGACAAAGTTAAAGGCAGTCGAATTAAGATAGGGATGGTTGACCAATAAGAAGAGATTAGCTATCAAAGAAGCTTCAAGGAAATAAGTTATACATACACACAAATGAGTATAAAGACTGCAGGTGTGAACACTACAAAAATAACTTATAGAGATAAGTTATAATTACATACAAGCATGCATATAAAGCAACAAGTGTAAAACCTGCAAGTCACAAGTGTGAAAACTGCAGAGATAACTTATACAGTGTTAAAGAAGAAATTCAAGGAAGCTTATCTAATCAAAAACCAGGGAAGCTCATAGTGATAAGATATATGCTACAAATAACCTATCACTAGAGAAGAAAAATAAGGAAGCTGGTGCAGTGAATATACACCAAAAAGATTACATAACAAGTTGGCATGAAAAAGAGAAGTTTTGTAACAGAGCTGCAAGTACCAATAAACATCAGAGATATTTTTAGAAACAGTTCAAAAAAGGAGCCTGGAAGACAAGGAAGCTGTTTCTATAAATAGACATAGAGAAGCTGAGGTAAATAACATCTGAGATCTGAGAGAGAAAAAGAAAACAAAGAACATACATAGAGAAAAATACATAGTCAAGATACAATTATAAATAGATAGATTTTTCTCTTGTAATAGAAACTGAAACACTTGTTTCAGAAAAGGTAGCTGATTAAATTATCAGGTTATAGCGAAAAGCTTAAGATTAATAAAATTTATTAGTCTTGAAATTTCTGTGTTGTTTTAAATTCTCTATTATATTCTTTCTCTTTAACACACAGAAACTGTGAGAACCTGAAAAATAAAATGAGTTTTGTTGTAAATTAATTCACATTATGATTAGTTTTGTTGGATGATTATTTCATATTATGATTTAATTTATTTTATGTATGAAGGTTTAAATTCTTCTATATTTTTTTTATATTTTCTTTATTCGGTATGAATAATAACTTCTTATTTTAAACGAAAATTTTATAGCAATGTTATGTCCAAAGGTTTATAAATATATTTTTGAGCTCAAAGCCTTAAATGATTATTTTTACCCAAGTATTATCAAGAGTAAGTATATTTATCAAGTGAGAAGGCTCACACGGGTGTGAGCTACTGTGCCGTCTTTTTGAACCAAAGACTGCAGGGAGACAAAAGACATAATTACACTATGTCAGAGTTGTTGCAAGTGGCCCGTCAACCAGTAAATCTACTCCAACAGTACACTAGATTGTTGGCTATGATAGATGACTGACTAACTTTTAACACCTGTTACATTCTCCCTTTCTAATTATCACTTCTTTCTATAGCTTGTACTGCTTTTTATAGTCAACGACTAATCTCAAACCATCCAACTGCTCTTGTTGCTCGGCAAGTGAGATATATATATCATTTGAAGTACAAACCTAGCCCCACTTTCATAAATCTTCTATACATCCAAACACCCACAAAATCCAAATTCACCTTCAGAGCAATTGTCTTTCTTGAAGAACAATCCAAGATTTTAATTTCTCCTTTACTGCCAAAGAGGTAAGAGCACTATATTAAAGTTCTGCTCTGTTCCTGTACTTTTTGTTCTATTATGCATGTCATGTTTGTGAAAATATTGGGTTCACTCACTTCCAAAAGTATGATTTAATGCATGCTTTTAACATCTGGAGTTAATGCCATTTATTTCAAAAAGCTATCCAAGATGAAAATAAGAAATGTTGGCGACCACCTCGTAGTCAAACCTTTAACTTCCAAATATTCTTTTTTTTTATATTAGTTAAACACCACGCCTGAATCTTTGTCGACCAAAGTTATTGATGTCTAGCAGTGTCTATAAGAATTCGTAGACAATAAGAATGTTACACACTATAGAAGAGATGATGAGATTTTCCTTAGTTGTGGTCACCTGGTGATAACACCACCATCTGATGAGTGATGAAGTCACCACTGTATCGGAGACGAGTCCTAACGTAGTCTCCGTCAGCATGAAGTTTGTCTTTGACTGCATAAAATAATCCATGGGAGATTCCAAGTTAGTCTCCGACAATATGGAATTAGTCTTTGATAGGCTAAAGATGCTAGTCTCCGAGGGTGCAAATGCTAGTCTTTGACGAGAAAATTTTGTGAGTCTCCGATGAAGAAAATTTTGTTAGTCTCTGATGAACAAAATTTTGTTAGTCTCTGACGAGAAATTTCTTAGTCTCCGATGAGTAAATTTTTCCCGAAGAGTTTGGTGCTGGCTTGCGAGTTCAGTGATGACTTATTGAGTTTGGCGCTGAACAAATCATCCACCGACGAGTTTGGCGATGAACAAGGTCATCCCCTGATGGCCGAAGACCATCCCCTGATGGTCGAGGATCATCCCCTGATGGCCGAAGACCATCCCCTGATAGTGGAAGATTATCCCCTGATGGATAGTCTCTCCCCTGACGAGTGGATTATCCCCTGACGGGCAATTATCCATTGATGACCACTCATCCCCTGACGGGAAATTTTTCACTGATGGTTAATTTATTCCTCGATGGACATTCTCAACCCCTCATGACTACTTTTTAGCGTCAACATCTACCCACTGATGTGTAGTTTGTCTTCGAAGGTATAAAATACTATTTTCCTAAATTATTTTAAGATGCTATAAATTTTTTTTTTAAAAAAACTTCAACGGTTCAGATGTCAATTAAGACATTAAAAGTTCAAGGACATCACATGTGCATTTTTCTCATATCTTTGCCAAAGGCATAAATTTCTCATGTTATATGCATGTTTTACAAAGTGTCTCACCCACAAGTGAATTGAATTTTGATTTTAGCAAATGACCAAGGCAAGTATATACTCACTCTACTTTCTTTCAATTAATACATATGATCATTCTTTCGATATACGTAATGTATCCAAGACATTATTATGTCAATATTCACGATTAAATTTCTTCAAAGTTAAGTAACGCACGATCTCTTGATTCAATGTATGTGAAAATGTTGTACTAGAATCAAGCATTCTTTGGGCGGATGTTAGCTATTTAAATTTGCTAACGCGCCAAGGTAAAACCTATACGGATAAAAAAAGGACTTAATTTTTATCGCCCCATACTTGTAAAGTATATCCGTGTGGGTAAATAAAGGCTAATGAGTTGCATCTGCCTGACACCCTAAGCCTAAGAATGATAGGGAATGGCAGCCGAGGCATCGGTAACCGAACCCTTGCAGATAAAGGATTTTTGTTTTGACTTTGTATGTCATTATGATGAAGTCAAACGATCAGGCTGGCTGACTGATATGTCATTTGATGAAGATATGATGAAGTTAGATAGTGGTCAGGCTGGCCAGGTGACGTACTATTTGATGAAGAGAAGGAAAATGAATGATTCAAGATTTCTTTCAAGTAAAGGGTCAAATCCCTCGTTATCACTCGGGGACCTTGGAAGCTATTTTTCCTCTAAGTTACTAAGATGTGTAGACATTGTTTCCATCCAACCTCATAAACACTTAAGCCAAGAAATTTTCCCTACTTCAAAACCCACCAATACTTGATTATATACTTGCGAGTGTAAATTGCTCATTTTGCTATTATCTAATGTTTTACAGGGCATGACGAGAAGGCCGAGCCGTCTGCTAAAGGCAAAACAAGGATGACATAGTGAACACTTCCTAATTTCCCTCTTATGGATTACATTCCAAGGAAGAGTGAAGAGTGAAGAGGGAGACGATTATTGAATTATTTAGATTATAAGACTTGTGCGGGCCCCACATAGACTTCCACTATTAGAATTGTATTTGGGATGAATGTAATAGAGAATACAATTTATTTCTCTTATATAATGATATGCATGCTTGGATGTTATTACTGTTCCCTTGTCAATTATTGACGGTGCCCAAAGTCCGGTATGGGATATTTGGGGTCGTCACAGACGCTACAACTGAATACAATACTTGTTCATTCCTTTTGTTTATTGTTTGCAAAAAGTTTGTGATAAGTCGTAATTTGATCATGTCTTTTATTGTAATTTTCATGTTCTTAAACATTATCTATGCTTATTTTGTGTGTTTGAGTGTTATTTATCTTTAGGAATGCAAAATGGAGCAAAGAGCTAAAAAGTATTTAAAAGCAGAAATTTGTGTTGAATATGACATAAGGCGTGGGCACACTCTGTAGGAAGTCATAAGCTGTCCCCTGAAGGCTTTTGTATGGGATTTCTAGTAGAACTAGGAAATTTAATATCTAATGTAATCTTTTCAGTTGTAAACCCTTAGCCACATTTTTAGAGGGATAAAACCTTATTTTATCATATTTGTAATAGGAAAAGAGTTTTAGATTTATTCTCCAAGTAAGGAAGGAATCCTATATGAGATCAATTTCTTCCTTATTTAAGGAGATAATTCTACAACCCTAGGGAGCTTTCTTGGCATGGAGTTTTCCAGCAATTTTATTCTCTCTTTTATGTATTCTTTATCTACTATGTGCGACTAAGTCTATTTCTAGTTGAAGGATATTCAAGGCTTTGATTCACCATCAATTGTGAGATCTAACTAATTTTATCTATTCTATTATTCTTGGGTATTTGCAATTTCTCTGTTTTTCAAGTTTATTATTGTTTTGATTAATTGGGTAGGTGGCCAACTATTTAATTGTCAAAATAATATATCGCTTTTTAGAATATCAAATCCGTAATTGTTTGATGGTTCTAATGTTTGAAGCAATTAACAACGTTGGTTATGGTCAAGTTTCTGATTGTTGTTATGGGATTTTGTGATCTAGTTTAAATGAACCGAGCGTTTCGAATTTGTTGATTAGAATTGGGTCTCTCTAATTCTTAATGTTATTGATGAATTAAATCATATGATCGTATCTATGGTTGTTCATTAGTAAAAGAAGTAATCATTAGATCGTATCTTGGTTATCGATAAATTAAGGAGAGATTGGTTGTTGATACATGTTCGACAACTATAACCAATTTATTCTAGGATAATTGAATAATTCTTGCATCAATGATCAATTCAAAGAATCAAAGTTGAGAATAATCCTTTGACTAGTTTTCTCATATATACCGTTAAATCCTTATATTTATTGTTCATGCACTTTATATTACTCGAATTCAAAAAAAACCCCTTTTATTTTATTTGTTCTTGACAAAATAAATAAATCTTAACCAATCTCTATGGATACAACTCTACTATCACTTGCTATAAGCTAGTAGTTTTTGAGTAGGAATTTATTTTTTGTTGGATTCGACACCCATCAAATTTTGGCTCCGTTGCCGGGGACTGGTTTTAGATTTATTTCCTTTGTTGTTTTTTATATTTTATGGTTTGTTCTTCTCATACAGGTGAACTACAATACGACCCCGAAATCGAGAAGACTTCTAGGAGATTAAGAAAGGACACTAAGCAAAGATCGCATCAACTTCCATTCGGTTCATCTCCTAGATTAACCTCAATACTTGAACTAGTTGAATCTTCGAGTGAATTTGAAAAGTTCATCATGGCAGAAGAAAGGACTATGCGCGAATTGGCCATGCCGGATTTCAATCAACAACCTTTATGCATTGAATATCCCAATATAGAAGTACCTTTTGAATTAAATCAAGACTAATTCATTCACTTCCAAATTTTCGTGGTCTTGTAGGTGAAGATCCTCACAAACATCTCAAGGAATTTCATGCGGTTTGTTCAACGATGAAACCCCAAGGTGTGACGGAGGAGCAAATAAAGCTGTGTGCGTTTCCATTTTCATTGGCCGATAAGGCTAAAGATTGGCTCTTCTACTTACCACCAGGTTCCATAACGACTTGGATAGACCTTCAAAAGCAATTTCTTGAAAAATATTTTCCTACTTCACGAGCTGCCAACATTAGAAAGGCCATATATGGGATTCAACAATCCAATGGTGAGACTCTCCATGAATACTAGGAGAGATTCAAACAACTTTGTGCAAGCTGCCCTCATCATCAAATTTCTGATCAACTCCTCATCCAAGATTTCTATGAAGGACTATTAACTATGGATAGGAGTATGATTGATGCTTCAAGCGGGGGTGCTTTGGTTCATAAAACTCCTATAGATGTACGTACTTTGATTGTTAACATGGCTGCCAATTCTCAACAACTTGGCATTAGACGTGCTGGTCCATCAAAGGTAGTTAATGAGATTAACAATTCTTACACGGATCAACGTCTAGATAATATTGCAGCTCTCTTGGAGAAATTTGTCAATAGCAATTTGCAACAAGTACATTCTTGTAGTATCTGTTCTCATTCTGGACATCCTACTGATATGTGTCCAACCTTACAAGAGGAGCCATATGAATATGTCAATGCTGCTGGAGGATTTCTCGGACCACCACAAAAGAAGTATGATCCCTATTCTCAAACTTACAATCTAGGATGGCGAGATCATCCTAACTTCAGCTATGGGGCATGCCTTTCAAATTATCAACCATTGTATCAACTTAGGCCCCAAGCTCCACAATATCGTCCACCTTTCTAATCAAGCACCTCAAATACATCATTGGAAGATATTTTCAAGTCGTTCGTATCAAGTGCTCAAGAAATTGTTACATCACTTACTAATAACACTCAACAGTTTCAACAGGAGACAAGGTCTAGCATTCAAAACTTGGAGAAACAAATGAGTCAAATGACAACCTCATTAAGTAAACTTGAAGCTCAAAACTCAAGTAAGTTGCCTTCACAAACTGTTGTCAATCCGAGACAGAATGCTAGTGCAATTACCTTACGTAATGGAAAGGAGATTGATGAGCCTATCAGACCTTCAATGCATGAGGTAGAGAAAGAAAAAGAGGTACTCCAATCCTCACTGTGGCGGCCCTAAATATCCCATACCAGACTTCGGGCACCGTCAAATTGACAAGAGGACAAAAATAACGTCCAAGCATTTCATAGCATTAAATAAGAGAAATAAATGGTATTCTCTATTACATTCATCCAAAAATAAAATTCTAATAGCAGAAGTCGATGAGAGCCCACACAAGCCTTACAATCTAAACATTTCAATAATCGTCTCACGCTTCACTCTTCCTCGAAATGCCATCCATAAGAGGGCAATTATGAAGCGTTCACTATGCCATTCTCTCTTTGCCTTTAACAGACGGTTCAGCCTTTTCTCCATGACCTGTAAAACATTAGATGATAGCAACATGAGCGATTTACGCTCGCAAGTATATAATCAAGTATTGGTGGGCTTTGAAATAGGAGAAGTTTTTCTTAGCTTAAGTGTTTATGAGGTTGGACGGAAATAATGTCCACACCTCTGAATAGCTGTAAAGAAAAATATATAGCTTCCAGGGTCCCCAAATGATAACGAGGGATTTGACCCTTTACTTGAAAGAAATCTTGAATCATTCATTTGCCCTCTCTTCATTAGATGGTGCGTCACCTGGCCAGCCTGACCACTATCTGACTCCATCTCTTCATCAAATGACATATCATCTGGCCAGCCTGATGGTTTGACTTCATCATAATGACATACGTAGTCGAAGCAGAAATCTTTCATCTACGAGGGTTCGGTTACCGATGCCTCGACTTCCGTTCCCTATCATTCTTAGGCCTAGGGTGCCAGGCAGATGCAACCCGTTAGCCTTTAGTTACCCACATGGATATACTTTACAAGTATGGGGTGAGAAAAAAATAAAGTCTTTTTCTATCCGTATAGGATTTACCTTGGCACGTTAGCGAATTTTAAATAGCTAACATCCACCTAAAGAATGCTTGATTCTAGTACAACATTTTCACATACATCGGATAAAAAGATCATACGTCACTTAACTTTGAAGAAATTGAATAATGAGTATTTACATAAAATATCTTGGATACATTACGCATATGGAAAGAATGATCATGCGTATTAATTGAAAGAAAGTAGAGTGAGTATATACTTGCCTTAGTCCTTAGCTAAAAATCAAATTCAATTCACTTGCGAGTGAGACACTTTGTAAAACATGCATATAACATGAGAAATTTATATCTTTGATAAAAAATGAGAAAAATGCACATGTGATGTCCGTGAACTTTTAAATGTCTAAATTGACATTCTGAACTTTTGAGGCTTAATATCTTAAAATAATTTAAAATAATATTTTATACTTTCGAATACAAACTGCACATTAGTGGGTAAACATTGACACATAAAAGTGGTCATCAGGGGCTAGGAGTGACCCACCAGAAATAAATTAACCATCAATGGAAAATTTAAATGTTAGGGGATGTTTAGTCATCAGGGACTAGTTCACCCGTCAGGGGATAATCCGCCCATCAGGGGATAGACTAGTCATCAGTGGATAACTACTCGTCAGGGGATTAGCCCTTGACCATTAGGGGATGACCTTGTTCATCGCCAAACTCGTCGGTAGTTTATTTGACTACCGCCAAACTCACTTGGTTGTCGCCAAAATCTTTGCCAAACTCGCAAACTAGCGTCAGACTCTATAAGTCATCGCTGAACTCGTAAGCTAGCGGCAAACTCCTCGGAGACTAAGAAATTTCCTTCATTGGAGACTAAGAAATTTCCTTCATCGGAGACTAACAGTTTTAGCCTATCAGAGACTAATACTATACTATCAGAGACTAACTTGAAATCTCCCAGGGACTATTTTATACTATCAGAGACTAAGCTAGGACTTGTCTCCGATACAGTGGTGACTCTTTCATTCCTCAGAGGGTGGTGTTACAGAAGACCATACATAGGTCGTACTCTCATCCTCATCCTTTCTATAGTGTAACATTCTTAAATTCTACCAAACTTATATGACACTGCTAAACCTCAAGAACTCAGGTTGAAGAAAGCTCACACATGGTGTTTTCATTACTGATAAAAAGAAACGTTTGGTAGTTAAAGGTTTGTCTACCAAGTGGTTGACACATTTGATACTCTCATATTGGATAACGTTTTTGAAATAAATGACATTAACTCCAGGTGTTAAAAGCATGCATTAAATCATACTTTTGGAAGTGAATAAACAAGGTATTTTTACAAACATGGCATGCAAAACGGAACAAAAGTGCAGGAACAGAGCAGAGCTTTAGTATATGGTTCTTACTTTTTTGGCTGTAAGGAAGAAGTTAAAACTTGGGTTGTTTCTTGAGAAGGATAGTTGTTCTTGAAGGTGAACCTGGATTTTGTGGGTGCTTGCCTGTATAGAAAATTTATGAAAGTGGGGCTAGGGTTGTATCCAAATGATATATATATCTCACTTGTCGAACAATAAGAGCAGTTGGGTTATTTGGAATTAGATTTCAGCCGTTGGCTGTGAAAGGAAATAACAAGCTTTAAAAAGAAGTGATTGGTTAGAAAGGGTAGATGCAACAGCTGCTAAAGTAAGTCAATCATCAATCATAGCCAACAATCCAGTGTACTGTTGGAGTAGGTTAGCTGGTTTGATGGGTCACGAGCTCTCAACCCTGACATAGTGTAATTAATACTCTTGTCTTACTGTCGTCTTTGGTTTAAAAATGGGTACTGTAGCGTGAAATCCTTCCCCACGTGAGAAATACACCCACTCTAGATAAAACTTGAATAAAATAATCATTTAAGGCTTTAAGTTCAAAAATATATATAAGCCTTTGGACATCACATTGCCATAAAATTTCCTTTAAGATATGAATTTATTATTCATACCAAATAACAACAAATATAAAATAATAAAAGAAAATAATTGAAACCTTCATACATAAAATAAATTAATAATAATAAATAAATCATACGACAACATTCATCTTATTTTTTTCGGGTTCTCACACTCACCATCAAAAAAGAAAGTCAATGAGAAACCTAAGTCGATAGTGATACCACCTCCTTCTCCTAGCCGATTTGCAAAATCTAAAAAAGAGGAGCAAGAGAAGGAGATCTTTGAGACATTCCGCAAAGTTGAGGTAAATATTCCACTTCTTGATGCTATTAGGCAAGTTCCTTGTTATGTGAAATTTCTTAAAGAACTATGCACATCTAAAAGGAAGCTTAGTGGTAATGAGAAAGTTCAGATGGGAGAGAATGTTTCTTCAGTAATTCAGAGGAAATTGCCTCCTAAATGCAAGGATTCAGGTATGTTTACTATCCCTTGTAAACTAGGCAATGTAAAGATTAAAAAAACAATGCTAGATCTTTGAGCCTCAATTAATGTCATGCCTCGCTCTATTTATAAATCTTTAAATGTGGGAGAACTAAAAGGAATAGGTGTGATAATTTAGCTTGCTGATAGATCTAATGCCTATCCTAATGGTGTGTTAGAAGATATACTAGTCCAAGTTAATAATTTAGTTTTTCCTGTTGATTTTTATGTTATTGACATGGGTGAGTATGATTCTTTTGACTCTGCTCCAATTTTGTTAGGAAGGCCATTTTTGAAAACATCTAGGACTAACATTAATGTTCATAATGGAACTCTAACTATGGAATTTGATGGAGAGATTATTAAATTCAATATTTATGACTCCATGAAATATCCTAATGATGAGTGTTTTGTATCTAATATAGATGTGATTGATTCTTTGGTGCAACAAAGCTTTGAGCTTAATGATGATGATTCCCTCAACGTGGCTCTAAATAATGACAAGCTCCAAGAAGCTACGAAGGAAGTAAAGTTGAACTTAGAATTGCATGATGCAATTTCTGAGTTGAATTCTTTGGAACCCATTGAGTATAATGTTTCACATGTAACCTGCTTCTTCCCAATGACAAACTTTTGCCATCTATTGTACAGGCACCAGAATTGGAACTCAAGCAGTTGCCAAATCATCTCAAGTACTTGTTTTTAGGTGACAGAGAAACTTTACTTATCATTATTTCTAACAAGCTAAGTCTTGTGCAGGAAGAAAGATTGCTTCGTCTCTTGAGGGAACATAAACAATCCATTAGATGGACATTTGTAGACATAAAAGGTATAAGCCCTTCCATATGCATGTACAAGATCTTATTGGAAGAAGATGCAAAGCCATCAAGAGAAGCTCGACGTCGCCTGAATCCACCTATGATGGAAGTGGTAAAGAAAGAGATTCAAAAACTTATTGATGCAGGTATAATATTCCCAATCTCAGACAACACATGGGTAAGTCCTACACAAGTAGTTCCTAAGAAAACAAGAATCACTGTTGTGGAGAATAAGGGGAAATGGTACCTAAACGAGTTCAAAATGGATGGAGAATTTGTATAGATTTTAGAAAATTAAATGCTTTAACAAGAAAAGATCACTTTCCACTTCCGTTCTTTGATCAGATGTTAGAACGACTAGGTGGACGAGTTTATTTTTGTTGTCTTGATGGATTTTTAGGTTTTCAACAAATTCTAGTTGCACCTGAAGATCAAGAAAAGACAACATTCATATGCCCATTTGGAACATTTGCCTACCGACAGATGCCATTCGGTCTTTACAATGCTCCAACTACCTTCAGGAGATGTATGGTTACTATATTTTTTGAATTTGTAGAAAACATCATGGAAGTATTTATGGACGATTTCACTATTTATGGAGATTCATTTGACTCTTGTTTAAATAACCTCAAAAAGGTACTTGAGAGATGCATAGAAACAAATCTTGTGTTGAATTATGAAAAATGTCATTTTATGGTTGATCAAAGTAATATTTTAGGTCATGTTGTTTCTGGTAAAGGCATTCAGGTAGATAAAGATAAGGTCGATCTTATTAAATCTATGCCTTACCCCATAAATGTGCGGGAAGTTCGCTCCTTTCTTGGACATGCAAGTTTTTACCGATGATTTATTAAGGACTTCTCCAAGATAAGTCATCCATTGTGCACATTACTTCAGAAAGATGTGTCTTTTGAGTTCAACAAGGATTGTAAAGATGCATTTGATAAGCTAAAAGGTGCACTGACTTCAGCAACCATCATACAAGCTCCGAATTGGGATCTCCTATTCAAAATCATGTGTGATGTGAGCAATTATGTTGTGGGAGCAGTCCTTGGACAACGAATTGGAAAAGTGGCATAGGTCATATGCTATGCCTCAAGGACTCTTGATAGTGCCCAGTGTAACTACTCAACAACAGAAAAAGAACTGTTTGCTGTAGATTTTGCTTTAGAAAAATTTTGTTCTTATTTACTTGGCACTAAAGTGATTGTTTATTCTGACCATGCAGCACTCAGGTACTTATTGGCAAAGAAGGAAATAAAACCTAGGCTTATTAGATGGATTCTCTTACTGCAGGAATGTGATTTGGAAATCCGAGATAAGAAAGGTGCTGAAAACATGGTTGCAGACCATCTTAGTAGATTGGTAATTAATACAGAATCCTTACCAGTGAGAGATGAATTTCCTGATGAGCAACTCTTTGCGACCCACAATATGATCCCATGGTATGCCAACATTGTTAACTACTTGGTCACTAAATCTCTAATGAGTTATCTGGAGCTCAAAAAGACAAGGTAAAGAATGATTCAAAACATTACATATGGGATGATCCATACCTTTGGAAACATTGTTCCGACCAAGTAATTCGAAGGTGTGTATCTGACAATGAAATCCATTCCATTCTCCAATTTTGTCATTCATATGCATGTGGAGGACACTTTGGTCCCAAGAGAACTGCTTATAAGGTACTAGAATATAGGTTATTTTGCCTAATTTGTTTTGTGATTCATATATGTTTTATAAGTCTTGTACACAATGTCAAAGACGGGCAATTTTAGTTATAAAGATCAAATGCCCTTTACACCCATATTTGTGTGTGAGATATTTGATGTATGGGGTATTGATTTCATGGGACCATTTCCTTCGTCTTTTAACAATGTGTATATCCTTCTTGTTGTAGATTATGTCTTGAAATGGGTTGAAGCGAAAGCTACTAGATCCGATGATGCTAACACCATTGAGTTTTGTCAAGTCTAGTATCTTTTCCAGGTTTGGAGTGCCAAGGGCAATAATCAGTGATAGAGGAACTCATTTTTGCAATAAGTTCGTAGGCACTCTCTTGACGAAGTATAATGTCACTCATAGAGTATCAACAACTTACCATCCACAAACGAGCGGACAAGCAGAGATATCTAATGGAACAAAGAGCTAAAAAGTATTTAAAAGCAGAAATCAGTGTTGAATATGACATAAGGCGTGGGCACACTCTACAAGAAGGCATAAGCTGTCCCCTGAAGGCTTTTGTACGGGATTTAATATCTATTGTAATCTTTTAATTTGTAAACCCTTAGCCACGTTTTTAGAGGGATAAAACCTCTTTTTTATCATATTTGTAATAGGAAAAGAATTTTTTATTTATTCTCCAAGTAAGGAAGGAATCTTATATGAGATCAACTTCTTCCTTATTTAAGGAGATAATTCTACAACCCTAGGGAGCTCTCTTGGCATGGAGTTTTCCAACAATTCTATTCTCTCTTTTATGTATTCTTCATCTACTATGTGCGACTAAGTCTATTTCTAGTCAAAGGATATTCAAGGCTTTGATTCGCCATCAATTGTGAGATCTAACTGATTTTATCTATTCTATTATTCTTGGGTATTTGCAATTTCTCTGTTTTTCACGTTTATTATTGTTTTGATTAATTGGGTAGGTGGCCAACTATTTAATTGTCAAATTAATATATCGCTTTTCAGAATATCAAATTCGTAATTGTTTGATGTTTCTAATGTTTTAAACAATTAACAACGTTGGTTATGGTCAAGTTTCTGATTGTTGTTATGGGATTTTGTGATCTAGTTTAAATGAACCGAACGTTTCGAGTTTGTTGATTAGAATTGGGTCTCTCTAATTCTTAATGTTATTGATTAATTAAATCATATGATCGTATCTATGGTTGTTCATTGGTAAAAGAAGTAATCATTAGATCGTATCTTGATTATCGATAAATTAAGGAGAGATTGGTTGTTAATACATGTTCGACAACTATAACCAATTTATTCTAGGATAATTGAATAATTCTTGCATCGATGATCAATTCAAAGAATCAAAGTTGAGAATAATCCTTTGATTAGTTTTCTCATATATACTATTAAATCCTTATATTTATTGTTCATGCACTTTATATTACTCAAATTAAAAAAAAAACCCTTTTATTTTTACAAGCCTACTATCACTTGTTACAAGCTAGTTGTTTTTGAGTAGGAATTTATTTTTTGTTGGATTCGACACCCATCAGTTTGAAAAGTTAAGAGTATTGTATTCGAACCTCCCCCCCCCCCCCCCCCCCCCCCCCCCTCATCCAGGAAAAACACCTGGCATTGATCATCTTTGAAGTTGACATGAAATCCTTTATCACATAGCTAACTCACACTTAATAGATTGTGCTTTAAGCCATCAACTAGTGATACTTCAATAAAGATGACATCTCCATGTTCAACATTGCCATAGCTCTTTGTATGGCCTTTGCTGTCATCTCCAAAGTTTACTCTAGGGTCACTCCTTTCTTCATACCATACAAGCGGGGACTTATTTCATGTCATGTGCCTTGAACATCCACTGTCCAAGAACCATGATCTCTTCTTTTTGCCCTGCACAGTAAGAATAACTAGTTAGAACATTTTGGGACCTAGATTTTCTAGGGTTTTTTCTCACTTGTTTTGGATTCAAGACTTGACTCTGGTGGAGTTGATTGTCTTTTTGAAATTTTGACATTTATAGGACAATCATTAGTCTTGCTTCTAGAAGTAGAGAGATTGTCAAGATTAGTGTTAGGAATTATAACATTTGATGATGATGTATAAACACTTAAAATTATTTAATTTGTAATTGTACATGTACCTACAGTAGTGCACTATGAGAATCTACTTTCGGAGACTACAGGTGAGCATGAGAGGCTACAAGGAATGCATTTGGAGAGCTCAACAAAAGTCAAAGTTGGTCAAGCAAAATTAACCTCTCGGAGACTAAGCCTTTGTTCATCAGAGACTAAATTTTTGTTCATAGGAGACTAAGTTTTTGTTCATTGGAGACTAAGTATTTGTTCATCGGAGACTAAGTGTTTGTTCATCAGAGACTAATTTTAAAGCTACCAGAGACTAAGACAAAGACACTTCAATGCATTAAAGTAGCCTTGAGATGATTTTACTAAAGCCAAAGTCATCGGGCAAATCAACAATAGCGCCAAACTCAAACTGACTATCGCCAAAGTTGTCAGGAAAATCAACAACAGCGCCAAACTCAAAATTAGTCATCACCAAAGTCATCGAGTAATTTACACTAGCGCCAAAGTGCTCGGGCATCAGTGGATAAATTGTGAAGCACCAAAGTGCT
Organism: Centella asiatica; assembly: GCA_014636745.2. Classification (NCBI taxonomy): domain Eukaryota; kingdom Viridiplantae; phylum Streptophyta; class Magnoliopsida; order Apiales; family Apiaceae; genus Centella; species Centella asiatica. The sequence continues at coordinate 3,574,438 of CM025782.1, forward strand.
TGTGCGTTAGGGGATAAATATCCATTGATGAATAAATTTGGTCGTCAGGGTATAAATATCCACTAATGAATAAAATTGGCCGTCAGGGGATAAATATCCACTAATGAACAAAACTGCCCATCAGGGGATAAATGATTAGAGACTAAAAATGACATATGAGATGACACATGTCTGAGTTCACAAATTCACTAACTCAAGTCTAAAGGCGGTGAAATTAAAATATAGATGGTGGTCCAATAAGGAGAGATTGGCTACCAAAGAAGCTTCAAGGATATAAGTTATACACTGCAGGTGTGAAAATTGATAAAGTAAAATATGGAGATAAGTTATACTTATACACTAGCATGCGTATATAACTGCTATGTGAAAACTTCAGAGATAACTTATAGAAACTTGAAGGAGGAAAATATGGAAGTTGGTCCAACCTAAAACTAGAAAGCTCATAGAGATAAGCTATTCATTTCAGAGATAACTTATCATGGGAACTCCAAGAGAAAAATAAGGGAGCTGGTGTGCTGATACACCAGAGATGTTACATAACATGTTGGCATGCAAGGAAGGTAATGCAAAATGAAGTTATGTGACAGAGCTGCAATTACTAAAGAATATCAGAGATATTTTTGGAGGCAACTCACTTAAGAAGATTGGAGAACAAGGGAGCAATGTCTATAAATAGAGACATGAGTAGTTGTGATAAAAGAACATAGAGACAACAAGATATCATTGAGATACACAAAAACACTAGTATACATATTATCTCAGATCATATCGCAGCTGTAATAAACTTACAAAGAGAAAGAAACAAGTTTTCATAACTTGAGAGAAACTAGAAATCATATTCTGGAGTGCAGCTGTTATTTTCAACAGAGTTGTTAAAAGCTGGTCATTCACACCAGTGAGCTTTTGTAATATTTCATTGATTTATAAAAGTTCAGAAACACTTATGATATATTGTATTCTTTCAATTCCACAACTTTTAATATAGTATATTCACTAAGCTCACAAAGTTTGAAAGAATTTTGTGGTTTGTATTCAACCCCCCCATTCTACAAACCATCTTGTGGGACAAACAATTAGAGTTTCACAATTATTGCAAAGATGATTATTCCTAATTAAAGGTGATTTTTCTTTAGCTATCTTTGTTGGCTTAGTCTCTTCTATAGGAAATCTATTTTTACTCCTACAGTGTGTATGACAATGTGATTGGGATTACTATATACATGACATGTTTTTCTAGGAGCATCAGGCTTTCTTGCATAATTAGTATATTTATTAATGCCTATCTTCTTATTCTTATTCCTTTTACCACTGCTAGACTCTAATGGCTTTTCTTCCTCAGACTCAGCTAATCTTTCCAATTTCTTGTTTAATTGAGTCTTTGTCATAAAACCTATGTTCAATATTTTACTTGTATTCTTTTTATCAACATTCACTGATTTTTGATCATTCTTTATAACAAGAGTGACATGTTGACTTTGAGTGTTGATAAATTTAGGTTCATTAACAGGTGAGACAAAATTAATCCTTTTAATAGGAATTGGCTTGTGAGTTATGGAGTTAGCAGTTTCTTCACTCTCTTCTATTTCTGGTTTCTTTCCTAGGTACTCATCATAAACTAAACTAGATTTTTGACCTACCATTTCACTTCCTACCAAGTCTGTCAGCTTTTTGGAGGATTGGTTCCATTGTCTTATCTTAGCCTGTTCAAATTCAAGTTATTCGACTAAGTAGTATTCCCTCTTTTTCAAAGTATCAATCATAGGATGAGCTTTATCTAGTTCTGACTTGATAGTGTCAAAGTGTATTTGTCTCTCTTCAAGAAATTTATTTCTATTTAAGAGATGATCATGTGATTCTTTAACTCAGGCATGTTCAATTATTAATGATCTAAAACTAACATGCAAATTAGACATATCTTTTTGTATGATTTCTATACTAGATATATCAATTAGATTAAGCATATTAATGTTCTGAGTTGCATCACATACCTTTGTAGAATCACTTGGCTCATCAGTTTGAGCCATCAAGGCAAAGTTGATAATTTTTTCGTCAAAGTCACTATCAACTCAGTCTTTGCCTTCAGTAATCAAGACCTTGCTCTTTAATTTGTACTTTTTGTCAACAAAATCATTCCTTGATTTTCCATTCTTGTCATCCTTATATTTCTCTATTGATCTAGGCTTCTTGCACTCATTAGCAAAGTGCCCTAACCCATCACAATTGTAACATCTTATTTTCTTTTTGTCAAAGGTCACAGTTTGACCTTCTTTCTTTGGGTTAGGTTTTCTTGATGATGTCCTTCCTTTCCTGCTAGCTCTGAATTTCTTGAACTACTTCACCATGAAGGCCATGAATTCCTCTATGGTATCACTAGTGTCAAATTCAGACTCTCCTTTAGTAGAGCTTGCAGTATAGTTTTCATCATCAAGCTCCTCATGAGACATCTTGGTCTCAACCATTAATGCAGCTCATTTGTCCTTGTCATGCATCTTTTGTCTTTGTTCTACTTCAAGTTGGTTTTGGATCCCAACTTGGTGGGAGAGCCCTCATGAATTTGGTGTTGACATCTTCATTGTCATATGAATTTCTAAGAATCTATAGGTCTTTCAGCAAAAATTAAATCTATCATACACTGATGTTATTGATTCACCAGGCTTTGCTTAAAATAATTCATATTGTTGTGTTAATAATGACCTTTTATTCTTTCGTACTTGGTCTATCCCCTCATATAGGACCTTGATGGTGTCCCAGATTTGCTTTGATGTAGTGCAATTCATGATGCTTGTGAACATATTTTATCCAAGCCATTATAGAGTATGTTCATTACTTTAACATCTTTTGGCACTTGAAACTTGTCTACAATTACTCATTCGGGAATAACAATTGGTATCAGAGCTCTCTAGTTGACATACATACTAGGCGATCATGATGAGTAACAAAAGTGGAAATGTGAAGATCCCATTGTTGGTGAGGGAGGAGTATTTCTTATGGAAGAGAAGGATGCACATGCATCTCAAATCTACATATCAGACAAAAATTGACTCATAAGGGAATAGAAAGTTGATTCACTCATCAGGGGATAATGATATGAAGAAGAACAAAAATGGTAAGGAGGGAATTAACAAGTTCACTAACTATTCTCCTATCATTAATGCTCCTAGGAAAGTATGTTGGAAGTGTGGAAATCCTAACCACCTTGTTTTTAAATGTCAAAATGTACCTAGGAACATGCATGTTAGACAACCATCCCCTGATAAGAAGAAATTAACTATTAAGAACCAATTGAATGCTAAAATGGTTAAAAACAGTTATGTAAAGCCTCCTAAAAAGTTAATGGTAAAATCTGAATCACCCAAGGCTAAGAAGAAAGTAATTTCTTTTATGCAGTGGGTGAAAAAGTATGAAAATTTTCAAAAACCTGCAACTTTTACTAAGTTAACTTCTATAAATGTCAATGGACCCAAGCAAATTTGGGTTCCAAAATTAACTTAGGTGTTTACTGTGTGTAGGGCATGAGCAAACAACTTTGGTTTTTGGATCGTGGCTGTTCAAGACACATAACTGGAGATAAGACCCTGTTGACACAGTATGAGGAGAAAGCTGGTCCAAGAGTTTTTTTTGGAGATGACGACAAAGGATATACCTTGGGATATGACAAAGTCAAAAATGGAGATGTCATCTTGGAAAGTGTAACACTAGTTGATGGTCTTAAGCATAACTTGCTTAGTATCAGCCAACTGTGTGACAGAGGTTATCATGTTACTTTCAAGGATGAACAATGCTTGATAAGTAACATAAAAAATGGAAAAATAACTCTAATTGGAGTTAGGAAAGGTAACCTCTACATAGCTGACTATGGCTCGTCAAAGAAAGATCAATCTACATGCTTTTATAGTAAAGCATCAGTAGAAGAAAGTTGGCTATGACACAAGAAGTTTTCTCACCTGAACTTCAAGACAATCAACACTCTGGTGAAGACAGGATTAGTGACAGGACTTACACAACTGGAATTCATTCAAAATGGTTTGTGTGGAGCCTGTCAGAAAGGGAAGCAAAAGAAGACTTCCTTTAGGAGCAAAGAGATATCATCAATTACAAGTCTAATGCAACTACTTCATATGGATCTATTTGGACCTGTAAACATTATGTCTCTCTCAAAGAAAAGGTATGCTCTGGTGATAGTTGATGATTTTACTAGATATACATGGGTAAAATTTCAGCATGCCAAGAATGAAGCAACTCAGTTGGTGATTGATCACATGAAGAAAGTTCAAATTGAATCTGGGCTGACTGTCAGAGTTCTAAGAACTAATAATGGAACAGAATTCAAGAACTCCAAAGTTGAATGTTTTTGTGTGGACAAAGGAATATCTTACACATTTTCTGCTCCAAAAACCCCTTCAACAAAATGAAGTAGTTGAGCGAAAAAACAGAACTCTGATTGAAGCTGCTAGAACCATGCTTGGAGAAGCCAAGTTGCCTACCTATTTTTAGGCTGAAACAATTTCAATTGCATGCTTCACTCAAAATAGGACCTTGATCAACAAATCTCACAACAAGATTCCTTATGAGCTAATGACAGGCAGGAAACCAAATGTTAAATTTCTTCATGTATTTGGTGGCAGATGCTTTGTGCTAAGATGTCAAGGTGAAAACTTAGGAAAATTTAAACCTAAAGCAGATGAAGCAATTTTCCTAGGTTATTCTTTAACAAGCAAAGCATACAGAGTCTACAACCTTAGGCTGAACACTGTAATGGAATCTATTCATGTTGCATTTGATGATCAGAAGATAATTGGAATGTGAGATGAAGGAAATCATGAGTTCCTAAGATTTGAGAATGAAGATGAAGTGGATCTTCTAGACTCTTTAGATGATGAAGCTGAACCCCACGAAGCTACCTTGTCAATGGATAATTCAATACCTACTGAGGAAGCCTTATCAGAGGAAAATGCAATATCAGTGGATAATGGCATTGCATCAGGGGATAATCCACTGTCAGTGGATAATGAATCGGGGGATATCTTAAACTCCAATCTAGAAATATCCATTGATTCAGGGGGAGCTTCTCAAGAAGCTGAAAGCACTTTACACCATGGAGGACAAGGAAAAAATGAAGCTTCTTCTTCAAGAAGATTTCCTCCACAGACAAAATGGACAAGAGATCATCCTATGGAGCAGATTATAGGAGATCCAACTGAAGGTGTGACAACAAGAAGTGCTACTCAAAATGAATGCCTATACGTCAACTTTTTGTCAAAGATTGAACCTAAAAAGGTTGATGAGGCATTACAAGATGCTGATTGAGTGATTGCTATACAAGAGGAGCTCAATCAGTTTGTAAGAAACAAAGTCTGGAGACTAATGCCAAAACCAAAGAAAAAATCAATAATTGGTACTAAATGGGTCTTCATAAACAAGCTAGATGAAGTAGGTACAGTGACAAGGAACAAGGCCAAACTGGTTGCAAAAGGTTATTCACAAGAAGAATGGATTGACTATGATGAAACCTTTGCACCAGTAGCAAGAATGGAAGCAATCAGGATATTCCTTACCTATGCTGTTCATGCAAATTTTAAAGTGTACCAGATGGATGTAAAGAGTGTCTTTGTGAATGGGAAACTACAAGAAGAGGTGTATGTCCAGCAATCTCCTTGCTTTGAAGATCATCAATTTCCCAATCATGTCTACAGGTTAGACAAAGCACTCTATGGACTTAAACAAGCACCAAGAGAATGGTATGATACTTTATCTCAATTTTTTCTTGAAAATCATTTCACAAGAGGTATTGTAGATAAAACCCTTTTTCATAGAAAATATGCTGGTGACAAAATACTTGTTTAAGTCTATGTAGATGATATCATATTTGGTTTTACTAATGAGAATTTATATTCTAAATTCTCAAAACTGATGAAAAGTAGATATGAGATGAGCATGATGGGTGAGCTAAATTTCTTTTTAGGTCTACAGGTTAAACAGACCGTTGATGGTACTTTTATCAGTCAATCAAAATATATCAAAGATCTTTTAAAGAAATTTGATTTGGAAGATGTTTCAACTGCTAAAACACCCATGACAACATCAACTAAGCTTGATACTGATTTAAAAGGAAAGAAAATTAATATATTAAGTTATAGAGGAATGATAGGCTCACTCTTATATCTAACTGCAAGTAGACCAGATATAATGTTTTCTACATGTCTATGTGCTAGATTTCAAATTGACCCTAGAGAATCTCATTTGAATGCTATTAAAAGGATATTCAGATATCTTAAGGGTACTCCAAATCTTGGAATTTGGTATCCTAGAGATTCTGGATTCAAGCTAATAGGCTACTCAGATGCAGATTATGCAGGTTGCAAAATAGGCAGAAAAAGCACAACAGGAAGCTGTCAATTTCTTGAAAACAAACTAATGTCATGGTTTAGCAAGAAACAACATTCTGTGTCAACCTCAACAACTGAAGCTAAATATGTTGTTGCTGGGAGTTGTTGTGCTCAGATCTTATGGATAAGAACTCAGCTAATGGACTATGGTATGGTGTGTAATCAAATTCCTATTTATTGTGATAACACCAGTGTTATTGCCATTACAGAGAATCCTATGCAACACTCTAAGACAAAACACATAGACATCAGGTATCACTTCATCAAAGAACATGTGATGAATGGTTTGGTGGAACTTCACTTTGTTCCAATGCAGAAGCAGCTTGCAGACATTTTCACCAAACCTTTGGATGAAGCCACCTTCAACAGGTTGGTAAGTGAGTTAGGTATGCTTAACTTTGGTGAATAAAATCTTGAAAATCTTGTGCATGGCTGATAAGATTGTAGCAGTAGATAATTTTTTTTAAAAAAAATTATCAGTTGAAAGTAGCAATAGATAATTTATCTCCTCATGAATTACTCATCAACGGATAATTACCTACTGGTAGCAGAAATTAAACTCTTAATTTCTGAGATTATCTTCTTTATTTCTTCTAATTCTGCTACAATGAAGGATGTTAGTAATGATCCAACTTCTTCTGCCCAAGTAGCAAAACCCTCTAATACAAGTCTATATCAAAAGCCACCTCCTTTATCTCTCAATAGATAAAGGTCGTGAAATGAGAACAACCACATCCAACAATAGCTGAGGGGGAGGGTGAGCATTTAGAGGAAGTTATGAGGAAGAAATAAGGAACAATGAGAACCCTTGGAGACTACTTAATATTCTCTCAAAAGGATATTAAGTTCTAAAAGGAAAAAGCATATCTTTAGGTGCAACCTCTCAAAAAGCTATATCTATTGAAAAAATAGTTCAACTCCAAGGACGCAGGTATTTGAATCTACAATGATCACATCTTTAAATACCTTTCAGAGGAAGAAGAAGAAACAGACTGATAAATGATCAACCTATCACTTAATGCACACACAGGGTCTCACATTGATGCTTCTCTTTTCTCTATTCAAGAGGAGCAACCAATATTCAAATTCTACCCTTATTATTTCTTCTTCCCTCTTTGATATTTCTTAAGAAGCAATGGAAAATTTCTTAATTCCATTGATTTCAGATTCTTTGATAGTTCAATCATCAAAGAAGCCAATTCTTGAAGCTGGAACACAAAGAGCAGCTCTCAACTCATCAGTGGATACTACAATAGTACTTTATCAAACATCCACTGATGCAAAACACTTTCTTCCTATATTTTCTACACCACTCCAGGACAATCATAACAGGAAGATTTTATATTTTGTGAGCCTATGAGAATTCAAAATGAGAGTCAGACCTTGTGTCTAGAAAAATGTGAGGAAAAAGAAATTAAAAGCAAAATATTTTTTTTTTGGAAAATAAGTGTGAGAGGTTGACTTGTAAAAGTCAGGTAAAAAGAGAGGGTGTACGCAAGGATGAGATCCTTGAAGAAAATAATAGAGAGAAATTGTTTCACTCACTACCTTTACAGCTCATTTATTCTCTGATCCCCAATTTTGATCAAATATAAGACGATACTGAGAGAAGATCTTGTGATTGTTTAGTTGGATGCAAGCAACACAAAATTATTGGATGATGCAACAACAAACTTAATATTAGAATATTTGATCACACAGAGATCAACTGCAACTGTACTCACAAAATATTTTTGAAGCATTGATAAAAGAAAGTAGAACATAAAGCTCCAACACTTCATAATTAATGATCTTCAAACAAAGCTCAAACATTTCTTCGTATTAGTCAACCTAATCTGGTGATTTCTACCCTCCAACATTAAGATGCTAATGTCAAAAAGGGGGAGAATGATGAGGAAAAGGGAGAAAAGAGCAATTCTGATAAGGACAGGGGAAGATTTGTTAAAGATGATTACCAAATTAATGACTGGGCATTGAGGAACTGAAACATCAAAATCATCACTGTGAGGTTCATCATGTACAATTATGTTTTTACATGTTTAAGTTCAATTCTAAACAATGGTGTTATAAGGTTGGTGTTTTGACATCATCATCAAACCTTGATTTATGCTTATTTTTGATAAATCATAAATAGGGGGAGATTGTTAGGAATTATAGCATTTGATGATGATGTATAAACTTATAATTGTTAGATTTTGTAATTGTACAAGTACCTGCAGTAGTGTTCCATCAAAGACTACCATTAGAGACTACACGGAATGCATTGGAGAGTTCAATAAAAGTCAAAGTTGGTCAAGCAAAATTAGCCAATCGGACTGTTCGGAGACTAAGTTTTTGTTCATCAGAGACTAAATTTTTGTTCGTTGGAGACTAAGTTTTTGTTCATCAGAGACTAAATTTTTGTTTGTTGGAGACTAAGTTTTTGTTCGTCGGAGAGTAAGTCTTTCAGAGACTAAGTGTTTGTTCATCGGAAACTAATGTTGAAGCTACCAGAGACTATGACAAAGACACTCCAATGCATTAAGGTAGCCTTGAGAAGATTTGACCGTCACCAAACTCAAAATGACTATTGGCAAAGTCGTCGGGCAAATCAACAAAAACGCCAAACTCAAAATAACTATCGCCAAACTCATCGGGAAATTCTCTATCACTGAAGTCAAGTGAAGCCCAAAATTACTAAGCGCCAAAGTGTTCGGGCATCAGTGGATAAATTGTGAAGCGACAAAGTGCTCGGGTATCAGGGGACAAGTTCTTAGTATCAGGGGACAAGTTCTTGGCATCAGGGGATAAGTTTCTCGTCATCAGGGGATGGATGTCTCGGCACCAGAGACTGTCCATCAGGGAATAAATGATCAGAAACTAAAGATGACATATGACTGATAAAGTTAAGGCAATGAAATTAATAAAATGATGGTTGACCAATAAGGATAGATTGGCTACCAACGAAGCTGGTTAGGGGATAAGCTATAAGTGAACGAGTCATCAGGGGACAAGTCGTCAGGGGATAAATATCCACTAATGAACAACGTCACATCAAAGGATAAATGACTTGACACATCACACCTCTACCAGAGTTCTTAAATGAACTAGAAGTTGACCAAAGATCCATAACCAAGTTACATTTGGATTAACAAGGTTGGGAAGCTGATCCGTGAAAGCTAAGAAATTTTGTAATGATGATGTGACTTAACAGCGATGTTAGGTAACAGAGTTGTTACAACTACAGATAAAAAGAAGCTACTCTAATTGATCAGAGTAGTTGTTAAAAAGCAAAAAAGATCAGAAAAGGAAGTTGTGTAGAAAGTATACAAGTAAATATATATTCACAACACAGAAAGAAAAAAAAAAAGGGACAGAGATATACGAAATACAGAAAGAGAAAGAATTTATACTCTGAAATCTAACGTAGCAAATTCATAGAATTTGAGAAGCAAGTTTTCCATAACTTGAGAAGCTAGAAATTCATTTCTAGATAGCAGTTGTTCATACTTGAACAAATTTCAGAAGCTGGTATCAATTTCGATAACCAGATTGTAATTTCAGATTCCAATATCAATAAAATACATTCTTATTGATTGATATAATTTGTCTTGTTTATTAGTGCCGCAATTAATTTACAAATTATATCTTGATCTTTACATTGGGAGAAAAAGTTAAAATTGTATTCACCCCCCCCCCCCCCCCCTCTACAATTACTTATGTAGGAATAAAAAACCATACACGCATGGATAAAAGTTGATGTATACGCAGTTGACAGGCCTGGAGCCTGAGTTTTAGGCAAAAGCAGTTGCTACAACATGTTACTTGAAAATTTGAACTCCTTCTTCAATGGTAAATTATCAAACACCATATGGAGTAATATTTGGGAAAAATTCAAATATGGGTCATGTTTGTGTGTTTGGTTGTAATACTTATATGCATGTGTGATGTAGGGTGTTTAAGCCTACAACCTCGGATAACTTAAATCAACTTGTTGATATACGCACAAGAAGTCGACTTAACGATCTTGAATGAATCACACGTTCAATACTACTCGAATCACACGAATAGAGTTTTGTTTATATCTCACAAACAAGAAGAAATTGCAGAATATCTCTGAATTTTTATTAATCAAAATCTATTTTCTTTATTGTACAATATGAGCAACTATTTATAACCTGTTAAGATTCCTAATCCTAATTGGAAAGAATAATACATTGGAAAGAAATCTAATCCAATAAGGAAAGGAAACAAACCTATTAAAACTAGGAAACAAATACGAAACAAATACGGAAATAAATAAAATACATGAAAAATAATAACCAAAACTGTCAGTGGATAATTAAGCTATTGGAGACTAATTATTCTTGGACAGGCTATTTTGCCTATCGGAGACTAGCCATCCCCTGACAAGCAATTTACACTGTCAGAGACTAACTATCCCCTGACGCATGAATTTGGCTGTCGGAGACTAATATCCCTGATGGGTAAATTTACACTGTCGGAGACTATTATCCCCTGATGCCGTAGTCTCTGATGTTGATGCTTAACCCCTGACGCCCGTAATCTCTGATATAATAAATATCCTCTGATGTTCTCCTTGGCAAAGTTTCGACTAAGTCACAAACGTGCTTGACTCCAAGTTTAAAAGCAAAGTAATAACATAATTACAAGCACCTTGTGAAAGATCATAACACAGAGTTGGCCAAGTCCAAGTTTCAGTGTCATCTTCATAATGTTCCAAACATAACCCTAATATCTGAAACTCTTCAAGATTCAAACCCGCTGCAGTTGACAAACTTGCTTCAAACTGTCTAGACTTGGATCTAGTAATTGGACCCTTAAGCCTTAGCTCACCGTCGCCATCTTTGATTCCTTCTTATTCATGCCCACATCATCCCCTCCTTGTGGGAAAGGATTTGCCTTCAAATCTTCTTCATATTCATCGCCAACATAAGGAATCAAGTCCAAAACATTGAAGGTAGCCGAAACTCCAATGTCGCCCGAAAAATCAATCTTGTATGCATTATCACTGATCTTCTGAAGTACTCGAAATGGCCCTTCGACTTTCTTTTGTAGCTTAGATCTTCGTTTTAAGGGAAAACGTTCTTTACGAAGGTAGATCCAAACCAAGTTTCCTACCTCAAAAATATGGCTTTTCTTTCCCTTCTTTGTTCGTCTAATATAAGCCTCATTAGCTCATTGCAACCGTTCTTGGACCTTTTGATGCAGCTTCTTAACATAATCTGCCTTAGCTTGGCCTTCTAAATTAACTGCATGTTCAATTGGAATTGGTAACAAGTCCAATGGAGTCAATGGCGTAAAGCCATAGACGACTTCAAACGGACACAACCGAGATCCAGAATGCACACTACGGTTATAAGAAAATTCAACATATGCGAGCTTCTCATCCCAATCTTTCAAGGATTTTCCCACAAAAGCACGTAACAGAGCTCCTAAGGTTCTGTTGTTAGAGTGTATGCCCTAGCGGCCAATTATGTAATGATTATGACACTATATTTATGATATGTTTTTGGTTAAATGATAATTTATTATGTTTTATTTACTACGTTATATAAATGTTAACATAATAAATGTCCTTAGAAGAATGATACTAATTATATGGATTCAAGTATGTGACTTGAATATGAGATCATATAAGTATGTAATGTATCATTATTCTTAAATGTCCCTAGTTGAGTATCATTGTCAGTGGGACAACAATAATACATTGAGACTAGTATGTGGATTAACTGATGGCCATATCTCATTGGTCATAAATATATACGGATATATTAAGTTGATACATAGGTACATGTTAGAGAACATAGTACTGGACAGACCCACCATGAGAATTCTACATGGAGTGTTATGCTATGTGTCATAAGTAATTCTCATAGTGTCAATGATGTAATGGTCCTTCGACCTGAAGTCATGACATTTCTACATAAGGAGTTATGCGTTTTGACATTATCAAAAGTCACCTTTAATCGGGTGAACGATAAAGGTGATTGTTGGATGCATAATGAGTTATGTGAGAAATGAGAATGATGTAGATGAAATTTAACCCTCCTATAAATTAGGAGTGATATCTATAGGCCTCTTGATTGAGTGAAACTATGAAATGCATGGCCATGCTCAAATAGAGATTTGTTTCATATAGTTTACTCATTGATCAAGAAAATTGAGATTAAATTATGAATAGGATGACACATCCATGCCTTGAATTTAATCTAAGATATCATGGTTAAAAGGATTAAGTTACATTGAAACATTGGTCACGAAAGGTAACGTCGAATCTATGACTTTATTATTACTTAGATAACAGTGATGTATTACTAGATGCTGCTCACTGTTTATAATTTTATAATATGATTTAAAATTATTGCCAACGTAATAATAACCTACAGGGTCACACACAAAGAACATTTGTCAAGGAGATATATTTTAAATGTCAATGATTTTAATATATCAATAAGATTGATTTAATTAAATCATGGCTTTAAATTATATACATATATATTTATATATGTAATCTGTATGAAGTAGAGTCCTTTGGAAGGAAATACGAATATATATCTATTTGTACATATATATATATATATATATATATATATATATTAATTAAGTGAGACTTGATTAAAGATATATATCTAATAAATATAAAATTCGGATTTTAAGTCTCCTAATTAGATTAGGTTTTGGAATTACTCTAAAAAGGCTATATATATGATATATCAGCAATTCTCTCTAACTAACGTTTTCACGTATTCTAAGAACCCTAGTTGCTCACAAGAGAGAGACTAGAGTTCAGAGATATAGAGAGAAAAGAGAGATACAGATCGTACAGCTAGTACTGTAACTCTTCTTGTTCGAATCGTGAGACGGTTCGTAGGTGTTCGTGTGGATACCGTAGAGACGTTGTCCTGTTGGATTGCGTTAAAGATTTGGAGACGATCAACACCTTCACCAAAGCTTCAGATTCGCACAATTAATCGGTAAAATCTTAAACTATCTGTATTAAATTGTTTCGCATAGATCCTCGGGTTTGGGTTTCGTTTTGTTTTATTTTATATCGTATTTTTCCGCTGCGTTTGATCCTACGAAACCCAACATCTGTTTACCACTTCAGTTTGCCCATCTGTTTGCGGGTGACTAGCTGTGCTAAACAACAACTTTGTTCCCAGTTTATGCCACAAAGTCTTTCAGAAATAACTAAGGAACTTCACATCTCTATCACTCACAATGGTTTTAGGCATACCATGTAAACGCACTACTTCTCGGAAGAACAAATCAGCCACATTTGAAGCATCATCCGTCTTCTGGAAAGGTATAAAATGTGCCATCCTTGAAAATATGTCAGCAACAACATAGATAGAATCTTTGCCCCTTGTTGTTCGTGGCAATCCTAGCACGAAGTCCATACTTAAATCAACCCACGGATGATTTGGAACTAGTAATGGCATATATGGTCCATGTGGTTGTTGATGTGCTTTTGCCCTCACACATGCTACACACCTTTCAATTAGTCGATGGACATCACGATCCATGCTCAGCTAATAAAAATGTTCTTTTAAAGCTTCCAATGTTTTTCCCTCACCGAAGTGACTAGCAAGACCTCCTCCGTGTGCTTCTCTAATTAATAGTTCACATAAAGACGAGCTTGGTATACAAACTCGTTTCCCTTTAAAAAGGAACCCATCATGCACAAAATACTATCCATTTGCGCCATTTCCACAATCTTCTAAGACTTTAGCGAAGAAGGGATTGTGTGCATATTGCTACTTGATCAGATCAAATCCCAATAAGCGAGAATTGAGCAATGATAGGAGAGTATACCTTCTGGATAGTGCATCAGCCACAGCATTCCCTTTACCTTGCTTGTACTTGATCACATATGAGAAAGTTTCCAGAAATTCAACCCACTTCGCTTGTCTGCGCTGCCCTCTGATGTACTTCAGGGATTCGTGATCAGTATGTATTATGAATTCCTTGGGCAATAGGTAATGTTGCCAGGTCTCCAAAGTTTGGATCAATGAGTAAAATTCCTTTTCATACGTGAAATAGTTCAGACTCGCCCCACTCAGTTTTTCATTGAAATAAGCCACTGGTCTGCCCTCTTACATTAAGACAGCCCCTATGCCGACACCGCTCGCATTGCAGTCCACCTCAAAGGTGCTGTTGAAGTTTGGCAATGCTAACATAAGTGTTTCACACAGCTTCTGCTTCAGCAAATCAAAACTTTCCTGGGCAGCTTTTGTCCACCTGAACTCACCCCTTTTCTTTAGACACTCAAGCATAGGTGATGCAACCGTGCTAAAGTTCTTCACAAATCTTCGATAGAATGAAGCCAAACCTTGAAAACTCCTTATATCACCTACTGATTTTGGTTCAGGCCATTCTTGTATTGCTTTTACTTTCTCTTTGTCCACCTCTATAACATTCTTAGACACGACGTATCCTAGGAATATCAATTTTTCTTAAGCAAATACACTTTTCTTCAGATTAGCATACAATTGATTTTCACTTAGGACAACAAACACCTCACGTAGATGTAATAAATGATCATCCATATTGCTGTTGTAAACCAGAATGTCATCAAAGTATACCACCACAAATTTACCAATAATTCTGCGCAGAACATGGTTTATGAGTCTCATAAAAGTGCTTGGTGCATTTGACAACACGAATGACATAACCATCCACTCATATAGCCCGTGCTTGATCTTGAATGTAGTTTTCCATTAATCACCTTCTCGCATTCGAATTTGATGGTAGCCGCTCTTCAAATCAACTTTCGAGAACACTATAGCACCATGTAGTTCATCAAGCATGTCGTCGAATCTAGGAATTGGATAACGGTATTTAACCATTATTTTGTTGATTACGTGACTGTCCACACACATCCTCATGGATCCGTCCTTCTTTGGTACTAGCAAAGCTGGAACTGAACACAGACTCATGGATTTGCGAACATATTCTTTCTTAATCAACTCGTTAACTTGCCTCTTCAATTCTTTCGCCTCCTCTGGGTTACATCTATAGGATGCTCTATTTGGTAACGATGCCCCCGGTATCAAATCAATCTAATGCTCAATGCCTCAGATTGGTGGTAATCCTTTAGGCAATTCTTTGGGAAATAATGTTTTAAACTCATCGAGTAAGCTCTGTAGCCGTGAATTATTAATCAATGATTCCGACTTCAATACTTCACGTGCCAGTAATAGTAGAACAGTCCCACATTCTGGAAAGTTTTCTTCTATTTCATGTCTACTTGCTAACAAGGACTCCCTTGCTTCCTTTACTTTTGATGCGTTGTTCCCTTTGGCTCTTGCTTTCCGATCATCCAAAATTTGCTTTGGTGTCATCGGCTTTAACATAATCTTTCGGCCCTCCTTGTGAAAAGCATAGGTGTTATGTTTTCCATCATGTATGACGTGGCAATCAAACTGCCAAGGTCTTCCCAAGAGCATATGACACGCATCCATCTATGGTACTACGTCAAACAATACCTCATCTTTATATACGCTTTCGACAGAAAATGAAATTAAGACTTGCTTGTTGACATTCACCACATTATCTTGATTAATCCATTGAAGCTTGTATGGATTTGGGTGCTTCATTGTCTTGAGTTGTAGTTTTTCAACAACCTCACTTGACACCACGTTTGTGTTGCTCCCTCTGTCGACGAGTAAGTTGCACACCTTCTTCATCACAGTGCACCTTGTTTGGAATATTGTTTCACGTTGATCAGCCTCGTCGACTACTTGGGTATTAAGTAGACGCCTCAACACCAGTAACTCACCATTATCATACTCCACTTCTTGACTCTTGCAATCATCATCATACTCTTCTTCATGTTCAGAGTCACTAACGTAAGCATTCTCCATGGCAAACGCCTCCATCACTTCTTGTATAGTGAAAGTTTTTTTGTTAGGACAATCCATGGCGTAATGGCCTAACCCCTTACACTTGTAACAAGTAATGTTACTCAAGTCTTTTTTCGGTTTATCCTTCTTGCCCATACTATCCGCCACTTTCTTTTTGCCTTTACTCTTGGAACCACTTGAGTCAGTCTTCTTGTCCTCCGATCTCCAAGAACTAGTGTTGGTACTAGGCTTTGAGTACGTTCTATTTGTGTTGGTTTTACGTTGTCTCTCCACTTTCACAACAAGCTTTACAACATCGTCGAAAAATATATAAGGACTAAGTTCAACCGTGTCTGCTACCTCTCGTCGCAATCCTCTTAAGAAACGAGCAATAGTTTGCTCATCTGGCTCAACCAATTCACATTGTAATTTCAAAGATTAAAACTCCTTCACGTAATCTTCAACAACCATCCCTCCTTGTCTAAGTGTTTGCAGATGCAAGTATAACTCCTGCTTGTAATAATCAGGAACGAACCTCTTCTTCATCAGGTTCTTCATCACACGCCAGCTAACAATGGGTCCTTCCCCATCTCGCCTTCTTTGTGCAACTAAGTTATCCCACCAAAGACTAGCATACTTTGAGAACTCTAAAGCCGCCAATTTACACTTTCTTTCTTCGGTATGGTTTTGGAATTCAAAGATTTTTTCCACCTTTTAAACCCACTCTAGGAATTCTTCCGGATCACTGCTCCCAGTGAAAGAAGGAACTTTCAGCTTTATGTTTGAGTGCTCTTCACGAACATGATGTTGATCGTTATGAACATTAGTTTCCTGCTCCTGTTCTAGACCATCAGTTTCTCGTGCATGATTGTTGTTATGTCCCAATAATCTGGCCATCATCTCTTCTAGTCGATCCAATTATGTAGTCATCGTTGCATATTGATTTTACAAACGTTGGATCTTTGCATCTTGTAAAGTTGTTCCACAAGGTAATCCCATATCTCCAATATTATTATGTCCACTTGAATCAGACATATTTAATTCAACGAAACAATGAAACAAATTTCTTGATTGTAGTTCGACACAAAGTACCAGAATATTCTTTATGTAAGAAACTAGAAAACAAGAAAGAATCACACATTCTTGATTTCTCACTCCCAACACCAAACCACACTCTGATACCAATATGATGTAGGGTGTTTAAGCCTATAGCCTCAGATAGCTTAAATCAACTTGTTGATATACGCACAAGAAGTTGACTTAAGGATCTTGAACGAATCACACGTTCAATGCTACTTGAATCACACGAATAGGGTTTTGTTTATATCTCACAAACAAGAAAAAATTGCATAATATCTTTGACTTTTTATTAATCAAAATCTATTTTCTTTATTGTACAATATGAGCAACTATTTATAACCTGTTAAGATTCCTAATCCTAATTGGAAAGAATAATACATTGGAAAGAAATCTAATCTAATAAGGAAAGGAAACAAACTTATTAAAACTAGGAAACAAATACGAAACAAAAACTGAAATAAATAAAATACATGAAAAATAATAACCGAAACTATCAGTGGATAATTAAGCTATCGAAGACTAATTATTCCCTGACGGGCTATTTTGCCAATCGGAGACTAGCCATCCCCTGACAAGCAATTTAAACTGTCGGAGACTAACTATCCCCTGACGCATGAATTTGGCTGTCAGAGACTAATATCCCCTGACGGGTAAATTTACACTGTCAGAGACTATTATCCCCTGATGCCGTAGTCTCTGATGTTGATGCTTAACCCTGACGCTCGTAATCTCCGATATAATAAATATCCCCTGATGTTCTCCTTGGCAAAGTTTCGACTAAGTCACAAACGTGCTTGACTCCAAGTTTAAAAACAAAGTAATAACATAATTACAAGCACCTTGTGAAAGATCATAATGTAGAGTTGGCCAAGTCCAAGTTTCAGTGCCATCTTCATAATGTTCCAAACATAACCCTAATATCTGAAACTCTTCAAGATTCAAACCCGCTGCAATTGACAAACTTGCTTCAAACTTTCTAGACTTGGATCTTGTAATTGGACCCCTAAGCCTTAGCTCACCGTCGCCATTTGATTCCTTCTTGTTCATGCCCACATCAATGTGCCTAAGGAGAAAAAGACAAAACTTGACTACAAATCTAAGAAGTGCAAGTTTGTTGCCACAATAATGGAGTCAAGGGGTACAATTTTGGAATACAAGTACCTAGACTATTTTGTACAACAGAGATATGTTGTTTTGAGAAACACCAAAGATTGATGATACTATTGAAATTTCACCTAAGGAGACTAATCATGTTAAGTTTGGTGTAAGCTCAATAGAGGATGTGAAAGATGAAGATCCACATGGTAAATTAAAAATTGTTAATGATGATTTAGATGAAGAATAGTTTGTTCAACAAGATGATTGTGATAGTGCAGATTTAGATTATGGAGTGAAGGCTAAACAAGAGCTTCAAGCAGATTCTACATTGAGGAGATCCATATAGGTTAAGTAGCCACCTAGCAGGCATTCACTTAGTGCCTCTTATGTTATAACGGTCACTAGTGATGAACATGGTTCAAATTAAAGAGACAAGAGAGTTGGATGATGTAAATCTGTGGGAGGAAGCAATAAAGGAGGAAATCCGATCACTTCATTAGAATCGTACATAGAAGCTTGTTAAATTGCATAAGGGTAGGAATGCAATTGAGTATTCAAAAAGTAGCATAACACAGATGGTAAAATGGACAAGTACAAAATTAGACTGGTAGTGAAGAGGTATTCTTAAATAGAAGTGGACTTCTCACCAATGCCAAAACTAACTCCTATTAGAATTGTTTCACATACGACAACTACTTATGATCTTGAAGTTGAGCAAATGGATGCGAAGACATTATTCCTTCACAGGGATTTGGAGGAGGAGATCTACATGAAACAAAGAAAGGAGTTTGTGGTAAAGAAAATGAGGACTTGATTTGTAAGATGGATAAGTCCTTGTATGGCCTAAACCAGTCACCTCTAATGTGGTATCAAAAATTTGATAGTTGTGCTCACATATTAGATTCGCTCGAAGCCAAGCCAATCATTGTGTTTATGTGAAAAATCAAGTGAGAACTTTGCCATTCTAACTTTGTATATTGAAGATATGCTCTTGGTGGATAATAGCAAGAAGATGATCAAAATTGTTACAGGATTGCTAGCACAGTAGTTTGAGAAAAATGATTTCGGAGTTGCTACTTACATTTTGGACGGAGATATTGGGGGCAACAAAAACTATGGCTTCAAAAAATGAAGTATGTTGAAGGGATCTTTAAAAAGTTCAACATGACAAATTTCAATTCAATTCGGACTCCTATGTCAGTTGTAGTTATATTGTCTGCTATCTCCTAAGAGTGATGAGAAGAAGGAGCAAATGTTACATATTTTTTATGGAGCGCGATTGGTAGCTTAATGTATATAATGGTGTGCACTCGATTGAATATTTGTTCATTCAATAAAAATTTTGAGTAGGTGTTTGTTTAATTCAGGTAAGAAGCATTTAACTATAACTCATATTTTCTTTTTGCATATATATATATATGTGCGTATATATATATTTATGCAGTAAGGTAAACAATTTATGTAAAACATATACTACATGTACTTTCGACCCTAGTAATCTCTCTTGGAAATTTTAATTATGGGGGTAATTGTTACCCTAAGTACCTACATATTAGTTTTTGAAATAATTATTGTCGGCTAACTTTTTCACATTCATGGTTTCAAACTTTCATGTGAACATTTAAGTAACACATTAGACGAATCTAGCTGCAAGAAGTATCGGTGCAATTTGACAATTGGCAGCAAACTATACCACAAAAGAGAGTAAGAGACTTAATGTTACATTCAGTTTGAAAAAACGGAATAAGAGGAGAATAAATTTAATCCATATGTATTTATTAAAAAATATTACAATATTTATATTTTTTATGAGAAATAATGATAGAATGAACCATTTCTCTCATATATAATTTCATTTCTCATAATTTCATGAGAAATGAGAAGAAATGATCAATTCTTTATTTTTTTT
This sequence comes from Centella asiatica, assembly GCA_014636745.2. Lineage (NCBI taxonomy): Eukaryota > Viridiplantae > Streptophyta > Magnoliopsida > Apiales > Apiaceae > Centella > Centella asiatica. The sequence continues at coordinate 3,594,759 of CM025782.1, forward strand.
ATTGTGATTCTCCTCTCATTCTTTTTCACCACTCCTTCCACTATTATTTTTCGCTAAATTTTAATATATTTACCTTATCATTTTTTTTTCCAATCGGAGCATTAGTCTGTTTATGACAACATACACAACGTACGAAAAGCTGGCAAAGGAGCGTGAGATATCAATGCTTTTGCCACGGAAAAAGAGGACAGAGCGCCACAAGAGTGCCAAAGTATTTATTTCTTGGCAACTTAAGTTTTGACCATATGACACTAGTCTCTTCTTAGTATGACTCAATTTATTTTCACTTAAATTTTAGATCCATATAAATTATATTACAAGAATTTTAAATTTCTAAAATTTAAACTAAAAAATATGTTATTGAGAAATAATATGGAGAAAGAAAAAAGAAAGATTCGACCTGATCCACCAGTTAATTTTACAACTTTTAATAGTGTATAACTTGTACTTGTTTTTCCGGCAACGACAAGTTTAACTGTTCTTATGAGAAGCGTACTCACTAAATATCAACTCCGATTAGTTTGAGAATGGGTAGCGTAGAACGCTTTAATGCAAATTTGTACTTTATTCAATTTCTAACCTTATTAAGAATTGAGCTTGGGACCTCGCAAATTGTAGTTACAATTAGCACAATATGGGGATGCAAACTCCTCGCATTCAGAGAGTTCTTTTGTCTTAATGCACCAGGTCAACAACTACATTTGTTTTAATTTAAAATTTAAAAATTTTAAATTCTAATAATGTAATTTAGACTATATGAATCTAAAATTTTCGAAATATAAGTCGAAACAAACATAACCTGCATAGGGAATCATGGAACGGCCTTTAAATGGTCAAGGAGATATTTAGTTTCAGTTGATGCACAAATTGGTTTAAAGGAAACCATATCAACTTACAGTCCAACTCATATATGTGTGTAAGAACAAAATGCTAGGGTCGAAACTGGGACAGCTTTTGTCCATACACTACACTACCAAACCTTCCTAAATTAGATCATTCTGATAATGATGGATTTGCCATACACAAAGGGGAGGTTCTGTAAATGCAATGGGATTAAACAATCAGTACAGTGCTAATCGCGACGATTATAACAAAGATTTCAGAATCAGTAGCTCCCTGAACTGAAAACAAGAAAACCACAGAGACACCTAAAGAAGCAAACCTAGCCTAGCATCGAAAGCAAGAAGCTTGCGAAAAGCTATTACTAGATCCTTATTTATGGCCACAAACTAGTGCCTTCGAAGAACATGAACCTATCAGATCTATCGACTATCGTGTCCCTAAAATTCGTGGGAAGAGATCAACTGAAGTCGTTCCCAGGCAAACAAATGAGATACATATCCAATTATTCAGAAACTGCAGTCCAACAAATTATTTAGCAAATTTACCCTACAAGAAACATGGATGATGCTTCCAGCAAAGCCAAGGTCATTTGTGGGATAGTCATACTCATAGAACATCATTAAAAGAATTACCTTGCATACAATAAGGTAGGGGAATATCATCTTATCATGTGAACATGGGGATATATTGAAGTAATATTTTCATTTGATGAATGATATCAATTCATTAAACATACAACATTCTAATAATAGTGACTTACAAGTGTTTTCTATTTGTGCAATAAAGTTCTGCCAAAAAAGCCCTCCTAGTTCTATCAGAAGATGAACTTAGGAGGTCCAAAAGTGACACAAGTTGGGGAAAAACTTGATTAAAGTAATCAAAGTACAGAAAGTAAGATATGTTCTTTCAAGAATCACATCATCATAGAAATTCCTATCCATTGCACAAACTATGAATATCTTGGTATTCAAGACCCTTCACTGCCCCAAGGCAAAGCTTCACAGTAAAAAGAACTAGAGCCCACCTTTAAAAAGGTAAATGTGTTCCCAAACATTCACAAATCCAATCAAATACCACCTTTTCAAACCTCTTTATTATGAATGCCAAGTGCCAACAGGCAACCCAAATGCATCATATGACCCAAACAGAGAAAAAACAGCTTCCCCTCTTCTGTGAAAAGAAACTTAAGTCCTCTCATTGCTTTCCTTTCACAGCCTTTGGAAAAGAAAGCATCCCATGCAAACCCATCAAAAGTTAGGGTTGCAAGAGAGATATTAATTATAAAAAACCTAAAGTACGAGAAAAAGTTTTTGGAAAAAAAATAAAAATTAAACAAATTGAGCACGAAAGTAATCAAATTAAGAGTAATTAGCTTGATGTCCTCTCCCGGGGTACTTCTTTTCCACATTGTCACTTTGGCCTCAAATGAGCTTTTTCTAGGCAACCCCAAAGCTTTGATTCTTTTTTTCTTTCTTTTTTTTTCCTGTTACTTTCTTCTGCTTCTCGTGATGAGACATAGAAACACATCCCAGATCATATATCAATCCAATGAAGAGATGGAAATAAGAAATATTGGCTAATTTAACCCATAATACGCAACTATGGAACTCTTTCATGCGGCTTCTTGGCATCCGGCATGTCACAATTTTGATCAACATCATTGAATGTAAGACTCTTTCTTTTAGTGCTAACAGCAGACATAACACCAGAATTTCCAAAAGCATCTGCCCCTCCCAATTGGATTGACGACAGATTTGGAGATAAATCATATCGGGGTAATTTAATCGATTCCTTATCGAGTTCCTGCATTCGATTATAACAACAAAACACATCCTCCTGTTGCATCAAAATGGTAGTTCATCATACTATATCCATAATAGCTTCCAAAAGCACAAAACCAACAATCCAGTCTTTAAATTACTTGCATCAAAAAATTATTTTTTAAATAAAGAACTTACAATTTGGAGAGTTCCACTAGCGAATTCATTGATCCTAAACTCTAAACACTGTCGTGTGAGTTTTTGATCCAATGCCAATAATGTGGCTGCTGCTGCTATAACAGATGGTCGATAACTTAGAAATTTTTTATCTGCATACAAATTGATACATCAAGACATGAACTTCAAAATGTATATTCTGTAAATCAATCCAAATCAATTGAACTTAAATCTCACCTTCAGTTATTGCAAGTATAAGATCTATAATTCTAGGGATTACTTTTTGTGCTGAACTCTGATCGCAAAACTTGGAAATGAAATAATGAAGATAATCAAAAGGAGTGATTGACACCATTCTCCATTCCAATGTACTCAACACCAAAAGCTCCATCCTTTGTATCACTTTGCTCTCGAACTTGTAATCTTCCAATGGGAAATCTGTCAACAGAGGAACCTTACATTCTTCCATTTTTGCTGCTAATGATAAACATGCCACTGATAGTAATCGAACTGCCCAATACTTTTCACCCTGAAAATACATATTCCAAAAAATAAAAAATAAAAAATAAAAAATAAAAATAAAAATAAATAAATAAATAAAAAAAAAAAAACAATATATATATATATATATATATATATATATATATATATATAGCTATATATATATATATATATATATATATATTTGGAGCATATAAATCCAAACCCATGAATCAAAAATGAATATGACATTGATTTAATCAACTTACATCGATTATTTTCCGGGAAAGAAACCGATCAAAATAAATCACTGATAAATAAGCTGTTTGGAATTGAAATCCCAATAATGCTCTAGTCTGTGACAGAAATAGTAACAAGTTCATAAATGGGGTTTATAATCTAGTGAAGACCATAGCAGAAACTATTGAAATCTCAACAATGGCGATAAAAACAGTAAGATTTAATGAACATGAAAATGGGGTTTATCGAAACTAACATCGAAAACCCATTTGATTGAGCCCAAACGAGCTTTTTCAATCCAGTTACTGATCATCATCAGCTGAAAAGATTGGCTAGTACTGATTTCTCGATGAAGAAGTTTCTGAATATATGAATCATCCTCAGCTCGTTTTTTATCAGAAGGGTATGCAAATTTGTGTATATTTTTGTGTTCGTCGTCTTCTTCAGCTTCTTCCAAAGTATCTTGACAGAGATTGGAAGAAGGGGTAGAAAATGCTGAAGGAGATTCTGACTCCACCATTTTTATTTTTATTTTGAGTTGGGGTTGTTCTTTCTCGGAAAAATCAACTCTTCCTACATCTAAGCAACAAAAAATCTAGGATATATGCCGGTGAATTAGATCGATTGCCGATTTTGGTGGCGACAAAATTTATTGAGGATGTGATATACTCTGTGTTTCGTTTTTGCTCAACAAGTTAACCATATTTATATGTGGGTAATCTTGACGAGGGCAGAGACAGGGTGGTGGAGGGTGATGGAGGACGGCGGATGGGAGGCGGAGAGGTGGTGGTGGTGGCGATGGAGAGTGGAGTCAAAATAGGGAGTGAGGAGTCAGCATTGACTGAGAGTTTTCTCTTGTTTTGACGGGCACGAGGATATATATGATCCCCTCTCTGCGTACATCACTACTGACAGTGCCTTTCAAACGCTCTTGGAACGCGTGATGGCCACGCACCAGTGATATGCCCAGTGACTAGTCAAATGTGATTTTTTTTAAATAACAAAAAAAGAAAAAGAGAGATTTCTTATTCCTCTTTCTTTTTTTGCTAGATAGTCAAATTTCCTTCTGACAACCATCTCTTCAACTTTAAAATCATTTCTAATTTTGTGTTATATTAAATTTTTTTGTAATGATTCAAATCTTTTGTTGTATTTTAATTTATAGAAGTTCTATTTATGCTCGAGCTAGTATAATCCAATCCATAAGCATACATTGTACTAGCATTAGTCTCATTTAAAGTACTTCTTTTGTTATCAAATAAAAAAAATTCCAATACAACAAAATTTGAAATAAACCCTAGGGAAGTCAACTAATATATTTGACTAACAGCATCTTTTGTATGATATTTATTGCAAATAAGATATTATAGTGCAAAATTTCTATGATACATATTGGAAATAAGATATTATAATAAATATCTAAGATATTTATTACAATAAAATTTTATAATAAAAGATATTTACAATAAAAAGATGTTATGATAAAAATATTTAACATATTTATAGTAATAAGATTTTATAATTAAAGAAATTCGTCCTTATTAGGGTCAATATGTAAATAAAATTTATCTAGAAATATTTACTTAGAAAACTTAGTATGCAAATAAGATTTACTTACAATAATCGGTATGCATATACCATTTACTTAGAGAATTTAGTATATAATTATAAGAAAGTCTTCCTCATAAATAACCAATTCTAATTTCATTTTTTCATAACTTGAGTTATGATATAATCAACTAAAAGAGATGAAAAGAAAGATAATAGACCAAAGCGAAAAATATTGACTGATCTAACAGAAATAGCAATAGTCAACCATATATGAGAAGAAAAAGAAGAAATAAGGAACGACTTAAAACACATATCATGCAAGACAACTATTTATACTATTAATGAAAGAGAATAATTTTATTAACTTCAAATATGTGCTTGTGTGCAAGTAACTATACTAGTATTTCTTGTATATATTTTTGCTTCACATACGTAACGAAAGACAATAATTTGATTAGTTTAAAATACCGGCTTTATGAAAATATCCATACAATTATTGATTATGTATAATATTGTTTTTTATATACGAACTGAATAATATTATTTATCTTCTTAAGATATAATCTTAATATGTAACTATCCAAAATGTTATTTTCTGCGTATATTTATTATTTTTTATATGTATTAATAGAGATTGTTAAGAATATAGCGTTTGATGATGATGTGCAATTTAGAATTGTTAGGTTTATAATTGTATTATAGCTACTGAATGTATTCTATAAATATCATTAAATAAATATTTTAGATGCAATTGAAAGTTGTCATAAGTTTTATCCTTAAACAGTGTAAATTGCTGCTCATTAGAGGATAACAGACAGATCAGTTGATATTATCATCTTACAGTGTAAATTGCACACTATAGCATGTTAGGAATTATAGCATTTAGTGATATTGTATAAACTTAGAATTGTTAAATTTGTAATTGTACAGTAGATGTTGATGTGCAGTATAAATATCAGGAGAAAAGTTATAACAGTTGATTTTGTCTAAGTATTATCCTCCGACAGTGCTAATGAATTTATCCTCCTACTGTGTAAAATATACATCAAAAGATAAATTCTTCGGCAGCCAGTCAAAAGATAAATTTATGCCTCGGTGGATATGTGTTTAACATTAGAGGACATTCTCCAAAACCATTGGAGGATATTATACAAAAACATGTTCATCAGAGGATATTCTGCAGCAGAGTTTAAATGGCTACCAAAGGATAAAACTTGTCTGCAGTAAGTTGGTTATCAGAGAATAAAGTTCTTTATCAGCAAATAAATGACCCTAAACAAATAAATGTCCATCAGCAAATAAAGTTTTTCATCAGTAGATAAATAGTCATCAGCAGATACAGAATTATCAAAAGAGATATTGAAGATGACATGGACTAGAACACAACTGAGTCTAAACACAGTACGACTTGTAGTTAAAGAGAAGAAGCCGACCAAGATCCATAACAGAGTCACAAGCAGGGACATCGCATTACCTAACAGACCATCTCAATACACAATATCGATAAATATCTTTATTCACAGAATGATATTTTTACAGAACAGAGATAAGAAACTGTTGAAAAAGCAAAAACGTATAGAGAAGCTGTTCAAAATCGAATAGTGAAGTTGTTCAAAAGCAGTTGTATAGAAAATACAGATTATAATATAGATTACAGAATAGACAACTAAGAAAAATATAGAGAGATTATTCAGTTCATTCATTTTATAATAACGCAACAAATCTAAGAGATTTTGAGAAGTAAGTTTCCATAACTTGAGAAGTTAGAAATTATTTTCTAGGTTGCAATTGTTCATTATGAACAGATTGAAGAAGCTGGTATCAATAGGTTTTGATTATCAGATTATATTTCAGATTCAAAATCAATAAAATTCATTATTTATTGATTGATATTTTTTGTCTTGTTTATTAATTTCGTAATTAATTTACAAATTATATATGAGGTCTTTACGTTAGGTGAAAAATCTAAGAATTGTATTCAACCCCCCTTCTACAATTACTCATTTGGGCATAACAATTGGTATCATAGCCTTTTAGTTGACATATCTACTAGACAATCAAGATAAGTAGTAAAAGTGGTAATGTAAAGATCTCATGCACTATTGGTGAGGGAGGAGTATTTCTTATGGAAAAGAAGGATGTACATGTTTTTGAAATCGACAGATCCTTCCTACATAATAATCTTGGAAGAAGAACCTCCTAAACCAATGAAGTTTCTTCCCATGGCAACAATAGATGACCAAATAGTCCTTGAGCATACAATCCCCAAACTCCCAAAAGATATAATAGCTCACAAGGAAGACTCCATGAAAGACACTAAAATTATGACCATCCTCTATAATGGTTTGGACAATGACATGTTCAACAGTGTCATAAATTGTGAGTCTGCCAAAGAGGTTTGGGAGACAATATAAGTGTTATGTCATAGGACTGAAGAAGTAAGAGAGAACAAGCAGTCCTTCTTGATCCAACAATATAAGCTGCTTATAAGCAAAATGGTGAATTACTAATAAGTTTATCTGATAGATTCAACAGGTTGATCAATGACTTGAGAATTTTTGGCAAAACTTATGCCAACAAGGATGCGAATATGAAATTCAAAGGGCATTGCCAAAGAGTTGAGATGTCAAAACCACAACCATAAGGGAAGCCAAGGACATGAGCTCTGTGTCCTTGGAGTAGCTCTACGGGAACCTCAAGACTTATGAGTTAGAGGTTCAACAGAGAGAAAATTTAAGTCAAGTCCACAGTAATGAAAAATCTATTTTCCCAGTGAGATAACCGAGAACTTGTAGAAGGGGGTTGAATACAAGTTCTTTGAAATCTTTTTGATTACTTGTTCTTCAAGAAATTAATTATAACTTGAGGAAATAAAGAACAAGAACTCAAATCAATTTATAAACAATTGCTTGTATTGACTTTAACAATTGTATACAAATTCTAACAATCATAACAATGTAATCGTCAGCTTCTTTTCTATTCTGTATAGGAAAAGATACAAACTATGAAAAACCTATACAGCTTCGAATTACAAAATTCTGTAAAACTAATTACAGCTTCTCTAAAAACTAATTTTTCAGTTTTCCTCTTCTGAATCGATATTGATTCAGCTTCCTTATTCGAATCAAATACAATCTTTCCTTTTTAATAGGAATAGATTTCGGGCTTGTTTCCTTACCGGCTACGTCTTCAATAATATCTTGATTTACGTGGAAGACAATCCTTATTCAATTCAAACTCTGTATCTTTTAGGAAATAAATCACGATTAGTCCCTGATGCTTCATCTTTAGTCTCTGGTGACGTCATCACTAGTATCTGGTACTTTTAGTCCCTGATGACGTCAGATTGTGTAGTCTTCGATAGAGTTATTTAGTCTCCGATGCTTTAAGGCTTAGTCTCTAATGATGTCAGCTTAGTCTCTGATGCTTTTAACCTTAGTCTCCGATTACGTAAACTTTAGTCTCCGACTCTTTTAGACTTAGTCTCTGATGACATAAGCCTTAGTCTCCAATAGGCAAAACTAGTCTCTGATAGATAAAATCCTTACTCTCTGACAAATTTTCCTAGTCTCCGACAAGCCTTTTGTTAAACTCCAATAGATCAAATACACATTTTGACTTGTTGAAGCTTTGATACTCCATTCTAGCAATTACTTACAAATAAAGAATAATTGTATCTCTTTACAAAGAATGAATGAATTACAATCAAAGAGATAACTACTGGCTACAAAACTTTAGTGTTACTAATTAATACTTTCTATACATTTGTACTCTAAGTAATCTAAAGACAATCATCATCAAATGTTCTAAACTCTAACAAAATTAGTGGCACTTATGGCTGAAGGTACGAGCAAAAAGCTTCATGGGAAGACAATTCTCATTGAAGAAGAGGGTGAAGATGAGGCAAGTGGAGTTGATGGTATAGATAGTGAAGATGAAAATATCTATACTCTAGAGGAACAGGTGGCTGTTGATGAAGCCATGGCCTTCTTGGCAAAAACATTCAAGAAGCTGAGATTCAAAAAAGGCAAGGACTTCAGAAAGACAACACCAATAAAGAAGCATGTCTAGTCTGGTGTTATTGATAGATCAAGGATCAAATATTATAACTGTCAAGAGCCTAGACACTTTGCAAATGAATATAACAAGCCAAAGTCTGTTAAACAGACTAAAGAAATCAAGAAGGATGATGACTGCTACAAAATGAAATACTTTGAAGTCATCAACAAGAAGAATAAAACATTCATTGCAGAGGGAAAGGATTGGGCAGATTTAGACCAATCAGACGATGAGGAATTCATAGATCTTGCACTTATGGCAATATCATCTAATGGGACAACATCTGGATCCAGTAACTTGCCTCTAGGAACTAAGGTAAAACCTAACCTCTTTGAAATGTCTCTTACAGATTATAAAGAAAACATAAAAGAAATGTCAATTAAAATTAGGGATTTGTATGCAACCCTAAGGTCTTTAGTACGAGAAAATGAGAGAATTCAAAAAGCAAATTATCTATTATTTGTCAGGAATTCCTTACTGGAGACTGTGTTGATTAAATTAGAAGACTTGTTTGTGCCCTAAAAATAGAAGAATGACTTAGGGAAAAACTAAATGAAGAGCAAACTCACATAAAGGAATAGACCAATTTCTCAAAAATTGTGAGGGAAACAATTGAAAAATATAGTACTAGTCAGACTGAAGGACTAGGCTATAACAAGGTCAAAGGCAAGTAGCCAATGATTGAGGAATTGCCAATCATTAGAAAAAGTGAAGCTAGCACAAGAAATGAGTACTAAAGTAGCCATTGTTCCCACCTTCAAAAAGATAAAATTTGTTAAACCAATAACTACTGAAGAAAATGTGCTAGAGAAGAAAGATAGTCAGTTAAGATGTAAAAATTGTGATCAAAAGAAAACTGACTCATCAGAGGATAAACTGAGAAATAATAGGAATGGTAAGGAGAGAATAAACAAGTTCACAAACTATACTCTTATTATAAATGCTCCTAGGAAACAATGTTGGAAGTGTGAAAATTTCAATCACCTTTATAATAAATGTAAGAATGTCCCTAGGAACATGCACGCTAGAGATTTATCCTCTAATAAAAAGAAGAAGATAATTGTTAAGAACCAAACACATGTTAAAGAGGTTAAAAACAACTATGTGAAAACTCCTTAGAAGTTAAAGGCAAAATCTGAAGCACCCAAAGCAAATAAGAAAGTAATTTCCTCTATGTAGTGGGTGAAAAAGAAGGCTAAAACTGAAAAACCTTTAATTGCTGTTAAATTAAACATTGTAAATATCAATGGACCCAAACAAGTTTGGGTTCCAAAATTAACTTAGCTGTTTATTGTGTGCAAGGCATGAACAAACAAGTTTGGTTCTTGGATAGTGGTTGCTCAAGACACATTATAGGAGATAAGACCTTGCTGACATAGTATAAGGAGAAAGTTGGCCCAAGAGTTTCCTTTAGAGATGACAACAAAGGATATACCTTGGGATATGACAAAGTGACCAGTGGAAATGTCATCTTGGAAAGTGTAGCACTAGTTCATGGTCTTAAGCACAACTTGCTTAGTATTAGCCAACTGTGTGACAAAGGTTACAATGTTACCTTCAGGGATGAACAATACTTGATAAGTAACATCAAAAATGGAAAAATAGCTCTAACTAGAGTTAGGAAAGGTAACCTCTACATAGTTGACTTTAGTTCATTAAGTAAAGATCAATCTACGTGCTTTTATAGTAAAGCATCAGTAGATGAAAGTTGGCTATGGCACAAGACACTTTCTCAACTGAAGTTCAAGACAATCAACACCTTGGTAAAGAAAGGATTAGTGACAGGACTTGCACAACTGGAATACACTCATGATGGTTTGTGTGGAGCCTGTCAAAAAGGGAAGCAAAAGAAGACTTCCTTCAGGAGCAAAGAGATATCATCAATTACAAGTCCAATGCAATTACTTCATATGGATTTTGCGGCGGCCTCGAAAATCCCAGGCTAGGCTTCAGGTGCTATTAGAAATTGTGTGACAGTTCCCAAAGATCCCATGTTGGACTTCTATAAACATCATTGATTAAGAGAAATATAATCTCTATTACTGTTAGAGCAAAATAAGCTCAAGTGTTTGTAGAAGGGGGGGGGGGGGGGGGGGGAAAAAA
>CM025782.1:3616974-3678236 GCA_014636745.2 Centella asiatica
GTCTTGTGAATAACTAAATCATCCACTGATAGAAATTATTATCATCAACAGATGCAAAATTTGTGCTTATTTCAAGGTTTATACAACAAGTCGAGTATTTACAATTTGCACAATTTAATACTAAACTATCATCATCAGTGTTTAACCTTAACAATTACAAAACCTTAACTCAAACATTCATAATATAAACTAAAGGTATATAACCTTTTATTACAAAACCTTATATATTTAGCAACAGAAGTACAAAAAAAAAAAGGCCAATCTGGCCTTATAATCTAAACATTTCTATGATGGCCTTTTACTTCATTTTCCCTTTAAAGGCCATCCACAGGAAAGAGATCAAGAAACTCTCATTATGCCATTTTTTCCTTTCCTTTATTAGGCAACTCAGCCTTCTTGACATAACCTATAAAATATTTCATAATAATCCACGTGAGTGATTTACGCTTAGCAAGTATATAATCATAAGTTGGGTAAGTCCAAGCAAGAAGAACAGATATTTCAAGAGGCTCTAGTGTTTAATGAGGTTGGGCGAAACAATGCCAACACCTCCTGGTGATTTAATAAACATGTAACTTTCAGGGTTCTTGAGTGACAACAAGGGGTTGACCCTTTACTTGCAATAAATCTTGAATCATTCATTTGCGCCTTCTCTTCATCAATAGTGCATCATCTGGCCAAGCTGATCACTATCTGACTTCCTCTTCATCAAACAACATACCAGCTGGCCAACCTGATCGTTTGACTTCGTCATGACATACGTAGTCATCACAGAAAACATAGGTCTGTGAGAGTGTGAATACCGATGCCTCGATTTTTCATTCCCTATCATGTGCCGGGGTACTAGGCGATTGCACCCACTAGCCTTTAGTCACTCATGTAGATATACTTTGTAAGTATAAGATTAGAAATAAAACTTCTATATCCATATAAGACTTCCTTTGGCGTGCTAGCAAATTAAACATCTATCAACTACCCAATAACACTTGGTTCAATAAACATCTTTCCACATACCTCAGATCAATGAATCATACGTTACTTATCCATGAAAAACATTGACTTACATAAGAAATAATATCAATCATTTACGTAAATTGAATCTATGATCTTACGTATTCAGTGAAAAAAAAAGTAGAGTGAGTATATACTTGCCTTGTCCTTAGCTAATTTTAATCTCAAACATTGGTGTGTGAGAGGTTCTGTACAACATGATTGTTAGTATAACATGAGAAATCTACATCTTGAAAATGAATTTGCGTATGTACGTATGTGATGATTATAATGTCCGTCCATGATCAGGGGATAGCCATCAAGGGGTATTAATCCTCAGGGGATGGCCATCAGAGGATGGTCATCTGGGGATGGTCTACTTGTCAGGGACAAATTTACCCGTCAGGGAATAAACTACCCGTCAGGGGATAGGCTACCTGTCAGGGAATAACTATCCGTCAGGGGATAGGCTACCCATTAGGGAAAAACTACTCGTTAGGGGATAGGCTACCTATCAGGGAATACATTTTTGGTCATCAGGGGATGATTTTGTTGGGTTTCAATGAATAAAACGCAATGGAATAAAAAAAAACGAAACAAACGAAACCCTAACCCGAGGATCCATGCGAAACAATTTAATACAAATGATTTAAGATTTTACCGATTAAACCTGCAGAATCCGAAGGTTTGATGAGGATGTTGAACGTCTCTGAATCTTTAACACAATCCAACTGGACGGCACTTCTACGATATCCACACGAACACCGACGAATCGTCTCACGATTAAAAGCAAGGAGGATTGCAGTACTAGCTGCTGAATCTGTTTCTCTCTCTCTCTCTCTCTCTCTCTCTTAACTCTAGTCTCCTTCTGATAAGCGACTAGGGTTTTTAGAAAACGTATATCTCTGAGAGAACAACTGATATATCTTATATATAGCTTTGTATAGAGTAATTCCAAACCCTAATCTGATTAGGAGAATAAAATCCGAATTTTATATTTATTATATATTTTAATCAAGTCTTACTTAATTAATATATATGTCAAATAAATATATATTTGTATTTTCTACCAAGGGACTCTAATATATATACAGATTAAATACATATAATTTAAAGCCATGATTTAAATAAAATCAATCTCATTGATATATTAAAATCACTGACACAGTTATGGCCCAATCTTATGTCAATCTTTTCAAGCTAATGAAAAGATTGAAGGTCAATCTAATGTGGTAAATGATCTTCAAACTTGGAAGCTCCCTTGAATCTCCTTTTGGATGCCTCCTTTTCCTCGTCTCCATCTTCTGCTAGTCATCTTGATAGATTACATAATAATGAAAGCTATACTTACTAAAACTATTCTATGTTGTACATTACATTATAGAAAGAAACCTCGAGTTACATTTGAGAGGAGTAAGATGAGAAAAGAATATTACATCTAGAAATAAGAGAGAAGACATGACATGTAAGCCGTATTTCAAAACCAAAACCACTAACCTATGGGTCGTAAGGCCATAATTGTGCACCATGCATATCACAATAAGCATATAATAACATGATTTAAACAATTTAAAATATATATATATATATATATATATATATATTAATAATTAATTTTAAACCATTAAACCATATTGGGGACACGATAATCGTCCGCGACGATGGGGTTCAAGGGGGCAGCCCCCCTTGTCGGGGTCCAAGGGGTCGGGAGGCCCCTAGTGGGGTCCAAGGGGCATTGCCCCTAGCAGCGGTCTCGCTGACCGTTCAGTGAGCGGGGGTCATAGGGGGCAGCACCCCCTGGAGAAATTTTTACAGGTCGCAATATATATTGTGCAATTTTCTCTGTATGAAATTCTGAAACAATTCCATAAATTGGAACATATCCTATATGTCCAGAATCGTATTAACCCTGCCATGGTCCCTTAATAACAATACATCCAAAACATATCAAATACGTTATGTTTTGATTAATCATATTAATTGAACCTTCATAATTCTGATCCAATCGAAACAGAAAGTGTATCATTATTCCCACATCTCATCGCCTGACTTACATATCAAATATTCAGAATACCCAATAAGCATGCATCAAATATAATCAGAATTTGTAATTTCAGAATATCCATACATACAGAATATCATATATTCAATATTAGAATCGGTAAACATGTATTAATAGCATATATCAAATATATCGAATACAATCAAACATATAAATCCATATTAATGTTTCGCAAATAGCTCTGATACCACTGTTGGGTTTCGACAAATAAAACGCAGCGGAATAAAAAAAAATGAACGAAACCCTAACTCCAAGATCCATGCAAAACAATTTAATACAAATGATTTAAGATTTTACTGATTAAACCTGCAAAATTCGAAGCTTTAATGAGATGTTGAACGTCTCCGAATCTTTAACGTAATCCAACTGAACGACGCCTCTACGATATCTACATGAACACCCATGAATCGTCTCACGATCAGAAGCAAGGAAGATTGCAGTATTAGTTGCTGAATCTGTTTCTCTCTCTCTCTCTCTCTCTCTCTCTCTTAACTCTAGTCTCCTTCTGATAAGCGACTAGGGTTTTTAGAAAACGTATATCTCTGAGAGAACAACTGATATATCTTATATATAGCTGTATATAGAGTAATTCCAAACCCTAATCTGATTAGGAGAATAAAATCCGAATTTTATATTTATTATATATTTTAATCAAGTCTTACTTAATTAATATATATGTCAAATAAATATATATTTGTATTTTCTACCAAGGGACTCTAATATATATACAGATTAAATACATATAATTTAAAGCCATGATTTAAATAAAATCAATCTCATTGATATATTAAAATCACTGACATTTAAATTATATCTCCTTAATGAATGTTCTTAGTGTGCGACCCTGTAGGTTATTATTACATTGACAATAATTTTAAATCATATTATAAAATTATAAACAGTGAGTGGCATCTAGTAATACATCACTGTTACCCAAGTAATAATAAAGTCGTTGATTCGACGCAACCTTTTCGTGACCAATGTTTCAATGTAATTTAATCCCTTTAACCTTGATATCTAAGATTAAATTCAAGGCTTGGATGTGTCATCCTCTTCACAATTTAATGCCAGTTTTCTTGATCAATGAGTAGACTATATGAAACAAATGTCTATTTGAGCATGGCCATGCATTTCATAGTCTTACTCAATCAAGAGGCCTATAGATATCACCCCTAATTTATAGGAGGGTTAAATTCCATCTACATCATTCCCATTTTTCACATAACTCATGATGCATCCAGCAATCACCTTTATCGTCCACCCGGTTAAAGGTGACTTTTGGCAATGTCAAAACACATAATTTCTTATGTAGAAATGTCATGACTTCAGGTCGAAGGACCATTACATCATTGTCACTATGAGAATACTTATGACACATAGCATGATACTCCATGTAGAATTCTCATAATGGGTCTGTCCAGTACATTGTTCTCTAACATGGTACCTATGCATCAACTTAATATATCTCGTATATATTTATGACCAATGAGATGTGGTCATCAGTCAATCCACATACTAGTCTCAATGTATTATTGTTGTCCCACTAACAATAATACTCGACTAGGGACATTTAAGAATAATGATATATATACAACATACTTATATGATCTCATATTCAAGTCACATACTTGAATCCATAGAATTAATATCATTCTTCTAAGGACATTTATTATGTTAACATTTATATAACGCAGTAAATAAAACATAATAAAAGAAATTATCATTTAACCAAAACATAACATAAATATAGTGTCACAATCATTACATAATTGGCCACTAAGGCATACACTACAACAATCTCTCACTTGCACTAGAGCCAATCACTCATGTATCTAATACCCATAAAACTAGTGTGACCATCATGCTTCTATTGCGACAAAGCCTTGGTCAGTGGGTCTGCAACATTAGTCATCGGAGATTAACTTTGTTACTCATCAGAGACTAATATTTACTCATTGGAGACTAACAAAAATTGTTCCTCGGAGACTAATATTATGCTGTCAGAGACTAAGTTAAGACTTGTCTCTGCTACTATGGAAGACCTTTCATAAGATCATGAATTATGCTTAACCAGGGATAGACCCAATTTAGGGTGCATCATTATCCTAGCTATCGTGTGTATTATAACACACACATATGCAAAAGAATGCTACTGTAGCTTTTGAAACTTTATTCTTTCTTAGAAACTTAGCATGCATGACTAATACTCTCAGATGTTATGCAAGAGAAAACAAAACAGAGTAGAGCAGTGTATACCATTATAAGGCTCTTACCTCTTCGTATTTAAGGAGGAAATTGAAAGCTTGTCTGCTCTACAAAAGATAGTCGCTCGAGAGAATAAGCTTGAAATTTATGAGAATGGTTGGTTTAAAGAGAAGTTCTAAGAAAGAAGTTTTAGAAAAGAGATCAAAATTTTATCTCAGAATGAGGTATTTATAGTGTTCATGAATCAATTAGAGCAGTAGGCTAAGATTATGCTTTGAGATAAAGTGATTGGTCAACTTGGGCGGTAAAACGATTGTTCATCATTACATCTTATCAGCTGTTAAAATACTAAGCAACTGCTGCCTTACATGCACTTAACCTTAATCGATAGTTGCCACACAAACAACTTATAAATGAAGCTTACTAATCAATACTAACAACACCTGTAATCATCTGGTAAAATCCTTCCTCAATACACGTAATCTTTTCCTACATACATAATTTACTTGATCTCATATGAGACGTCCATATTCATATCCCTCTAATGGTTCCACCAAAAAAAAATGATGTCATAAAACTTTGGACATCACATAACATATAAAAAGAAAACATTTTAATTCAAAATATGAATTAGTTATTTATTCATATAAAACATAAATTAGTCCTTCATTCAACATATGAATGAATAAATATCCATAGACAAATTTTATTTCTGGGTCGTCACAGATTTATTTGGACCTGTAAACATTATGTCTATCTCAAAGGAAGGTATGCTCTGGTGATAGTTGATGATTTCACCAGATACACATGGCTCAAATTGTAGCATGCCAAAGATGAAACAACCTAGTTAGTGATTAATCACATCAAGATAGTAGAAACATAATCTGGGTTGACTGTTAGAGTTCTAAGAAGTGACAATGGAACAGAATTTAAAAACTTCAAGGTTGGAAGTTTTTAAGTGAACAAAGGAATATCTCACACATGTTCTACTCCAAAAACCCCTCAACAGAATGAAGTAGTTGAGAAGAAAAACAGAATTCTAATTGAAGCTGCAAGAACCATGCTTGAAGAAGCTCAGCTGCCTACATATTTTTGGGCTAAAGCCATAAGCACTACCTGCTTTACACAAAACAGAACCTTGATCAATAAGGCTCATGGAAAGAAACCTTATGAGTTGATGACAAGTAGAAAATCAAGCTTAAAGTTTTTTTATGTAATTGGTTGCGGACGTTTTTTGCTAAGAAATCAAGCAAAGAACATAGGGAAGTTTGATGCTAAAGTAGATGTGGAAATATTCCTAGGTTACTCTTTATCAAACAAAGCATATAGAATCTTCAACCTTAGAACCAGAGTTGTAATGGAATCTATCCAGATAGTATTTGATGACAAGAGAGTCACAGGATTACATGATGAAGGACAACACAAAGTTCTAAGGTTTGAGAATGAAGATGAGACAGAAGGTGTTGGAAATGACTCATCAGATGTTGAAGCTGAATCCCACGAAGCTACCTTGCCATTAGATAATTCAATATCTGTTGAGGAAGCCTTATCAAAGGATGATGCAGTATCAGTGGATAATGTTGCATCAAAGGATATTGCATCAGCAGATAATCCACTGTCAGTGGATAATGAATTAGAGGATATTTGAAACTCCAATTCAGAAATATCCACTGATTCAAGGTGAGATTCTCATGAAGCTAGGAGCACTGAACATCATGGAGGAAATGACAATAATGAAGCTTCTTCTTCAAGAAGATTACTTGCACAAATAAAATGGACAAGAGATCATCCTATGGAGCAAATTATAGGAGATCCAACTGAAGGTGTGACAACAAGAAATGCTACTCATAATGAATGTGTATACCTTAAATTTATGTCCAAGATTGAACCTAAAAAGGTTGAAGAGGCATTACAAGATGCTGATTGAGTGATTTCTATGCAAGAAGAACTCAATCAGTTTATAAGAAATAAAGTCTGCAAACTGGTACCAAGACCAGAGAGTAGATCTATAATTGGTGCCAAATGGGTTTTCAAATATAAAATTGATGAAACTGGTACAGTTACAAGAAACAAGGCAAGGCTGGTGGCAAAAGGATACTTTCAAGAAGAAGACATTAATTATTATAAAACCTTTGCACTAGTATCAAGAGTTATCCTATGTTGCACATTCAAAGTTTAAAGTGTACCAGATGGATGTGAAAAGTGCTTTTCTGAATGAAAAACTTGAAGAAGAGGTTTCCAAATCATGTTTACAAGTTAGACAAAGTACTTTATGGACTTAATCAAGCACCAAGAGCCTAGTATGATACCTTATCTCAATTCTTAATTGAAAATCAGTTCACAAGAGGTATCACTGACAAGACTCTATTTTAGAGAAAATATAAAGGTGATTTAATTCTTGTTCAAGTCTATGTTAATGACATTATATTTGGGTTCACTAATGAAAAGTTATGTGCTAAACTTAGCAAACTTATGTAGTCTAGATATGAAATGAACATGATGGGTGAATTAACTTTCTTTTTAGGATTACAAGTTAAACAAACTACTGATCATATGTTTATCAATCAGTCAAAGTATGTAAAATATCTTTTAAAGAAATTTAATTTCAAAGATGTTTCAACTGCTAAAACACTCAACAACCACTAAGTTTGATGTTGATCTTAATGGTAAAAAGATTGATATCACAATATATAGAGGCATGATATGCTCATTATTATATCTAACTACTTGTAAACCAGATGTCATGTTTTCTACATGTTTATGTGCTAGATTTCAAGCTAATCCTAGAGAGTCTCATCTGACTGCAGTTAAAAGGATATTCAAATATATCAAGGGAACTTCAACTCTTGGCATTTGGTACCCAAGAGATTCTGATTTTAAAATAATAGGTTATTCAGATGCAAAATATACAAGTTTCCAAATAGACAAGAAAAACACAACTAGTGGCTGTCAATTCTTAGGTGGGAGGTTGGTTTCTTGGTTTAGCAAGAAAAAACATTCAGTATTAACCTCAACTGCAGAAGCTAAATACATTGTTGCTGGGAGTTGTTGTACTTAGATTCTATGGATTAGAAATCAATTAGTGGACCATGGTATGGTGTACAATCAAATTCATATTTATTGTGACAACACCAGTGTTATTGGCATTACAGAGAAACTTGTGCAACACTCTACAACAAAGCACATAGACATCAAGTATCACTTCATTAGAGAACATGTGATGAATGGTACAATGGAACTTTACTTTGTTCTCACATAGAAGCAACTTGCAGACATATTCACTAAACCATTAGATGAAGCTACCTTCAATAGGTTGGTAAGTGAGTTAGGCACAACTTTGGTGAATAAAACCATGAAATTTTTTTACAAGTATGATAAAATAAAGCAGATGTCATTATCCCTGGATAATATAACCAAAGCAGATGTCATCTGATAAAATAAAGCAGATGTCATTATCCCTCGAAGGATAATTACCTATTGATGACTAAAAAGTAGCAGTGGTTAATTTATCCCCCGATGAATTACTCATCAGTGGATAATTACCTGTTGGTAGTAGAAATTAAAATCTTAATTTCTGAGTTATCTTCTCTATTTCTTCTACTTCTGCTACAATGAAGGAGGATAGTACAAACCCAACTCTTTATGCCCAAGTAGCAATACCCTCTAAATCAAAGTCTACAACTAAAGCCACCTCCTCTATCTCTCACAAGATAAAGGTTGTAACAAGAAAACAACCACAACCAACAACAACTGAGGAGGAAGGTGAGCAGTTAGAGGAAGTAATAATGAAGGAAAAAGAGAATAGTAACAATCCTCAGAGGCCACTTAATATTCTCTCAAAAGGATATTTGGTCTAAAAGGAAAAAGCACATTTCTAGGTGCAACCTCTCAAAAAGCTGTATCTATTGAAAATAATCCACCTCCAAGGATACATGTATTTGAGTCTAAAAAGAACATATCTATAAATACCTTTCAAAGGAAGAAGAAGAAGCAGGACTTGATCAATGATCAACATGTCACTGAGTGTACACACAAAAGTCTCAAATTGATGCATTCCTTTTCTCTATTCAAGAGGAGCAACCAACACTCAATTCTATACTCTTGTTCTTTATTCTTCTATCATTGATATTTCTTTAGAAGCAATGGAGATCTAATAATTCCATTGATTTCAGATTCTCTGATAGTTCAACCATTAGAGAATCCAATTAAGTAGTTGAAACACAAACTGTAGCTCTCAACTCATCAGTGGATGCTACAACTGTTATTTCTAAAACATTCACTGATGCTTAGTGCTTACTTATTATACTTCCTACACCACTTTAGGCCACTCATATCAAGTAGATTCAATATTTTTTGGTGAGCCTGAAAGAATATTCAGTGAGAATCAGATCTTATATCTGGAAAAAGGTGAGGAAAAGAGTTTTGTGAAGATTAAAGAAAGTGAGCGTGAAAGGTTGACTTACAAAGTTAGTAGAAAGGAGAGGGTATGAGCAAGGATGAGATCCTTGAAGAAAACAATAGAGAAAAATGTTCAAACACTACTACCTTTGTAGCTCTTGTATTCTCCAACCACCATTTTAATCAGACATTAGAGGATACTGAGAGAAGCATTAGTTTAGGGGATGCAGAAAAATAATTGTTCACAAACATGTCTATTCAGGACATTATTAGACAGGCTATTAGATCTCACAATAGAAACTGTAGATGAACTTGAAGAAGAAAATGTTGATACTTGGTTGGATGCAGGCACAACATAATTATTGGATGAGACAGTAGCACAACTCAAACAAAATTATTTAATCACACGAGGATCAAGTGCAGCTGTACTCACAGGATGTTTATGAAGCATTGATCAACACATAAAAGATAAACACAAAGCTCCAACACTTCATAATGAATGGTTTTCAAACTGAGCTCCAGAATGTCAAGAGACACACTATTGGTATTCTCACTAATCTTTCTACTAATTTAAAAGGATATTCAAAGGGGGAGAATAGTTAGATCATAGTTCAAAGGACATTTATGAGTTGAAACAATTCTTCCAGTTAGTCAACCTAATTTGCCTATTTCTGTTAGGAATTATAGTATTTGATGATGATGTATAAACTTAGAATTGTACAAGTACCTACAGTAGTGTTTTATCAAACACTATCATCAGAGACTGTAGGGAAGCATCAGAGACTACAAAGAATGCATTTGGAGAATTCAACAAAGGTTGAAGATAGTTAAACAAAATTAGCCTATCAGAGACTAAGTTTTTCCCTATAGGAGACTAAAATGTAGCCTATCAGAGACTAAGAATTAGTCTATCAAAGACTAAGGAATTAGCTTATCATAGACTAAGTTTTTGCCTATTGGAGACTAAAAATTAGCCTATCGAAGACTAAGTGTTAGTCTGTTAGGGACTAAGGAAATTAGCCTATCGGAAACTAACATTTTAGTCTGTCGGAGATTAAACTTTGCACTATCAGAGATTGATGTTAAAGCTACCAGAGACTAAGGCAAAGATTTTTTATTACGTTGAAGTGGCCTTGAGAAGATTTGGCCGTGGCTTAAGTTAGTTGGCTAGAACTAAACTCAAAATGACTATGGCTAAAGTCGTCGTCCAAGTCAACAACAACGCCAAAGTCATTTACCTATCGCCAAAGTTGTCAGACAAATCAACAACAATGCCAAATTCAAAAAGACTATCTTGAAAGTCGTTGGGTAGTCCACAATAGCGCCAAAATCTGGGAATCAAGTGATAATTTCGACGTCAGGGGATAGGTGTCTCAACATCAGGGGATAAGTTTCTCGTCGTTAGGGGATAAGTTTCTCGACGTCAGGGGATAGATTTCTCGGCATTAGGGGATAGGTTTTTCATCGTCAGGGGATGGGTTTCTCGGCACCAGAGATTTTCCATCAGGAGATAAATGATCAAAGACTAAGGATGACATATGAGATGACATATGGCTGATAAAGTTAAGGTGATGGAATTAAAATAAGGATGGTTGACCAATAAAGAGAGATTCGCTACCAAAGAAGGTTCAAGGATATAAGTTATACATACACACACATGAGTATAAAGACTGCAGGTGTGGACACTACAAAAATAACTTATAAAGATACGTTATACATACATACAAGCATGCGTAAAAAGCTTCAAGGTTAAAACCTACAAGCCGCAAGTGGAAAAAACTGCAAAAATAACTTATGGAAACTTGAAGAAGAAATTCATTGAAGCTAGACCAATAAAGTCTAGAGAAGCCCGCAGAGATAAGTTATATACTGTTGATATCTTATCTTGGGAACTTCAATAGCGAAATAAGGGAGCTGGTGCAGTGAATATAGACCAAAAAAGTCATATAACAGGTTGGCATGCAAGAGAAGCTGTAAAAAGAAGAAAGATATGTAACAGAACTGCAAGTACTAATGAATAATAGATATATTTTTAGTAGCAACTCAGAATAAAAGTTTGAAGAGCATGGAAGTTGTCTATAAATAGACATAGAGTAGCTGAGTTAAAGAGATCTGAGATCTAAAAATATATATCTGAGAATTTGAGATTCTAAGAATACACATCTTTGAGAAAATATACATCTCAGAACACATCTTAACTCAAATCATATAGCACTTGTAATCAATTTATAAAGAGTAACAAGTTTTTATAAATTGAGAAAATCTAAAAATCATTTTTTAGAGTGCATCTGTTATTTTCAATAGAGTTGATTGAAGCTGGGTATTTAAACTAGTGAGCTTTTGTAATCTTTTATTGATTTATAAAAGTTCAGAGATACTTGTGATATATTATATTCTTTTATTTCCGCAACTTTTAATATAGTATATTCACTAAACTCACAAAGTTAGAAAGAATTTTGTGGTTTGTATTCAACCCCCCCTTCTATCAAACCATTTTGTGGACAAATAATTGGTATCAGAGCCTATTGATTAAAACACCAATCAATAGATCAAAAAGATGGGACAGAAGGATGGCAATGTCAAAATTTCAATGCTTAAGAGGGAAGACTACTTCTTGTGGTAAAGAATAATGTTCTTGCATTTGGAATTAACTGATTCCCAATATGGTGACATCCTTAAGGAAGCACCTGTAATGCCTAAAAAGGTTGTGCCACAATATATTATTAATGGCATTCCAACCCAAAAGACACTTGTACCTAAAAAGCCAAATGAGCTCACCAAAGAAGAAAAAGAGGAAGTCTTGAAAGATAGAAAAATCATGAACATCCTCTACAATGGATTGGTCAATGATATGTTCAACAGTGTCGTTAACTTCCAAAGTTCCAATGAAATCTGGGAAACCATTCAAATACCATGTGAAGGAACTGAAGAAGTGAGGGTCAACAAAAGATCATTACTCATTCAACAATATAAGTACTTCACTGCCAAATCTGGTAAATCTATTACTCAACTATATGTTAGAATCAACGGACTCATCAATGATTTTAGATTGCATAGGAAAGTCTATGAAAATAAAGACACCAATATAAAATTTATAAGGTCACTTCCACAGTCTTGGGATGCCAGGACAACTGCTGTAAGAAAAGCTAAGGACATAAATACCATGTCCTTGCACAAGCTCAATAGAAATCTTAAAACCTATGAGCTTGAAATGGAATAGAGAAGCATGTTGAATTCTGACATAAAATAGGAGAAGTCTGTTGCATTTACAGCAGAGATAATTAACAAGAAGCTTGATGGGAAAAGAGTTCTCATTAAGGAATCAGATTCTGAACTATAATCTGATGGAGAAGCTAAAGATGTAGAGGAAGAACTTTTCACACCTGAAGATCTAGATGATATTGATGAAGTCATAGCTCTAATAGCTAGAAAATTCAAAAAACTTAAATTTTCCAAGAAAAAGCCTGGATTCAACAATGTCTATACATCAAAGAAAGAAAGTCAATCTGGCAAGGTTGACAGATCTAAGTTCAGGTGCTTTAACTGTGATGGTCTTAGACACTTTGCTAGTGAGTATAGGAAGCCCAAGTCTGACAAGAAAGCAAGGGAGCCCAAGGATGCTAAGAGAGAAGAGGATTACTATAAGAAAAAGTACTATGAACTCCTCAGCAATAGCAAGGGCAAGCGAAAGGCACTAATCATAGAAGCCAAGAATTGGACTGATTCAGAATCAGAAGATGAAGAATATTTCAATATGACATTAATGGCTAACACCTCTAATAGCAGTGATATTGTTGCAAGTCCAAACTCCAAGAACTCCAAGGTAACTGACTTGACTATATCTTTTACTATGTCATTATCTGATTACCAAGAAAGCTTAGCTGACATGTGTAAAAAAATATACCATTTGAAAGGAACACTTAGATGCTCAGTAAAAGAAAATACTAGACTCATAGACTCTAATGAACTGCTAACAAATAGAAATTCATTCTTAGAGACTAAGATAGGTGTTCTACAACAAGTTAGAAAAGAGTGCAAAAAGGCACAAGATGATCTTGCATGTGATAAACAATTAGAAGAATGATTAAGAGCACAACTTAAGAAAGAGCATGACATCATTAAAGAATGGACCAACTCATCTAAAATAGTTAAAGAGATAATAGAGAAGTATAGCACTAGTCAAAGTGAAGGACTAGGCTACAATAAGGTCCAAAAGGAGCAGTCAGTGATTGAAGAGTTGCCAATCACTGGAACTTCAAAAGCTAGCACTAGTAAGAGTACTCAAATAACTACTGCCCCAACCTTTAAAAAAATAAAATTTGTTAAGGCAGAAGCTACTATAGAGGTTGTGCTAGAACAAAGAGTGAGTGAGCTTGAAAAGAAATTGATTGAATTCAAAACCAAGAGCTCTAACCCAAATCTAACTCACTCATCAGAGGATAAGTTGAAAAATAATAAGAATGGTAAGGAGGGAATTAACAAATATACCATTTATACTCATATCATAAATGAACCTAGGAAACAGTGTTGGATGTGTGGAAATCCCAACCACCTTGCTTATAAATGTAAAAATGTCCCTAGGAAAATGCATGCTAAAAATTTATCTTCTGATAAAAAGATATTAATTGTTAAGAACCAATTATATGATAAAAAGGTTAAAAACAATTGTATGAAATCTCCTCAAAAGTTAATAATAAAATCTAATACACCTAAGGCAAAGAAGAAAATTATTTCTTCTAAGCAGTGGGTGGAAAAGAATTTTAAAAATGAAAAATCCTTGACTACTACTAAATTATACCTTGAAAATGTCAATGGACCCAAGCAAGTTTGGGTTCCAAAATTAACTTAGTTATTTACTGTGTACAGGGCATGAAGAAACAGATTTGGTTCTTGGATAGTGGTTGTTCAAGACACATGAATGGAGATAAGTCCCTGCTAACTTAGTTTTGAACTCCAAAGCAATAGTCCTTTTTCCCCTGCTGAGAGATAACTTGTTTCAAAACATAAGCACTCTTGATTTCATACTATTTTTCCACGTGTTCATGCTCTCAATAGTGGCATGGTTGTTTGTTCAATATCTGATATCATAAGGAACTTTCCAAATATTCAACAACTTAAAGAAGAAATATGGAGTGGCTTTAATTTCCTGCTAAAATATCTCCCTGATGAATACCACTACCCCAATCATGTTCGTTCTGCCATTGAAACCATTGGAGGCGCTGAATTGATTTTAGAAAGAACAAGTATCCAACCATCACTCTATCCAATGTTCCAGCAAGCCCAACCTACAAAGCTCTTGCTCCAACTTCCAAACCCGTTGAACAAAAGAAGAAAACTCCTACCGAAGTGAGGAAGACTAAGTTCAATTATGACCAAAAACTTGACTACATATTAAAGAAAATAATGTCCTACAATCATAATGCATGAACCTTTAATCATATGTTAAAAAGCGTCTTACTAAACTTGAGAAGAAGGTAGACTCCCTACTAAACTCTCCTCCTATTGCATCCATCAATACTACTAATCCACCTCTTGGAACTGACCTTGAATGATGCTTTCACATAGTCGATAAGAAGAAAGATGTAGTGATCTCGAATATCAAAAATCTTATTGTTTTTTCCCTATAATGGCTGATAATATCAAAAAGGGGGACAAGGACTAGTCTGTGGAGGATAAGAAGGATAAGGGGTAGAAGGCTAAAGATGATAAAGGGGAGAAGGATAAGTCGGAACTTGCTGAGAATGACAAGGATAAGTCTGAACCTACTAAGGATGACAGAACAAGCATTAAGGCCAAACATGGACTTCCTGATGGAGGAGTTCCAAAGCCCATGTCTCTGAAGAAGAAAGGTAAATTAAAAGGTTCTATTGAGGTACACTTTCTCTCTCTTTCACTATACTTAAAACTGCAAAAGGCCCTTGAAGAAGTAGAGTATCTTGAGAAGAACTTTGGTCCTGTTGAAAACCTAAAACTTCTCAACAAGATCAAGGAATCAAAGGCCAAAATTAAGGAGATTGAATTGTAGAGACTCAAATAAGAAAATCAGAAGAGAGAGAGAGGGAGTACCAGAGAAAAAAAGAGAGATTGCTGCAAAACCCACTAGAGAAGCAAAAGAAGAAAAAAGAAAAAGACTAGACACAGGTTTCATCTTTTGTAATCTTAATTACTTTCTTGAACATTAGTGCTTGTAACCTTTTGTTGAAATTAATGAAATATTGTTGATTCTTGTTTTGTGGTGACCAAAATATCTTATTTTGACATCATCAATTAGGGGAAGATTTGTTAAGTCAACCCCTACGCACGAGCACTATTTAAAATATTTATACTTAACATTTATTTGAAATTGATGATATAGAAATGAATAATGTAATATAGTCCTTACTTGAAATGTTGTAAAAGGATTGAGAATAAAAATCCTACTTGTTATGAGGATTTTAAGCAGAATAGTTTTAAGCAAAACTAGTTAACACAAGGCTGATAATTAGATTTCATCAACAAAACTAGGATGTATCAGATGTATTAGACTCAACTCAATTATCCGTTGAAGACCAATTATATGTTGATGGGTAAATTATCAACCGATGAACAATTTATCTGTCGAGGGCCAAATATCAACTGATGGATAATTATCCTCCGATGACCAAATATCCGTAGATGAACAATTATCCTTCGATGGACAAATATACGTTGATGGAAAAATTATCCTCTGATGCCCAAATATTAGTTGGTGGACAATTATCCTTCAATAGACAAATATCAGCTGATAGACAATTATCCTCCGATGGCCAAATATTAGCTGATGGACAATTATCCTCTGATGGACAATTATCCTCCGATGGAAAAATATCCGTTGATGGATAAATTATCAACTAATGCTTAAATATCCTCCAATAACTAAATATTTGTACTACTGCTTGAAGATCAGTGCAACACAAAACAACTACTAGCAAGTAGAAATCTCCAACAATCTCTTTTTCAAATTAGCAACAGTCATATTTTTTGAAAAGCTATAAATACTAGTCATAAATTTTATTTATGAGTGAAGAACAAAAGTGAACCAAGAGAACGCTCTAACATTTGACATTCTAAAGCTTTCAGCAAGGTAATCAAGTTTGAACAAGTTGTTGGTTATCTACTCAACAAGGAGTTTTACTTGAAAGCTAGCAAACAAGATTTTATGTATCTTTAAAGAAGTCTAATTGACTTAGAAGTTTGTGTGACTTAAGTAAGGTGTAAGTGACCATTAGTAGAAGTGGACTAAGTGTCCTTGTATAACTGACTTCGGTGTGAACTTTTATAGTGAGTGACTTCTGTTAGAACTAAATAAGCTCAAGTGTTTGTAGAAGGGGGGTTGAATACAAACACTTAAAACTTTTTGCTCTTAAATAAAAGCTTGTTAATCACTGTCAGAAATAGCTACAAGAATAGAAAAACTATAATGAGTATTAAGATGAACACACAAGCATTCAAGTTAAAATTGTTGTATTAAAACTTGATGTTTTCTGGAAATCTGTTTAATCACAAATGTGATTAACCAGCTACAATTTGTAATAAATTATAGCTTCAAATTCACACTCACTAGCTTGTAACTTTCTTTGAATATTTACCTCAAGATATATTACAAAACTTCTCTCTAGTGTTTGTGTGCTTCTATGTGTTGGTTGATCCGTTGGATATCCACACTTTTTGTGTAATGAGAACTCTTTTGCATATATAGAAGATCAGTTGTTGAAACCACATGCTTAGACGTGCTACTTTTTCAACTTAGCCGCATATATGTCACATCGTTGTCTTTTTTGGAATGATGTGTCAGACTGCTGATGACTTTTGTTGCTTCTTTTTCATCCCTTGATCTTCGAGCATTTAATGATTGAGAGTTGTCATTGGATCACCAAACTTCAACAAATATCTTTCCATTTATATCTCTTGCTTCTGTAACAAGCTTCATTGATTTGCATGTAAGACCTGATGACGAGTGTATACAGTCAGAACTATCCATTGATAGCAAGCCCTAATGTGGACTTAATCAGTGCTTCCGGATCCCCTGATGATAAGTCCTATTTAAGACTTGATCAGTGCTTCATGCTTTACTTGAGTTAATCTATTGTTGTAGAGTTACCCAAGTGTTTCTTGATCCCCTAATGTTAAGACTCAAAGCATCCACTGATGGCTTCCACTGATGCAGTGCTGAGCATTCCCCCTAACAAGTTAGCTTGCCACTGTCATACCCTGATAAGTTCCCCTAACGGGTTGGCATGTCATTGTCATGCCCTAACGCGTTCCCCCTAATGAGTTTGGCTTGCCACTGCCATACCCTGACGCGTTCCCCTAACGGGTTGGACTTCCTTTGTCATCCCCTGACGGGTTCGTCTGTCGTTGTTTTCCCTTAACGGGTTCTCCTGACAGTTTTAATTACTGAAGCTTTGTTGATTTTGTTTGTAATGTCTGATGTGTGGAATACTTTAAATGTCTTTGAGTAACAACAGACATCTCTTTTTTCACTATCAAGTCCTTTAGAAGTTTCAACTGATGACTTGCCTAGTGTGTAATACTTCATCCCCTGATGACTAAGTTGATCATCAGTGGATGCAAAACATGTGCAAATACTTAGGTTTATAGTACACCCAAAGTATGTACAGATGCACAAACAAACTCTAAGCAACATCATCATCATTTATACCTAACAACTTCTCTTAAGTAATTGTTAGAGTTTATGCCCTAGGAGCCAATTATTTGATAATTGTCATGACGCACTTGTAATTATATTTTGATTTAATAAATAATGTTTAGTTTATTATGTTTCAATTTACTTTGTGATATAATTGTTAAGATAATTCATGTCCTGAGAATAATAAATACAGACTATATTGGTTCAAGTATGTGACTTGAAACATGAGATCATATAGTTGTATCAATATTCTTAAACATCCCTAGTCAAGTATTATTGTTAATGGGACAACAATAATGCATTGAGACTAGTATGTGGGTTGACTAATGACCAAATCTCATTGGCAATAGATATGTGAGATATCAAGTCAACACATAGGTACATGTTTGAGAACAGTGTATTGGATTGACCCACCGTGAGAATTCTACATGTAAGTGAAGTGTCAAGATATTCTCTTAGTGAAAATGATGTAATGGTCATTCAACATGAAGTCCTTACATTTCTACAAGTGGATTCATATAGTTTGATATCACAAAAAGTCATTTTTAACCAGATGGACCATAAAGGTGACTGTTGGCAATATTATGAGTTGTGTGAGGAATGTGAATGATCTAGATGAGATTTGCCCCTCCTATGTATCTTAGGAGTGATATCCTTAGACCTCTTGGTTGAGTAGAACTATGAAATGTATGGTCATGCTTAAATAGTGATTTGTCTATTATAGTTTACTCATCGATAAAGAAAACAAAATTTAAATTATAAAGATGATGACACACTTCATGCCTTGAGTTTAATCTTGGATATTAATGGGAAAATGAATTATATTACATTGAAACATTGGTCACAAGAAAATGTTATAGGTTATTATTGTCAACGTAATAATAACCTATAAGGTCACATTAAGAGTGTAATTAAAAGGAGAATTAACTCGGATATACGATTTTAAATAAGTGAATATGATTGGCTTATTTAAAATCGTAGTTCATAATTAATACAAGTTTAATATAAATTAACTAAGTAATTAACTTAGTCAATTATATTAAAACAACAGTTGCAAAGTATTATAATGTTAATAGTTGCAGCAACTACAGAGTATTAAATGTTAATAGTTGCAGCAACAATAACAGAGTATTCTCTTCTACAGGTCTCAACTTGCAAAGAGGCGGTGGTGATATACAGTTTACTTTGTCCAGGTTCACTACACCTAAATATGTATATGATATATATTATGGTCTACTGGTTGAAAGAGGTGGTGGAAGAGGTGGTTAGCTGCCTATAAATACTCTTCTTCCTCTTATCTCCTGAGATATAAGAATATATACAACCTTTAGTTATTTTTTATTCATTGTCTATGATAGGGCGTCAACCCACCAAAAATAAATAATCTTATTCCTTTACACTTGAGCAGTATAATGGTGAATAAGGTCGTTCTCCACAGGGATTATTGCGGTCAATTACTTGCTTGGAAAAATGGTTTTTGAATTTTATTTGAGAAAAATATTTAAATAACAATTAAATTGAGATTTGTAAATAATAAAAATTGGAGAATAATAAAAATATGATAAAATCTAGTGGAGACAAGTCTAGCCAAGGTACTTTTCAATCTAGCCAATTAATTCGATCATCGACACAAAAGATAAATTTATTCATTCCAAATAGACAGAGTTTTATAATTAAGGGCCAACGCTCTACTTAACCAGTCTTTTCTTAATTTATCGGTAACCCTCAGGACCCCTGCTAGGATTACTTCTCTAGATCAAACAGACAATTCCCAGGACCCCTGCTAGAATTAAATCTAATGACTGCTTTATGCATGAAAAAGACCCCTATCCTAATCAATAAAATCGGACACCCGTAGATTATTTAAACAAGTTTATTTAATTCCACCAATTTTACCCAAAAATTCATTAGATAAAATCAATTTGCTACTTTGTTAAAATAGTGCTAAACAGCCTTCATATTTTAAATCAGCGAGATATAACTTAATAAATCATACAACTGGCCACATCACATAATAAATTAAATAATAACACAAACGGTTTATAGCGCAGAAATCAAATAAATACTTGAACTTGAATAAAACTATTTAAAAGAAAAGTCTCACGATGTATTCTTGGCTAGAAATCAAAGTACCTTGACTAGAAGGATTTAGTTGTTCATAATACTTGAAGACATAATGCTGAAATAAATAAAAACTGTATATAAATCTGCTGTAGAACCTAAGAGAAAGATAAGGGGCGGTTGCTGTGTTAAAGAGAGAGATTCCTAAAACTGCTGCAGCCCTATTCTATTTATATAAACAATATTTGTTGCCCTACCAAGAATCCTAATCCTAATTGGTTTCTTAGAAGATCCTTTTCCAATTTGGTAACTACTTTAATCTCTTTCTCCAGCCTTTTATTTCCTTTGTCACGTGTTTCCATCTCTGCAGTGTGGGTCCAACCTGTCTGTTTTGAATAAACTGCTACTTTGGTTTCTGCAAGTCCCGTCCAGGATACGACATGCCCATGTCGTATTGTTACTTCAATTTTCTACTTTGATTCTTCTTGCTCTTTTCAGTCCATTCTTCCTTGTTTTCATCTTTTTCACCTATTCTTACAAAAGTAACTTAAAAACACCTCATTAATAAATAAAACACACACAAAATAAATGCAAATCTATACACAAATTGCACACTATCAGTCTACCTATAGACTAAGAGAAGAAAGAAATAGACCAGAAAGAGAGAGTGAGATCAAAAGTTGTTCTTTGACTTCCTTTTGGCTAGTACCACAACAAGGAAGTCATTCATCTCCTTGTTTGTGTTGTGCACTTGTGTGGATACTAGTATAGGCTTGGTTCAGTTGGATTGACCTTCTAGTTCATCACCATCTCCACCAAAGTTCAGAATCTGCAGCTTGAACTGTTACATTTCTAAAAAATCTGTATTTTCTATTTCGTATAGATCCTGTTTGGGGTTTCAATTATTTTTAATTTATTGTTTCCGCTGCGTTTATATGCCTAAAACCCCAATAGTAAGAAGAGAATAAGAGTGAATGTAAGCATTGCTGAACCACTATAAAAATATTGTCTCATCTCTTACTTATTTTCATTATCTTGCTTATACTTGTTACCTTGCTCAATTATTGCTTACTGTCTCAAAATATGTATAAGGGGATTTCTTATTCCGCTGTCTTCAAAATTCTAAGTAACTTTTTTCAAACTTTGCTTAAGCAAGGAAGAGGTTTTTTCATTAAAGGAAGCTTTTAAATAAAGAATTTTGAAAATCATATTCAAATACCACCCCTCACCCCCCGCCACCTCTAATATTTTCCTTTGGGACCTAACATAACTATTTTTAACCTTTTTAACATGTGATTGGTTCTTAACAGTTATGTTTTACTTTTTATTAGAGGATAAATCTCTAGCATGCATATTCTTAGTAGCATTCTGACATTTAAACATAAGGTGGTTGAGATTTCAACACTTCCAACATTGTTTCCTTGGAGAATTTATGATATGAGAATAATTAGTAAATTTGATTATCCACTCCTTACCATTCTTGTGCATTTTCATCTTTTTATCCTTTGATGAGCCAATTTTTCTTTTGATTTTAGTTTTTAACTCTTGACTCGCTAACCTTCTGTTCTAACACTTTATCAACTTTTTCTTCAGTAGCCACTAGTTTGACAAATGTTATCTTTTTGAAAGTGGAAGCAGTAGTTACTTGAGTACTTCTGCTTGTGTTGGCTTCATCAGTTCCAGTGATTGGAAACTCCTCAATCACTAGCTTCTTTTCTTGGAGCTTGCTATAGCCTAATTCTTCAATCTAATTAGAACTATATTTTTAATTGTTTCCCTCACAAGTTTTGAGGAACTACCTGATGCTCATCGTTACTTTTAACTTTCCTTACATTCTATTTTCCTATCCTTATTCTCACAATCCCTTCATTCTTTCTTCAGACTGTAGATGTTGCACTCTATACTCCGGTAGGAACCACGTCTCAATATCGGTGCTTGGCTCTGATACCAACTGTGGTGGCCCCAAAAATCTCATATTGGACTTTGGGCATCGTCAATAATTGACAAAAGAAAAATAACATCATCCAAGCATATATAACATTAATTAACAGAAATATAGTCTTTATTACATTAATTCAAAATGATTGTTTAATAGTGGAAGTCTATGTGGGGCCCATACATGCCTTACAATCTGAACATCTCTATAATAGCCTCACGCTTCACTCTTCCTCTAAAAGCCATCCATAGGAGGGCGATTAGGAAGTGTTCATCATGCCATTTTCACCTTTCCCTTATCAGACAGCTCGACCTTCTCGCCATAACCTATAAAACATTTAATAACTGCGGCGTGAGCTATTTATGCTCAACAAGTATATAGCCATGCATTGGGTGAGTCTTGAAAAATAGATAATTTATAGGGCTTAAGTGTTTGTGAGGTTGAGCAGAGACAATGCTGACACCTCTTGATAAATTGGAAAAAATATATATAGCTTACAGGGTCCCGACTAATAATGAAGGATTTCACCCTTTATTTAAAAGAATATTGAATAATTCACATGCGCCTCATGTCACTTTGGTGCACGTGCCCTTAGGAATTCCATATTAAACAGTATTTCAGTTAGCCAGCCTGACCACCATTTGACTTCATCATAATGATATACGTAATCACTGCAGAAATCTTTCATGTGCAAGGGTTCAATTACCGATGCCTTAATTTCCATCCCCTATAAAATCCTAGGCTCGGGGTGCCAGGCAGATGCATCCCACTAGTCTTTAGTTACCTTACCCGTATGGATATACTTTACAAGTATCAGGTGAGAAATAAGTTTTCGACATCCATATAGGATTTACGTTGGCGTGTTAGCAAATTTGAATAACTATCAACTGCCCCAAAGAATACTTGATTCTAGTACAACATTTTTCACGTATATCGGATCAATGGATCATATGTTACTTATTTATGAAAACATTGAACTTGAATATAATATAACATAACATAGGTTACTTATGTATATCGAATGAATGATAATACGTATTAAATGAAAGAGCTAGAGTGAGTATATACTTACCTTAGCTATTCTTAAATCAAATTACTTGTGAACGAGAGCACTTTGTAACGCATGAACATTGACTTAACATGAGAAATTCATGTCTTGAATACAGATTTGAGAATGCACATATGTGATATCTTTATATCTTAAATATTTTTATTTGACATCTAAAGTATTGGAATTGCTTTTTAAATCCTAACCAAGTCCGAGAGATTTTTCAGATCGGTATTTACTCACTTGCAAACTCCTATATAATTCATTTGAGTTATTGGAGGTTGTATGTTAATTATCTATTAAATAAAACTTAGCTTAGGTGAATTTATAAATCATTCACTATTAATTGGGAATTACCAATTAATTATTATTATCTTAAATAATTTCTTAGTCATTTATGACAGTAATGTTTTATTTATTTAAATTTAGTTTTAGCAATTAGTTAGTTCTCATTAATACAACCGATGTATATTGTGGAGATAATACCAGAGTAGGTACCGAAAAAATAATTATCCACATGCGTATTAGAGTCAGAGTATAAAATTCTGCACTTCCAAGATAGACTGTGCATCAGTGGGTAGTCATCAGGGCATAAAAGTGGTCATCAAAGGATAAAAATGACCATCAGGGGATACAAATTGACCATTAGCAGATAAAATTGATCCAACGGGGGGTATAATGGCCGTCAAGGGATAAAATGGCCATTAGTGGGTAATTTTAGTCATCAGTGGATATGGTTCTCAAGGGATAATTTTAGACATCAGTGAATAATTTTAGTCATCAATGGATACGGTTGTCAGGGGATAATTTTAGTCATTAGTGGATATTTTTGTTCATCAGGGGATGAATTTTTGCTCATCACCTAACTCAAGAAGTCAGCGCCTAAGTATGAGTTTTGCAAAGCACCAAACTCTAAACAAGAGCGCCAAAGTCATTTGGCTATCGCAAAAGTTAGCACTAAATGCTTCAACGCCTAATTCTAGATAGTATCGCCAAAGTCGTCGCAAAGTCACTTGGCTAATGCCAAAGTCACTTGGCTATCGGGAAAGTTACCATGAGTGCCAAAGTCCCAAAACAAGGTTGTGACACGCCAAAGTATACCTCATCAGGGGATAATATCATCAGGGGATAAAAATTGGACGTCAGGGGATGACTTTTGTCAAGCTCAACAGAGGCTAAGATTTTGCCTATCAGAGACTAACATAAAATTAGTCTCTGATATAGAGGATGACTTTTTATTCATTAGTGGATGTTGTCATCAATAAATGAACCTTATCAAAGACACTTTCTCAACATCTCTCTTGCAGTGTTTGATATTGCTTCTCAACAAACACACACACACACACACACACTCTTATAGGTGACAATACTATTACAGTCTACTGCGGCTTCATGGTTGTAGAATTCTGCAGTCCTTGAAATTTTATTTTATCCTAAGAGGCTTAGGAGGAAAAACTTAAGTCTTCCTCCTTATTTCTTATCCTTATAGAAAATTGTTAAACTAAAGGAAAAATTTGTTTAATTAAGACACAAGCATGGTGTCCTTATATAATTTTAACTACTGATATAACAATAGTTGAGAGTTAAAAGTTTCAATTTGTATTTTAAGCATTCTTCAATATTTCTTATTCTCTTCTTGGATAACTTTTAGTAACTAGTAACGACTGATGTTATATGCACGTTTTAAATCATGCTTTTGGATGTGAGTAAACAACATAGTGTGAATAAAAAGGATAAAACAAAGCTGTTAAGAATTATAACATTTGATGATGATGTATAACACTTAGAATTGTTAGATTTTGTAATTGTACAAGTACCTGCAATAGTGTACTATCAGTGACTACCATCAGAGACTGCATGTGAGCATCAGAGACTACAAGGAATGCATTTGAAGAGTTCAACAAAAGTTAAAGTTAGTCGAGCAAAAGTAGCCTATTGGAGACTAAGTTTTTGTCTATCGGAGATGAAGATTTAGCCTATTAGAGACTAAGATTTAGTCTATCAGAGCTAAGAACTGGTCTATTAGAGACTAAGGAATTAGCTTATCAAAGACTAAATTTTTGCCTATTGGAGACTAAAAATTAGCCTAATGGAGACTAAGAGTTAGTCTATTAGAGACTAAGGAAATTATCCTATCGGAGACTAAAATTTGGCCTGTCGAAGACTAAGAAAATTAGGTTATCGGAGACTAAAATTTTAGCCTGTCAGAGACTAAAATTTTAGCCTGTCAGAGACTAAGGTTTGTACTACCAGAGACTATTGTTGAAGCTATCAGAGACTAAGGCAAAGACTCTCTATTGCATTGAAGTAGCCTTGAGAAGATTTGACCTTCGCCAAAGTTATTTGGTTAATGCCAAACTCAACCTTACTCAACGTCAAAGTCATTTTGACCGTCGCCAACTTCATTTGCCTATCACCAAAGTCGTCGGGCAAATCAAGACCAATGTCAAACTCAAAATGACTATCGCCAAAGTCATCGGGCAAATCAACAACACCGCCAAACTCAAAATGGCTATCGCTAAAGCCATCGAAAAATTCTTTATTGTTGAAGTCAAGTGAAGCCCCAAAATTACTCATCGCCAAAGTCGTCACATAATTTACACTAGCACCAAAGTGCTCAGGCATCAGAGGATAGATTTCTTAGCGTTAGGGGATAAGTTTCTCGACGTTAGGGGATAGGTAACACTAAAAAAATAAATTATAAAGATAAGTTATAATTACATAAATCCATGCATTTAAAGTTGCATTTGTAAAATCTGTAAGCCGCAAGTGTGAAAACTGCAGAGATAACTTCTACAGTCTTGAAGAAGAAATTCAAGGAAGCTTGTCTAATCAAAAACCAGAGAAGCTCATAGTGATAAAATATATGCTATAGATAACCTATCAGTAGAGAAGAAAAATAAGGAAGCTGTTGCAGTGAATATACACTAGAAAGGTTACATAACAAGTTGGCATGAAAGTTAGCGTGAAAAAGAAAAGTCACATAACAGAGCTGCAAGTACCACTAAACATCAGATATATTTTTAGAAGCAGTTCAAAAAAGGAGCTTGGAAGACAAAGAAACTGTGTCTATAAATAGACATTGAGAAGCTGAGATAAATAACATCTGAGATCTAAGAGAGAAAAAGAAAACAGAGAACATATCTCAAAACATACATAGAGAAAAACACATAGTCAAGATATATATATATATATATATATATATATATATATATATATATATATAAATATATAGATTTTTCTCTTGTAATAGAAACTGAAACACTTGTTTCAGAAAAGGTAGCTGATTGAAAAATCATGTTGTAGAAAAAACCTTGAGATTAATAAACTTTAGTAGTCTTGAAATTTCTGTGTTCTCTATTATATTCTTTCTCTTTAACACACAAAAGCTACAACAGAATATAATACTTGTTCATTCATTTTGTTTATTGTTTGCAAAAATTTTGAAAAGTTAAGAGTATTGTATTCAACCCCCCCCCCCCCCCTCCCCTTCTACAATGCTTATCCGGGAAAAATAATTGGTATCAGAGCAGGATAGTTTTTACTAACTGTAAAAGATCCAAGATGAGTACCAAGAAGATTGCAAGCATCAAAATCCTTGTTCTTGAAAAGAACAATTATAACATGCGGAAGAGAAAAATGATACTGTTCATCAACACCCAAAATCCCATGTATCCAGGGATTCTTGAGAAAGGGCCTGTCATCCCTATGAGACATGTTCCTGAAACTATAAAGGATGGAAAGGTCATAGAGAAACACTATGAGCCTAAGGATCCTTCTGAGTATACTGATATAGAGTGGGATAAGGCATTAATGGATACATACCTTCAACTCATTTTAAGTGAAGTACTAGATGAGGTGATGTATCATAGTGTTATGAACATCATATCTGCAAAACAGATTTGGGACACTCTAGAAGTTCTATGTGAGGGAACAAAAGAAGTAAGGAAGAACCAAAAGCAGATTCTGGTAACTTAGTATAAAACCTTCATGGCAAAATCAAATGAAGGCATAACTGAGGTATTTGAAAGATTCAATAAACTTATAAATGACCTCCAGTTACATGGAAAAAGGTATGATAATGATGAGGTCAATCTAAAGTTTATGTTGACCCTCCCAGATCATTTGGAAAACAAGACTACAATATTTAGAGAATCAAAGGATTTAACACAAATCTCCTAGATAAACTCTATGGAATCCTAAAGGCCTATGAGTTGGAGCAAGCTCAAAAAAGAAGTATCTACAACAAAAATAGTAGTTTTAGCTCAGGCACAACACTGTTAACAACTGAAGACAACAAAATGAAAGAGAGAGTCCTTGTTGCAAATGACAAGGAAAAGGAACTTGAAGAATGCTAAGAGAAAAATCTGTTCAAAGAGATCGAAGATTATGAAGATGATGACAACTATAATCTAGAAAAGCTAGATGAAATTGAAAACAAAACCATGGCCTACATGGCAAGGAAGTTCAAGAATTTGAGATTCAAAAAAAACTCAAGATTCAACAAGTCTAGTCCTCAGGCAACTGGATCCAACTCAAGCAGTGCCTCTAAAACTAGTTTCAAAGGAGGTTATAATACTAAGAGCATTGATAGATCAAAAATCAAATGCTACAACTATAATGAGTTAGGACACTTTGCCACAGAGTGTAGAAACACAAAGTAATCCAAATCTACCAAGGACTATGATGAGCTCAAGAGGAAGTATGACATGCTCCTGAAAAAGCAAGGAAAGGCATATATTGTTGAAGGAAAAAGCTGGGACGATTCTAATGAAGAAGAACTAGAGGAGTATGTCAACATGGCGTTCATGGCTAA
This sequence comes from Centella asiatica, assembly GCA_014636745.2. Classification (NCBI taxonomy): domain Eukaryota; kingdom Viridiplantae; phylum Streptophyta; class Magnoliopsida; order Apiales; family Apiaceae; genus Centella; species Centella asiatica. Next base: position 3,645,159 of record CM025782.1, read on the forward strand.
CTCATCTGATGAAAGTTCAAGGAAGAACATTCAGGTACCAAATCTCTCTAGTATTTAGAATGTTTAACTCTGAATATAAAAGAACTATTGAAGAACTTAATCTAGACTTATTTCAAATTCATACTAGTTTAGTTGTTTCCAATGAAGAAAATGCTAAGTTAATAACTAAAATTGAAAATTTGACTACTACAAATGAAGAACTTGAAGTAGCATTTGTCACACTAGAGTCTTTAAAGCAAGAAAATGAGTATTTAAAGAACAAAGTTAAATGTACCAAAGAGATTGAGGAATTCTTAAGAAAAGGATTATCTCAAAATGAATTTAAGATTGCTGCCTTTAAGAAGTCTGTTGACATCACTAAAGAAATTCTTGATAATTCTGTCTTGGGATCAAAAGTAGGAATAAGCTATAATTATGACAAGAAAATAGGAAAGAAACCTATGGTAAGAAATAGTGATGAGACTATTCAATCTGAAAAGGAATCTACTCCAAGTGTCCTTAAAAAGTTTGAGACTCCATTATACAAAACTTTTGTACTTGAGTCTGTCTACGAGGAAGATATCCTTATCAAGCATGAGTTGATGCTTGAAGATGAGAAGAAGATTCACAATAGAAAAGAATCCGTGAGCAAAAAGGAGGTTCTTGTTAGGGAAATCAAATCCCAAAATGTAAAACAAATTAGGAATCTCCCAAGTAGGTCAAAATAGGTTAAGAAAGAAAACAAGAGTGAAAAGGTAGTTACTGTTAAAACTATGACAATAAAAGAAAACAATAACTCCCCTAGTAGCTCACATGATAAAAAGAAAAGACCAAACAAAAATGGAAAGTAGGAATAAACAAAAATAGTAACTATGCTTCTATTCCCAATGCCCCTAGGAAAAAGTGTAGAAATTGTAACTCTGTCAGCCACCTGACACATAATTGCACCAATAAATCTAGGATAGCTTCCAACCATTTCTGTCAAAAACAAAAATTTGACAACACTCCATTGAGACATAGAGCTTATCATTACTGTGACAAGTTTGAATGTATGTCATGTGCTATAAATGTTTTATCCAACTATTTTAATATGATGCATACTTCTCATAAAACTTGTAAATATCAAGTTATGCAAAAAGCCAAAAGCAAGACTCCCAGTCCTTTAAAGGTAAAGAGAATCAATGTCAGTTCTCTTAAGGTCATAAAGGACACTTTACCCCCAAAAGCTAAAAATAAATCTGTTCCTGTTCAAAAATGGGTGAAGAAGGAAGTCAAGGCTAACTTAAAATTTGATAAGGAAAATGATATACTGAATGTTGTTAGAATTGTTGATAAAAATTATGTACCTACTAAAGCTCATGGACCCAACAAAGTTTGGGTACCAAAGAAAACTTAAGTGCTTTATGAATGCAGGGAAAGAAAAGGAGCAAAGCTATGTGGATTTTGGGCAATGGTTGCTCTAGGCACATGACTGGTGATAAAGACTTACTATCACACTTAAAGGAAAAAGATGGCCCACTAGTGACCTTTGGAGATAACAGCAAAGGTCTTACTATGGGATATGGCAGTTTGGAAGCTGGTAATGTCATCATTGAATAAGTAGCATGGGTTGATGGCCTCAAGCATAATCTGTTAAGTGTCAGTCAGTTCTATGACAGGGGTTTACATGTTAGATTCAAAGATGAGCAATGCTTCATCACTCATAAGAAGACTAGAGATCTTGCTCTTTCAAGAGTAAGAAAAGGGAACCTCTACCTAACTGACCTCAATTCTGCAGACAAAGATAAAGTGTCATGCTTCTACAACAAGGCCTCAAGTAGTGAGATTTGGCTAGGACTTACTGAGAGTACTTCTTACCATTTGACAATAACAGGCAAAGGCTATCTCAATATGGTTTGCAGGGTACATACATATGTCACTTAAAGTAGATATAATTACATCTACAAGGCCCGACATGATAGAATAACTATTCTCAATTTCGGGGTGTTCCCTCATCAGCTTATATAATGGATTAGCCCTAACACCTCAGCGAGGATCACTAGGTAGAAACATAGATGATTTCATAAGAATGCAAAAACATTAGAAGAGTTAAACTAAATTATACAATATGTTATGTCCTGACATGGAACAGATAGAATGCTTGTAAACTGGATACAAATAGTCAAGCATTTAACAATATGGTCTCAACTCAAGTTGGATAAATAAATTTTATTCTCTATCAGTACATATAAGAAACAATTATGTATATGTAGGAAGAAAAGTTTAAGTATTTTCATAACATAACTTAACACAAATTGAATCAAGTGATCATGTGTTTGATTACAACAGGCATTGCACTTCATATGTGTCTGCACAAACAACTTTTTTATGTGTTGAAAGAATAACAAATACATTACTTGCCTTGATCAGAGTGATATCTTATATTTGGTTTAAGTGTTACTGCAAGATCTGCTTTTGATCATAACTGATCAAAGGTTAGAATTATAGTTATGTTTAAGAAACAAGATTCTTTATATGATCAAATGTTAGAATTATAGTTATGTTTAAGCAACAAGATTCTTTATGTAATGTCTATTAAATTGGGTTTCATATAATTCATTTAGAGTGTTTCATTTGAGTTAAAAGAAAATTTTAATTTATAACTATTACTCTTGAATGTGTATGATGGTGTTGTATATACTTGAAATGGTTTCACTAGTTATTGTCTAGTAGCTACTGGTGTGTTTTTTAACATTAGTAGAAAAATTGTCAAGAGTAAATTTTCTTCAGGTATTACTATCATCTGATGAGATATTTGCTTATCAATGGAAAATGGTTAGGTCTAGTGGGTAATGTGTTTCAGGGGGCATCAGGGGATAAGATTATGCATCAGTGGTTACCGTGCATCAGTGGTTACCATGCATCAGGGGATAAATTTATCGATTTTCATGGGACAACTCTCGGCCATCAGGGGATAGCTCTCGGCCATCAGGGGATAAACTTTGTTCACCGCCAAACTTAACAAGTCAGCGCCAAACTCTACATAAGGCGCCAAACTCGTTGGTAATGCTTTAACGCCTAACTCTTGAACAGTATCGCCAAACTTGTCGCCAAACTTAACAATTTAGAGCCAAACTATATAAGCCAGTTCCAAAGTCATCACCAAACTATATAAGCCAGTGCCAAAGTTGTCGCCAAACTATACCCCCGTCAGGGGATAAAATTACTCATCAGTGGATAATTTTACCCGTCAGGAGATAATTTTATTCATCGGTGAATAAATTTACCCATCAGGGGATAATTTGTTTATCGCCAAACTCGTTGCCAAACTATACAAGTCGGCTCCAAACTCGTCGGTAATGTATAGTTCACCTATTAGAGACTAACAAAAATTTCCTATCGGAGACTAACAAAAGTTGCCCATCGGAGACTAACAAAAAATGCCCATCGGAGACTAACAAAAATTGCCCATCGGGAACTAAAATTTTGAACTGAAGGATTTCAGCAGTAATTAGAACTGCATAGATTTGAATTCCTTCTTAAATATATGGTTAATTATCCATCATTTGGGTGGATAAAAATATAAAGAATAACAGAGTTTAAATATATAGAGAATTCTTTCTTGAGTATTTTAAGAGAATAGAGATTATCCATGTGGTTTATCTCTATGAGAAAATTATAGGGAAAGGAATATGTTTTGATTAGCCAAAGTTTCATATAGATTCCTCTTCAAGTTAAATGACCAAGCAATTAAAATAAATAACTTAGTTAAAGCTTTTAAAATTACCTTGCAAGCTTTAAATTCTGCAAAACATGCTGTAAGAATGTTATTTTCAATTTGAGAGTATTTAGAAAGGAAGAGTAGTAAGACAAGAGTCTCCTTTATATAGGAGAGCCAAGGAGCAAAAAAAAAAAAAAAGGTGAGACATGGGGTGTTTCACACCTCAGATAATCATAGGACATGGAATTTAACTAAACCACTAGTTTATTTAAATATTATAAACCAATATTTGATCATTACACTTTCACGTAAGTGTATACTTCTCACAAGTGTCCTTCAATAGTTTACTAACTTAGCAGTTTAATAGCTTACTCATCAGTGAAAACCTCTGAGGTTGATTGTTATCTCACCTTCTTTTATAATTGTAATAATAATCCATAATATTATTATTACTTAAACCGTTATTATTCTAGGTATTAATATCTCCTCTTTTTTTTTTGTTAACTGAAACTTGATCCTTTTCACATTCAAAAAAAGAATAATTGATTATGATTACAAAACCAAATCAGCTCGAGCTTCCTGAGTAATGGAGAAGCCCAACCTATCAAGGTACTCCATATACCTAATCATTTTTAGCACATGTGGACCAACTGGATCACGTTCACCCTGCTTGCAATGATACGGTTCTTTACTCTTATCATATCTTTCCTATCGAGCATGCCCTTCGAACAATTTCTTTAGGTGCTCGATCATCTCATAAGCTTCCATTAACTCATGTTGCTTCTGAAGCTCAGGGTTCGTGGATGCTAACATGAGATAACTCACATCCAGAGCATCATCTTGATGCTTCATATAAGCATTATGCTTCATACGTGGTGCAGTATTAGCAGGTGCTTTAGGAACTGGTGCATCTAGGACATAGAGTTTTCGCTCTTGTTTGAGGACAATCTTCAAATTCTATGTCAGTCAAGGAAATTAATCCCATTCAACTTGTCCTTCTCAAGGACTGATCACAATGATATGTTGCTTATGTTGTTGTTTGCCATTATTTTCTACAAATTATAAATGCAGAAATAAATGAATCAGTTTGCAGAATTTTAATATTGTATTTAATTATGGCACATTCAAAATGTGTCTCCCATTATTTTATTCAAATTAATAGCCCTCACCATTAATTCGGAAAGTATTTATTTTAAATCTTTCTAGTGAGCCAAGATCCATATTTCATTATATCTTATGCTAGCTTTGGTTAATCACATAAAATATAACTATTTAGGTAAACAACACTTTGTTAATTATATCATATATAACTATTGGATAGTTTGGTGAACAACTCTTTGTTACAGTCCATCTAATGGATTTTACCAAACTTCATGCCTCTAAGCCCGCAATCCTATTGTGATGGCTTAGTTAAGTCAGACCCAATATCATAACAGTTTGGATATCACAATTATCCTATCGCATCTCCCCAAGATAAATGGGGTGTCTTGATTTGGCAAATCCCACACCCATTGATCAAGGTTTTGATGAGTGTTTAATATTGGAAAGCACTTAGACTTAATGATTTTATAAGGGATTTAATTAAGAATTTAAGATCTCACCATTCATTAATCATATAAATCATGCACATCATTTATTGTATCACATACATGCATGAATAAAGTGCAAAATAAATGTGTCACGGTTATGACCCAATCCTATGCCAATCTTTTCAAGCTAATGAAAGATTGAAGGTCAATCTAAGACAATACACCATCTTCATAGCAAAAGCCTCCAGACCTGCTTGGCAAGTGCGCCACTTTGTCCTCTTCTCTTGTCTAGTTGATCAAGTACAAATATTGAAAAAACCTATACTAACTCTATTTTGAATAATACATTACATGGTATAAAGAAACCTCGAGTTACATTCGAGGGGAGTTAGATGAGAAGAGAATTTTACATTGAGAATGTATAGAGAAAGGCACGACATGCAAGTCATATTTCAAAAACAAAACCACTAGCCTATAGGGTCAAAGGCCATAACCATGCACCATGCATATCACATAAGCACATAATATAATTTGAACAATTCAAAATTATAAACATTATCCTATGATGGCTTAAGCATCAACAGGTAATTTCTTCATCCCAAAATCAGATTTTTAGAACACCATATGTTCCTAATACGCAAGAAATCATGCATATTCTCAGAGTTTTGATATTTCGTAATACTTAGTTACATAGCATATAACATATCCAATATGTAGAGCATTAATCATGCATCTTATATAAAATATTATGACACATATAATTTGTATTAATGTTTTACAAGTAGCTCTAATGCCATTGTTGGGGTTTTAAGCACGTAAACACAACAGAATCAATAAATTAAAACAATTTATTGAAACCCCAACCAGGATCCATGCAAAACAGGAAATACAAATTTGATAGAAGAGTACCTGTTCAAGTTGCAGATTCTGAACTTTGGTTAAGATAGTGATGAACCACAAGCTCAATCCAACTGAACCAAGCCTATACAGGTATCCACACGAGCGTATATAACTAAACCAAGGAGATGAATGACCTCCTTTATATGGTACTAGCCAAAAGAAAATCAAAGAACAACTTTTATCTCACTCTCTCTGTTTGGTCTATTTCTTTATTCTTTACTCTTTGCTATACAGAGCATAAGAAAGAACAAAAAGTTGTGTATATCTAGTATATATTTATATCTATATCTATGTATATGTCAAACATATCTCATGAAGGAGATAAGAGGAAGAGGAGTATTTATAGGCAACTAACCTCCTCTTCCACCACCATTTTCAACCAATAGATCATCATAAATATATTTAGATTTAATGAACCTAGACATATGTAGCTAACCTCCTCTTCCACCACCCCTTTCAACCAATAGATCTATACATACATATATATATATATATCATATATATATATATATATCATATATATATATATATATATATATATTTAGATTCAATGAACCTGGATAGGGGTGACTAGATACAATGAACCTGGACATAGGTGTGTCTAGATACATTGAACCTACATAGAGGTGTGTCTAGATACAGTGAACCTGGACAGAGGTGTGTCTAGATACAATGAACCTGGACAGAGGTGTGTCTAGATATAATGAACCTGGAAAGAGGTGTGTCTAGATATAATGAACCTGAACAGAGGTGGCTAACCACCTCTTGCAAGCAACTATTAACATTTAATACTCTGTAGTGGCTGTTACAATTGACTAAGTATTAATTCTCAACTACAATTTTAAATAAGCAAATCATATTCACTTATTTAAAATCTAATATCCAAATTAATTCTCCTTTTAATTACTGTTATTCCTGGATGAGTAATTGTAAAATGGGGGGGGGGGGGGGGGGGTTTGAATACAATTTCAACTTTTCTCCCAATGTAAAGATCAAGATATAATTTGTAAATTAATTGTAGCATTAATAAATAAGACAAATTATATTAATCTATAAAGAATGTATTTTATTGATATTGGAATCTGAAATTACAATCTGGTTATCAAAATTGATACCAAGTTCTGAAATTTGTTCAAGTATGAACAGTTGCTCTATAGAAATGAATTTCTAGCTTCTCAAGTTATGTAAAACTTGCTTCTGAAATTCTATGTGAATTTGTTGCGTTAGATTATAGAGTGTATAAACTCTTTCTCTTTCTGTATTTCATATGCCTCTATTATCTCTCTTGCTTTTCTGTGTTCTGTATATATATTGACTTGTATATTTTTCACACAAATTCCTTTTATGATCTTTTCTGCTTTTTAACAACTACTCTGATTAATTAGACTAGCTTCTCTTTATCAGCAGTTGTAACAACTCTGTTACCTAACATCTTTATTAAGTCACATCACCGTTACAAAATTTCTTAGCTTTCACAAATCAGCTTCCCAACCTTGTTAATCCAAATGTAACGTGGTTATGGATCTTTAGTCGGCATCTAGTTCATTAAAGGACTCTAGTAGAGGTGTGATGTGTCAAGTCATTTATCCTTTGATGTGACGTTGTTCATTAATGGATATTTATCCCCTGATGACTTTCTTCATCAATGGATATTTATCCCCTGATGACTTGTCCCTTGATGACTTGTTCACTTAAAGCTTATCCCCTGACCAGCTTCATTGGTAGGCAATATATCCTTATTGGACAACCATCCTTATATTTATTCCACTACCTTAAATTTATCAGTCATATGTCATCTCATATATCATCTTTAGTTTCTGATCATTTATCCCTTGATGGATAGTCTCTGGTGCTGAGAAATTCATCCCCTAATGACAAGAAACCTATCCCTTGATGCTAAACTTGTCCCATGATGCCTGAGCACTTTGGCGGTTTACATTTATCCACTGATGCCCGAGCACTTTGGTGCTAGTGTAAATTACGTGACGACTTTGGCGATGAGTAATTTTGGGCTTCATTTGACTTCAGCGATAGAGAATTTCCCGATGAATTTGGCGATAGTCATTTTGAGTTTGGTGACGGTTAAATCTTCCCAATGCTACTTTAATGCATTGGAGTGTCTTTGCCTTAGTCTCTGGTAGCTTCAACATTAGTCTTCGATGAACAAACACTTAGTCTCTAAAAGACTTAGTCTTCGATGAACAAAAACATAGTCTTTGATGAACAAAAACTTAGTCTCCGATGAGCAAAGACTTAGTCTTCAATGAACAAAAACTTAGTTTCTGATGAACAAAAACTTAGGCTCCGATGCTAATTTTGCTTGACCAACTTTGACTTTTGTTGAACTCTCCAAATGCATTCCCTGTAGTCTTTAATGTCCTCCTACAGTCTTTGATGGTAGTCATTGATAGAACACTACTGCAGGTACTTGTACAATTACAAAATCTAACAATTCTAAGTTTATACGTCATCATCAAATGCTATAATTCCTAACAATCTCCCCCTATTTATGATTTATCAAAGATAAGCATAAATCAAGGTTTGATGATGATGTCAAAACACAAATACTTAGAATTGAATTTAAACATGTAAGAACATAATTGTACATGATGAACTTAATAGTGATGGTTTTGATGTTTCAGTTCCTCAATGCCTAACCATCAATCTATTAATCATCTTTAACAAATCTCCCCCGGTCTTTATTAGAATTGCTCTTTGCTCCCCTTTCCTCATCATTCTCCCCCTTTTTGACATCAACATCTTAATGTTGAAGGGTAGAAATCACCAAATTAGGTTGACTAGTAGGAAGAAACGTTTGAGCTTTGTTTGAAGATCATTGATTATGAAGTGTTGGAGCTTCATGTTGTACTTTCTTTTATCGATGCTTCAAAACCATTTTGTGAATACAGTTGCAGTTGATCAAATATTCTAATATTAAGTGTGTTGCTGCATCATCCAATAATTTTGTGTTGCTTGCATCCAACCAAACAATCACAAGATCTTTTTTCAGTATCCTTTGATATTTGATCAAAATTGGGGATCAGAGAATAAATGAGCTACAAAGGTAGCGAGTGAAACAATTTCTCTCTATTCTTTTCTTCAAGGATCTCATCCTTGCTCACACCCTCTCCTTTTACCTGACTTTTACAAGTCAGCCTCTCACACTTATTTTCAAAAAAAAATAAATTTGCTTTTAAATTCCTTTTCCTCACCTTTTTCCAGACACAAGGTCAAACTCTCATTTTGAATTCTCACAGGCTCATGAAATATAAAATCTTCTTGTTGTGGGTGACCTGGAGTGGTGTAGAAAATATAGAAAGTAAGTGTTTTGCATCAGTGGATGTTTGATAAAGTACTATTGTAGTATCCACTGATAAGTTGAGAGCTTCTCTTTGTGTTTCAACTTCAAGAATTGGCTTATTTGATGATTGAACTATGAAAGGATCTGAAACCGATGCATTTAAGAAATTTTTCATTGCTTCTTAAGAAATATCAGAGAGGGAAGAAGAAATAATAAGGGTAGAATTTGAATATTTGTTGCTCCTCTTGAATAGAGAAAAAAGAAGCTTCAATGTGAGACCCTGTGTGTGCATTAAATGAGAGGTTGTTCACTGATCAGAGTATATTTCTTCTTCTTCCTCTGAAAGGTATTTAAAGATGTGATCATTGTAGACTCAAATATCTGTGTCCTTAGAGTTAGACTATTTTCCATAGATACATCCTTTTGAGAGGATGCACCTAGATATGTGTTTTTTACTTTTAGAACTTAATATACTTTTGAGAGAATATTAAGTGGTCTCCAAGGGTTCTCATTGTTCCTTATTTCTTCCTCATAACTTCCTCTAAATGCTCACCTTCCCCCTTAGGTATTGTTGGATGTGGTTGTTCTCATTTTACAACCTTTATTTGTTGAGAGATAGAGGAGGTGACTTTTGATATAGATTTGTATTAGAGAGTTTTGCTATTTGGGCAGAAGAAGTTGGATCATTACTAACATCCTTCATTGTAGTAGAATTAGAAGAAATAAAGAAGATAATCTCAGAAATTAAGAGTTTAATTTTTGTTAATAGTAGGTAATTATCCACTGATGAGTAATTCATGAGGGGATAAATTATTTAGTGCTACTTTCTGCTGATAAAAAAAATTATCTACTGCTGCAAGCTTATCAACCATGCACAAAATTTTAAAGATTTTATTCACCAAAGTTGAGCATACCTAACTCACTTACCAACCTGTTAAAGGTGGCTTCATCCAAAGGTTTGGTGAAAATGTCTACAAACTGCTTCTGTGTTGGAACAAAGTGAAGCTCCACTGTACCATTCATCACATGTTCTCTGATGAAGTGATACCTGATGTCTATGTGTTTTGTCCTAGAGTGTTGCACAGGATTCTCTGTAATGTCAATAGCACTGGTGTTATCACAATAAATAGGAATTTGATTACACACCATACTATACTCCATTAATTGAGTTTTCATCCATAAGATCTGAGCACAACAACTCCTAGCAGCAACATATTCAGCTTCAGCTGTTAAGGTTGACACAGAATGTTGTTTCTTGCTAAACCATGACACTAGTTTGCTTCTAAGAAATTGACAGCTTCCTATTGTGCTTTTCCTGTCTATTTTGCAACCTACATAATCTGCATCTGAGTAGCCTATTAGCTTGAATCCAGAATCTCTAGGATGCCAAATTCCAAGATTTGGAGTACCCTTAAGATATCTGAATATCCTTTTAACAGCAATCAAATGAGATTCTCTAGGGTTAGCGTGAAATCTAGCACATAGACATGTAGAAAACATTATATCTGGTCTACTTGTAGTTAGATATAAGAGTGACCCTATCATTCCTCTATAACTTGATATATTAATTTTATTTCCTTTTAAATTAGTATCAAGCTTAGTGGATGTTGTCATGGGTGTTTTAGTAGTTGAAACATCTTCTAAATCAAATTTCTTTAAAAGATCTTTGATATATTTTGATTGACTAATAAAGGTACCATCAGTGGTCTGTTTAACCTGTAGACCTAAAAAGAAATTTAGCTCACCCATCATGCTCATCTCATATCTACTTTTCATCAGTTTTGAGAATTCTCATTAGTAGAACCAAATATGATATCATCTACATAGACTTGAACAAGGGTTTTTATCTATAATACCTTTTGTGAAATGATTTTCAAGTAAAAATTGAGATAAAGTATCATACCATGCTCTTGGTGCTTTTTTAAGTCCATAGAGTGATTTTTCTAACCTGTAGACATGATTGGGAAATTGATCATCTTCAAAGCGAGGAGATTGCTGGACATACACCTCTACTTGTAGTTTCCCATTCACAAAGACACTTTTTACATCCATCTGGTACACTTAAAAATTTGTATGAACAACATAGGCAAGGAATATCCTGATTGCTTCCAATCATGCTACTGGTGCAAAGGTTTCATCATAGTCAATCCCTTATTCTTGTGAATAACCTTCTGCAACCAGTCAGGCCTTTTTCCCTGTCACTGTACCAGCTTTATCTAGCTTATTTATGAAGACCCATTTAGTACCAATTATTGATTTGTTCTTTGGTTTTGGCACTAGTCTCCAAACTTTGTTTCTTACAAACTAATTGAGCTCCTCTTGTATAGCATTCACTCAATCAGCATATTGTAATGCCTCCTCAACCTTTTTAGGTTCAATCTTTGACAGAAAGTTGAGGTATAGGCATTCATTCTGAGTAGCAGTTCTTGTTGTCACACCTTCAGTTGGATCTCCTATAATGTGCTCCATAGGATGATCTCTTGTCCATTTTATTTGTGGAGGAAATCTTCTTGAAGAAGAAGCTTCATTTGTTCCTTGTCCTCTATGGTGTAAAGTGCTTTCAGCTTCTTAAGAAACTCCCCCTGAATCAATGGATATTTCTAGATTGGAGTTTAAGATATCCCCTAATTCATTATCCACTAATACTGCATTTTCCTCTAATAAGTCTTCCTCAGCAAGTATTGAATTATCCATTGACAAGGTAGCTTCGTGGGGTTCAGCTTCATCATCTAAAGAGTCTAGAAGATCCATTTTATCTTCATTCTCAAACCTTAGGATCTCATAATTTCCTTCATCTTGTATTCCAATTATCTTCTAATCATCAAATGCAACATGAATAGATTTCATTACAGTGTTCAGCCTAAGATTGTAGACTCTGTATGCTTTACTTGTTAGAGAATAACCTAGGAAAATTACTTATCAGCTTTAGGTTCAAATTTTCCTAAGTTTTCATCTTAACATCTTAGCACAAAGCATGTGTCACCAAATATATGAAGAAACTTAACATTAGGTTTCATGCTTGTCATTAGCTCATAAGGAGTCTTGTTGTGAGCTTTGTTGATCAAGGTCCTATTTTAAGTGAAGCATGCAGTTGAAATTGCTTCAACCCAAAAATAGGTAGACAGTCTGGCTTCTTCAAGTATGGTTCTGGTAGCTTCAATCAGAGTTTTGTTTTTCCTCTCAACTAGTCCATTTTGTTGAGGGGTTCTTGGAGCAGAAAATGTGTGAGATATTCCTTTTTCCACACAAAAACATTCAACTTTGGAGTTCTTGAATTTTGTTCCATTATCAGTTCTTAGAACTCTGACAGTCAACCCAGATTCAGTTTGAACTTTCTTGATGTGATCAATCACCAACTGAGCTGCTTCATTCTTGGCATGCTGAAATTTTACCCATGTGTATCTGGTGAAATCATCAACTATCACCAGAGCATACCTTTTCTTTGAGATAGACATAATGTTCAAGTCCAAATAGATCCATATGAAGTAGTTGCATTGGACTTGTAATTGATGATATCTCTTTGCTCCTAAAGGAAGTCTTCTTTTGCTTCCCTTTCTGACAAGCTCCACACAAACCATTTTGAGTGAATTCCAGTTGTGGAAGTCCTGTCACTAATCCTTTCTTCACCAGAGTGTTGATTGTCTTGAAGTTCAATTGAGAAAGCTTCTTGTGTCATAGCCAACTTTCTTCTACTAATGCTTTACTATATAGATTGATGATCTTTCTTTGACGAGCTAAAGTCAACTATGTAGAGGGTACCTTTCCTAACTCCAGTTAGAGCTATTTTTCCATCTTTTCTTTTACTTATCAAGCATTGTTCATCCTTGAAAGTAACATGATAACCTCTGTCACACAGTTGGCTGATACTAAGCAAGTTATGCTTAAGACCATCAACTAGTGCTACACTTTCCAAGATGACATCTCCATTTGTGACTTTGTCATATCCTAAGGTATATCCTTTGTTGTCATCTCCAAAAAAAACTCTTGGACCAGCTTTCTCATCAGACTATGTCAGCAGGGTCTTATCTCCAGTTATGTGTCTTGAACAGCCACGATCCAAGAACCAAATTTGTTTGCTCATGCCCTGCACACAGTAAGCACCTAAGTTAATTTTGGAACCAAATTTGCTTGGGTCCATTGACATTTATAGAAGTTAACTTAGTAAAAGTTGCAGGTTTTTCAGAATTTTCATACTTTTTCACCCACTGCATAAAAGAAATTACTTTCTTCTTAGCCTTGGGTGATTCAGATTTTACAATTAACTTTTTAAGAGGTTTTACATAAATGTTTTGAACCATTTTAGCATTCAATTGGTTCTTAATAGTTAATGTCTTCTTATCAAGGGATGGTTGTCTAGCATGCATGTTCCTAGGTACATTTTGACATTTAAAAGCAAGGTGGTTAGTATTTCCACACTTCCAACATACTTTCCTAGGAGCATTAATGATAGGAGAATAGTTAGTGAACTTGTTAATTCCTTCCTTACCATTTATGTTTTTTTTTTAGATCATTATCCCCTTATGAGTGAATCAACTTTCTATTCCCTGATGAGTCAATTTTCATCTGATTAGAGCTTTTGTCTCTTGACTCATTTAACTTCTTTTCTAGCTAAATCACTCTTTGTTCTAGCACCTTCTCCTTGATCTTTTCCTCAGTAGCTCCTACCTTAACAAATTTTACTTTCTTAAGAGGGTGGACAGTAGCTGCAGGAGTACTCTTGCTAGTGTTGTCTTCACTAGTTCCAGTGATTGGAAATTCCTCAATCACTGGCTGCTTTTGCTAGACCTTATTACCGCCTAGTCCCTCAGTCTGGCTAGTACTATATTTTTCAATGGTTTCCCTTACTATCTTGGAGGAATTTACAATCTGAAAGAGAGATGTTAGAGGGTCAGGTTTTACCTTAGTTCCTTGAGACAAGTTGTTGGATCTAGATGATGTCCCATTAGATGATATTGCCATAAGTGCAAAATTGATGAAGTCCTCAACATCTGATTCGTTTGAATCCGCTCAATCCTTTCCCTCTGCAAAGAATGCTTTATTCTTCTTGTTGATGACTTCAAAGTATTTTTTTTGTAGTAGTCGTCATTCTTCATGACTTCTCTAGTTTGTTTGACAGACTTTTGCTTGTTGCATTCATTTGCAAAGTGTCCAGGCTCTTGACAGTTGTAACATTTAATCTTTGATCTATCAATAACACCAAAGTGGATAGGCTTCCTTGTTGGTGCTGTCTTTCTGAAGTCCTTGCCTTTCTTGAAACTTAGCTTTTTGAATTTTCTTACCAAGAAGGCCAAGGCTTCATCAACAGCCTCTTGTTCCTTTGGAGTATAGATTTCTTCATCTTCACTATCCATACTTTCAACTCCACTTGCCTCAGCTTCACTTTTCTCTTCAATGAGAACTGCTTTCCCATAAAGCTTCCTGCTCGAACTCCTAGCCACAAGTGCCACTAATTTTTCATTTATATGGCCTTGACTTAGACTTTCTCTTTTTTGAACCTCTAACTCATAAGTTTTGAGGTTCCCATAGAGCTTCTCCAAGGATATTGCACTCATATCCTTGGCATCCCTTACGACTGTAGTTTTAGCATCCCAGCTCTTTGGCAATGCCCTTATAAATTTCAAATTCACATCCTTGTTGGCATAAGTTTTTCCAAAGATCCTCAAGTCATTAACTAACCCGTTGAATCTATCAAATAAGCTTGTTAGACATTCACCAGGTTTGCTTGTAAACAACTTATAATGTTGGATCAACATGGACAACTTGTTTTCCCTTACTTCCTCAGTCCCTTCACACAACACTTGTATTGTCTCCTAGACTTCTTTGGCAGACTCACAACTAATGACACTATTAAACATGTCATTGTCCAAACCATTATAGAGAATGGTTATGACTTTAGCATCCTTCATGGAGTCTTCCTTTTCTTCAGTTGTCATGTCTTTTAGGAGTTTGGGGATTGAATGCTCAAGGACTACTTGACCATTTATTGTCGCCAAGGGAACAACCTTCATTGGTTTAGGAGGTCCTCCTTCCAAGATTGTTATAAAGGAAGGATCTGTAGATTTGAGATGTATGTGCATCCTTCTCTTCCATAAGAAATATTCCTCCCTCACTCACCAACAGTGGATCTTCACGTTTTCACTTTTTTTCCCCGTTATTCCTCGATGAATAATTGTGGGGGGGGGGGGGGGGGGGGGGGGGGGGTGACTACAATTTCAATTTTTTCTCCCAATGTAAAAATCAAGATATAATTTATAAATTAATTACGATGTTAATAAACAAGACAAATTATATCAAACAATAAAGAATATATTTTATTGATATTGGAATCTGAAATTACAATCTAGTTATCAAAATTGATACCAGCTTCTGAAATCTATTCAAGTATGAATAACTGCTTGCTAGAAATGAATTTCTAGCTTCTCAAGTTATGAAAAACTTGTTTCTCAAATTCTATATGAATCTGCTGCGTTAGATTACAGAGTGTATAAATTCTTTCTCTTTCTATATTTTGTATGCCTCTGTTATCTCTCTTGCTTTTTTTTGTGTTGTGTATATATATTGACTTGTATACTTTCCACACAACTTCTTTTTCTTATCTTTTCTACTTTTTAACAATTACACTGATCAATTAGAGTAGCTTCTCTTTATCAGCAGTTGTAAAAAGTTTGTTACCTAACATCTCTATTAAGTCACATCACCATTATAAAATTTCTTAACTTTCACAGATCAGCTTCCCAACCTTGTTATTCCAATTCTAAGGTGGTTATGGATCTTTGGTTGGCTTCTAGTTCATTGAAGAACTCTAGTAGAGGTGTGATATGTCAAGTCATTTGTCCTTTGATGTGACATTGTTCATCAGTGGATATTTATCCCCTAATGACTTTGTTCATCAATGGATTTTTATCGCCTAACGATTTGTCCCCTGATGACTTGTTCACTTATAGCTTATCCCCTGACCAGCTTCGTTGGTAGCCAATCTCTCTTTATTGGACAACCATCCTTATATTTATTCCACTACCTTAAATTTATCAGTCATATGTCATCTTTAGTTTCTGATCATTTATCCCCTGACGCCGAGAAACTTATCCCCTGACACTGAGAAATCTGTCCCCTGATGCTCGAGCACTTTGGCGCTAGTGTAAATTACCCAATGACTTTGGCGTTTTCCATCTTGCTTCTATTGTTTGTTGGGCATTTGTCTAATGAAAACCAACGGAGCAAGGCTTTTGATCACAAGTGAAGACTCTGCTCATCGATCAAGAAGGATGCTGAAGATGTAAAGAAAATTGCAAGGACAGTCCTGCTTAGAATGGAAATAAGCAAGGACTGATATAGCAAGATCTCTTCCCTTGATCCAAGCAAGATTGTCAGAAAAAGACTACCTCTAGCCTGCTTAGTCAACTTCTAGAAGACTTTTCAAAAAGCACTAAAAGACAAAATAACGTCTATCTTTTTGGACTAAGCAAGGAACAGTTGTAAAGATACAAGTCACTATCAACAGTACAACTCCAACGAATCTATTTCAAATTCTCAAGGGATAGATTTGTGGAGTAGTATAAATAGGAGTCATAAATTTCATTTATGATATCTGAACAATCAATAAATTGCTTTGACAATCTAACATTCTAAGAATTTAGCAAGACACAAATTCAAGCCTGAACAAGTGCTATATAATCTGCACAACAAGGAGGTTACTACTTAGAGATAGCAAGCAAGATACTTTATCTGCTATTAGTTTGTGTGTCTATCTGGTCTAAGTGACTCATTGTATTTTTGGACTAAGTGACTCTGCTTATGAATTTTAGGTTGTGAGCAAGGAACAAATTTGGTACTTGGACAGTGGATGTTCAAGACATATGACAGGAGACAAAGCCTTGCTCACCAATTTTAAGGAGAAAGATGGACCTCAAGTAATTTTTAGAGATAATAGTTCTGGAAAAAAAAAAGGGGATATGGTTTAGCAGGAAATGGAATAGTTTGCTTTAACAAGGTTGCTTATGTGGAAGGTCTCAAGCACAACTTGCTTAGCATAAGTCAGTTGTGTGACAAAGGGTATAAGGTCACCTTCTTAGACAATCAATGTCAAGTAAGAGATCTTCAAACAAATTCTCTGAAGCTTTCTGGTTCAAGAAAAGGTAATATTTATGTAGTAGATTTGGCTAAGCTAAGTCCTACTGAAACAACTTGTTTTCTTGCTAAAGCTTCAGCAGATGCTAGTTGGTTATGGCATAAGAGACTTTTACACTTAAATTTCAAAATCATTTCAAAACTCGCTGCTAAAGATCTAGTAAAAAGGTTTACCGAAACTTTCCTTTGAAAAAGAAAAACCATGTAGAGCTTGCCAATTTGGTAAGCAAACAAACTAATCTGTCTTAAGCAAACCTGAAAAATCAAACTCTATGCCTCTCCAACTATTACATCTTGATTTGTTTGGCCCTATATCAACTAGTCTTGGTGGAATGAAATATGGATTCACTATTGTGGATAATTTCACAAGATATACATGGGCATTATTTCTTGCTCACAAGAATGATGTACTAGCAGAGTTTGAAAAGTTCAGCAGACTTTGGATCAAGTCAGTAAGGAGTGATCATGGAAAAAAATTTAACTTTGGAGGCTTTACTGAGTTCTGTGATAAGCAAGGAATATCTCACAACTTCTCAGCACCAAGAACTCCACAGCAAAATGGAATGGTTGAAAGGAAGAATAGAACTTTGGAAGAAGCTGGAAGAACATTTCTTGCTGATGCTAGACTTCCTGAGTATTTCTGAGCAAAAGTAGTGAATACTGTTTGCTATATGCAAAATCGCTCTCTCATACCTCCAACTCTAAGCAAGACTCCATACGAGCTTTGGAAAGGAAGAAAGTCCAACATTAGCTATTTTCATATCTTTGGATGTCCTTGCTATGTCCACAACAATGGTAAGGAGTACTTAACTAAATTTCAAGCAAAATCCGATGAAGGTATTTTCTTAGGGTATTCCACTCATAGTAAGGCTTTTCATATTTTCAATAAAAGCATTTTAACAGTTGAAAAATCTATCCATGTAGTATTTGATGAATCTAACCGTGAGGAACCAAGTGGTTCACTCCCTCTTATAACTGAGCAGGAAAATAATGAAAGCCAACAAACTGCAGAAACTAAGTAAGATCCTACTAAAGAACCTTCAGAAGACAATACTCCAATAGAAAGTAGCCCTACTGAAGTAAAAGATGATGAACCCAACTTGGAGGAACTAAGGCATCAAGACACTCGAACAGATCTACCAAGAAAAATGAAGTGGACCAAGTCTCACTTAGAAGATTTGATAATTGGAAATCCCACAAGTTCATTAAAGACTAGAAGATCTACTCATAATGAAAATAGTTTTCTAAGTTTCCTATCTCAAAGGGAACCAAAGAAAATTGAGGATGCTCTTATTGATGCTGATTGGATCCTTGCTATACAAGAAGAACTAAACCAATTCAAGAAGAACAAAGTTTTGAAACTAGTTCCCAGGCCAAGAAATCATACAATAATAGGCACCAAATGGGTAATTCGGAACAAGATGAACGAAGATGGAATCATCACAAGGAACTAAGCAAGACTTATGGCTAAGGGCTACTCATAGGAGGAAGGGATTAATTATAATGAAACCTTTGCTCCAGTAGCAAGGCTCAAAGTCATACAAATTTTTCTTGTCTATGCTGCTTATCAAGACTTCAAGCTGTTTCAAATGGATGTCAAAAGTGCCTTTTTGAATGGGCAACTTCAAGAGGAATTATACGTTGAGCAACATTCAGGTTTTGCTGATCATTCTCATCCTAACCATGTATATAGGCTTGAAAAAGCTTTATATGGTCTTAAACAAGCACCATGGGTATGATATGACACTTTATCTTCCTTTTTAGTTAATGAAGGTTAAAGTAGAGGTAAAGTTGACACCATGTTATTTATTAGGAAATATAAAAATAAAACACTGCTAGTACAAATTTATGTAAACAATATAATATTTGGTTCTACTGATGAAAAACTTTGTGCAAGATTTGTTAAGCTTATGCAAAACAAATTTGAGATGAGCATGATGAGAGAGTTGAATTTCTTTCTTGGACTTCAAATTAAGCAAAACAGTGATGAAATTTTCATAAATAAATCCAAGTATACCAAAGACTTGCTCAAGAAGTTCAGATTGGAGACAGCAAGTCCTATGAAAACTCTCACGTCATCAGCAACAAAGTTGGATAAAGATGAGCAAGGTAAATCCATAGATATAACAATCTATCGAGGTATGATTGGATCCTTGCTTTACTTAACTGTAAGCAGACCTGACACTATGTTTGCTACATGTATTTGTGCACATTTTCAATCTAAACCCAAGGAATCATATTTAGCTTCTGTTAAGAGAATTTTCAGATATCTCAGAGGAACTCCTAACTTAGGAATATGGTATCCAAAAGACTCCAACTTTGACCTTGTTGGATATTCGGATGCGGACTTTGCTAGATGTAAAATTGATCGAAAAAGCACAAGTGGTACATGCCAATTTCTAGGAGGAAGACTTGTCTTGTGGTTCAACAAGAAGCAAAATTTTGTATCAACATCCACTGCTGAAGCGGAGTACATATCAGCAAGATGTTGTGTTGCACAGATTCTATGGATGAAAAATCAACTTGCTGATTATGGGTTTGATTTCAAGTCTATCCCTATATTCTGTGATAATACTAGTATTGTAGCCATTGCCTATAATCCTGTTTTACACTCTAGGACTAAACATATAGATATAAGGCATCATTTCATTAGAGATCATGTACAACAAGGTACTATAGAGATAAATTATATTCCTACTGAAAATCAATTAGCAAACATTTTTACAAAACCCTTAGATGAAAATCGTTTCAACAAACTAATAAGTGAATTAGGCATGCTAAATTTAGAGTAAGAGTCTGTTGTACTAAAAATTTTCTTCTTAAGAAAGGACTTAAGTCCTTAGCAATATGATAAACTCCTTGCTCAGGTGAAGTAAAAGATCCTGTTGATAACTAAGCAGCATTCTTCAATGCTATTGTGTTAATTCATTTCATCCTGCTGAAGTCCATCAAAAAGGAGAAACCTTGAAGATGATGTTGATGGACAGTCTCTACTGATGTAGGTTACCTATTGATATTAAGCAGCATTCATCAATGCTATTGTCCCAATCTACATCGATCCTGCTACAAATTTCACAAAAAAGTGAGCCTCCTCGACAAAAGTGTTGTTTCAGAAACTAAGTCAAAGACCTTGTTTATGTTATAAACAAAGGATGTTCTTGCTACTTATGAGTTCAAACTCCCTGCTCATCTCAAACTTTCAGTGGCAACAGAGACCAACAGCAAAGACTTGCAACCATATTATGCTGTCACCTCAATGACTTATCAATTTTTCTTTGGTCACTTCCACTTTTACCACCGTAAAACTAGCCCATCATCTCTTTAGCCGTTAATTTCTCTCTCCTCATTTAATGTCACTCTGCCTCATTATCTATTTACGACTGCTGTCTTTTCGGTAATTAATTCACACCACTACCCACGTATTTCTCTCCCACTAATTCCTCCACTACTCAACTCAAAAACCGCTCTAAACCTCTTCAACTTCTTTTCACCCCCTATATAAACTCTTTCACCCCTCTTTTTTTTTTTTACCTTCAAATCGTTCTCAATTCTCTCTAAAACTTTCTCTCTCTAAAAATCTATCGAGACCATCGCCCTTCTGTTCTAAAACCATAACTTTTTCAAGCTAAACACAACAGAATGACAAATTGGCTTGATAAAATTGAATCTGAGTCTATTATTGACCTAGACTCCTTTGCTGATGTTCAACAAGATGCTGATACACTTGATGTTATAATGCTGCCAAGGAACAGTGGCATCAGATACGTGACGTCTACTGATTGCCCAATTTATGAAGAACTAATCAGAGAATTTTGTCAGGGAGTACAAGTCAGAGACAATGACATCAGTGGCCGAGTGAATGGACAACAAGTATTAATCACAACAACAAGCATCAGGGACACGCTCCATATGACAAGTCAAGGTCTGCTGCCCCCGCCTACACTAGTCCCTACTGTGCTAGTAGACCTTGGTTGTGTCAGAAATCATAGCACCAAGAAGAGGATGGATTTCTCAAAGAAATGGGACTTCTTCATGGATATCTTTCACAAGACCTTGCTGTGCAAATTCATCTCCCAAGATGAGGCAACAACAAGGGTCATCTCCCTGGTATCCCTACTGAAGTCTAAGCAGGAAATAAATTGGGCCCAGATTTTTCTTCGATCTGCTCAAAGAATTCTTCTCCAGCAAGAAGAAAACAAAAGTCAAACATGGGCGAATACTATCCCTACTGCTCGAGGGAATTCTAGGAAACAACTTCTCAGTAGGGACCAAATCAAAGAAGCTGTCCAAAAGCAAAATAATCACCCCCTCCATTTTGCAAAATTATGAACCCTGTTGCCCTAGCAAGAGCAGCCGCTAAAAGGAGGACAAAGAAGTCAGCTGACTATGTTGAAGACCTTGCTAAAGGATAGCAGGATGTGCAACATCTTACTGCAGGACAAATTGTTGCTGGTCCAACCAAACCCAGCAGGAAGAGACATGTTGCTGCCCAAATACAGCGGCCTAAAAAGAAATCCAAGGCAGTTGCTGTTGATTTAGACTTTGACCCAGCCACCCTCGATTTTGAGGAAAGAGAAATGTATGATTTCTTCATGGAATTGTACGATGAAGACGTTGTTGCCAAGGCTATTACTGAAAGAGGATCTGATGTTGAGCCTCCCACTGATGATGAGCAGGAACCAGACTAGTAGGATATACCTTTTGTTGTCCCCATTACCACGTACTGTAGCAGTAGAGGATAAGCTGTTCAAGGAAATTGACGAGTATCATTCTCATGCTAAGTCACCAATGGTTCTTGTTGCTACTTCGAAAAGTTCTTCTGATGAACTTTTCAAGCAAATTGATGCGGTTACAGAAGAGGTTCTTGTTGATGACCAACCTAAACCCACTGATGAACTACCATCAGCAAGTGATGCTACCACCCACACTGAATTGGTGAGGATCACTGAAATACTAGAACCTGCTAACACACCGGACAGTGTCACAGGTCCAGCAGTTGGTGAGATGATGTTGCTGATGTGGAAATAACTGGAGAACAACAACACACTAACTTGCGTCTTGCTGATATGATCAAACCAGAACCCATCACAGAGGAAGATTTCTACATTGATCAGACAACAGAGACTACTGCCTTCATCAAACCCCCTACTGCCAGATGCCTTATCTTACCTCCTGTTGTTATTCAAGAAAGTGTGGAACCCTTAAAAAGAAAACATGTTGCTGTGAAAGGGAAGGGCAAAGCAAAGAAGACAGAGTCCAGCAGGAGCGACTCTGAAAGCAGCTCTGATGTTCCTGCAAAAAGGAGAATGGAGTAGAAATCTGAGGAACTCATCAAAGCATTGCTGATACAAGATGTAGAGCAAGCCAATTTGGATCCCAATGCCTATCTTGCTGAAAAATTCTTGGAAGGACCAAGTGGTCTCTCACCAATCTAAGCACTTGTTGAGGGGGAGCCTGCAGATGAAAGGAAGGACCATGAAGAAGATATCAACATACTCCTTACTGATAAAGAGCCTGCTGTTGAGGGGGAGGAATCTCACAAAGAGACAGACACCGAGCAAATGGCTAAGTGTTATTGGAATCAGGATGATCAAAAGAGACCTAACTGAGGACAACATTATTGACCTTCAAAATGACTACTGTCTTCTTGATTATGATCTAGACCTCACAGTAAGGCATTTTTTACGGATCCTGCTGAAGAGACTAAAAAAACTTGTCTTTGATGCACCTGTTAGGCATACATCCTACTACACTCATGCAGAAAAGGAAATTGTGCTCTATGAGCACTTTCTAGATCGGATGCTTGCTAAAAAATCTAAGGACTTCATTGCTGAGAATGTAAACAGCATTTATGGAACCTCGGCCATCTCCAGGAGAGAATTTCAAGAATAAATCATTCCATTTGACGCTTCAGCAAGAAGTAGAAGATTATAGCTTGGATTGACAGATGATTTCTTTTCCTACATGCTACCTACTGATTTCATCCTTTTTCTCCCCATGCGTCATTCCTACTGATGTGGAATGGGCATGCGAGCTATTTTCGACTCCTTCAGGAGGTCTCCAAACTTCATAGTGCATATTGAAAATCCTTGGAGGGCGGCCTAGAACATGATTAACTCAGCTCCACATGCGAATGATACTGTTGTTGCCTTTGCCAGTAGACTTCGAATGGATATGCGCAGACACAGATTTCCCATCATTCCTACTACCAATATTCCTGCTGCTGAGGGAAACATGCCTCCTGCTAAGCTCTCTGTTGAAGATTTTACTTGTCCACGTATCAAACCTTTTGCTTTTGGGAAGTCCACTGTTCCAATAAGGCTTGAAGACTCCTATTCTTCCAAGCCTTCTTCTGTTGTCTCTAAGCCATCAAAGTCAGCTCGCTCGCACTCCTCTAAGTCCACAAAGAAAAGGTTTGCTGAACTTGACTCCAAGATGGATAAGGTCTTAGCAAGTCTCAACTCACAACCTGCTGAGTCTGCCTAGAGTTCCAAGGTTCCTCCTGCTTCCTATGAGCTTGAAGACTGGATTAACAAAATGGAGCGTCAGCAGGATCAGATCTTGCTAACTCTCAACAAGCTTATTGACTTTCTCCCTCTCATGGCAGATGATATCAAAAAGGGGGAGAGATATCATGATGCAACATAATAACATGATCAAGCCTTAATTCCTGCTCCTCCTACTCTTGTTGCGACTCTTACTGTTGTGGCCAGAAGAAGAGTTCCCAAACACATCCCTAATTCTGCTATACAAATTCTCAATCCTTCTTCATATATGAGACTATAGAAGGCACTTGAGGAAGTGGATGTGATGATGAAGAAGTCAGGGCCTGCTGAAAGTCTCAAACTACTTGCAATCATTAAAGATTATGAATCCAAAATCAAGTAGTATGAGTTGAAAATAAAAAGACTCAGAGAATAACAAAATAAAAGGGAGTACAACCACAAGAAGAAAGAATGGAGAGGAGAAAGCAAGAAAAGGAGGCTCTAGAAGAGAAAGGGATGAGGCAGAAGAAAGGAGGAGAGTAGAGCTGCTAAAATTTGGAGAAGAAGATCAGCAAAGATCTGAAGGATCTACTGATAGTGAAGTTTAGCAAGATTTTTTTTATCTTCCTAATTGTCTTTTACTTTGTTTTAGTTTCATTCATTAATCATGTACTTCAACTCTTATTATTATGAAATGAAATGAATCTTGTTGCTTGTTGTGGTGATCAAAATAACTCGTTTTGACATCATCAATTAGGGGGAGATTGTTAATGCACCCTTGCTTATATTACTATTGCTTAAAGAATTATTGATAATGTAATATAGTCATTATTTATATGATGTAAAAGCACTTAGAAAAATATCCAACTTGTTAGGTGAATATATTCTGCTAGTTAAGCAAGATTTTTGCTCACAAGTGAAGACTCTGCTCATCGATCAAGAAGGATGTTGAAGATGTAAAGAAAATTGTAAGGACAGTCCTACTTAGAATGGAAATAAGCAAGGACTGATATAGTAAGATCTCTTACCTTGATCCAACAAGATTGTCAGAAAAAGATTCTACCTCTAGCCCTACTTAGTCAACTTCTATAAGACTTTTCAAAAGCATTAAAAGAGAAAATAACGACTATCTTTTTGAACTAAATAAGGAACAACTATAAAGGTACAAGTCACTATCAACAGTACAACTCCAACGGATCTATTTCAAATTCTCAACGGATAGATTTTTAGAGTAGTATAAATAGGAGTCATAAATTTCCTTTATGATATCTGAACAACCAAGAAATTGTTTTGACAATCTGACATTCTAAGAATTCAGCAAGACACAAATTCAAGTCTGAACAAGTGTTATCTAATCTGCTCAACAAGGAGGTTACTGCTTAGAGATAGCAAAAAAGATACTTCATCTGTTATTAGTATGTGTGTCTATCTGGTCTAAATAACCCATTATATTTTTTGACTAAGTGTTCTGCTGTTTATTGTTCTGTGTGAAAATTTTTAGTGACTGTCTTCTCAATTAAAGAGAAAAAGAGTGGAGTAGATTTAAACCGAATTACTATAAAAATTCTCCTGCTTACTTTATCTTACTGCTTATCTTTTATTGTGTGCTTCCTTTATCCTTAGCTTGCACAGTCTTTGCTAAACTCATTTAGCAAAAACTTATTGACATTACTCCATTAAGCCATTGATCAAAAAAGACTAAGGGATTTTTTGTTATAAATTTCACTGCTAACTTTTTTTAAAATATAATAAAGTTTTTTAATAAGTAACAAGTGTTTTAAAACTGCAAAGTTTATAATCAAAACTTAAATTTTGAAAAAACACTATTCAACCCCCTTCTAGTATTTTTTCTTTGGGACCTAACAATTCCATATTGAAACAATAATAATCGAGAATCCTTCCATAATGGTCTCTCTCATTCCATCCATGTCTTTGTTTTTCTGTCTTTGTTCATCGCTTTCTTTTTCTGTTTATCATAACCTTAGACACCTAACATTCAATATTGTTCAATCTTTAAAGCCATTTTTCTACCGTACCAAGAGATTTTATATTGTTGGTGACAATAGATTTGTTTTAAAAGATTATTTAAAGGGTTAAAACTGAATACTTTTTTTTTTGTCAGTGGAGTTTTCACGATATGGAAATATTATTTTATTTTAATTGTGCTTTTTGAGTTTTAAAGAAATAATGTGAAAATTTTCATGTAATTAAAATTCAAAGAACTAATTTAAATTTAAAAACTTGAGCACGTAGAAGAAAATATTTAACAATCTCTAAATTTAATACAGAGTGGAACGAACATATTTTAAATTATTATGTATACAAAATGTTTTAATCAATAAAAAAATTAATTTTAATAAACAAGAAAAAGTGCTGACTATGTTGACAAAATAGTCAACGAATCTAGAATATCAAAATTGTAAGCAGAAACAAACGAGTTTGGTTAATGAATTTGTACCGAGCAATACTAAGAAATACTATCTCTAAAATTAGAATTAGAGATGTGTCTCAATATTTTTAAGTCGAATGGCGATATATTAAATTTTAAAATAACATTAATTTACGTTGATAATATTATTATTATTTTAAAATTTTAGAATGAAAGCATTTGATTATAACATAATTTAGATTTAGAAATATAATATTTTGTATTAATTTTAGAGTTCTGCTGCCTTTTAAGTTAAAAAATCAACATATATCTTTAATTTTTAAATATATTATATCTAAAAGCTGGAAGAAAAAAAAAAGAGGTTCGGTGCGAAAGAAGCCCTTTCTTTTTAACATTTGGCATATTCTTGTATTTATTGGAAAAGAATAACCGATGATTTTATTAGTTTATTTTCCATATCAGAAAAAACGAGCATACTCCATATTCATGCAGTATAATTTATTTATTAACAAATCATGTAGATTTTGATTGGTGATCAGGTGAGGTGGTCTTGAGTGGAGTGAGATACCTTTAATATTTGACGAATTTAAATATCTATCAGAAAAGAATGTAAGGTTACAATACAAATACAAATACAAATACAAAGAAAGTAAAAACTAAAAAAGATATACGGAATATATATTAAGAAAGAGATGTAAAGCCAATTAAGAGTACTAAACTTTTGGGCTTGCACGTAATTATTACATGCGATTATATCAATTTTTCAAGACACATAATTATTGAATGAAGGCGAGTTACCAACTAAATTAACTCGGTTTGGATCGGAGGTTTTATATTAAAGAAGAGTTATTGATTGATTGATTGTTAAAGAAAATTTTTATAAAGTATAATATTAATTATAAAATAGGTAATTGTTAAAGAAATCTAGCCTTAATACTCTAATATACAAGTTATTTTATTTGTTTGAGAATTTGAATGATAAAATTTCTTCATGCAAAATTTTAATGGCTGTTAACTGATACTTTATTTAAAAGATTTTATGTAGGGATAATTTTCGTTTTTTAACTTTTTACTGTATACAATACAAATTACAAAAAACTGTAGAGGAGTTGACGTGAGTGTTCGTAGACTAGCCAGGAGAAGATTCTCTAACTAGAACGATGTGTCCTCCTAAACAAAACAAAAAAAATAAAAAATAAAAACGATCGCTTCTATAATCTTTTTCCTTCGTAACTACGGAGTCACACCGTTCCACTTATATTCTCGTATCTGATAATTACATGGTCTAGCCCGTATTCAATATTCAATACTAAGTCTTTTGTTTTGGTAAGTAATATTTTTTTAAGCTTTATATTTTTAACTATTTCAAAATTTGTATTTGTTCGTTTTTAAATTAGAGATATATTTATATCGACGTTAAGTTTTTAAATTTTTTTTCATAGTTTAAAGTAAAAATAATTTGAAGGATTACTCTTGAGTATAAATGTTACTATTTTTATGTATTTACAAATTTATTTTATAATTTAAATTATAAAATTTAGAAACAAAAGAGTAATATTTAATAAATTTTAGTCTTATGGGACGTTATTAAGTATTTATATCGGACTAAAGTTACGATAGGTATTTTTTTAAAAGTTGTTTTGGTGATAGTAAATATGTTATTTTGTTCTTCTATTTAACATAGTTAAGTATTTATGTTGGACCAAATTATAAAGGACTCTTCGACAAACTAAAAGATTAGTATTCTAAATTTTAAATATATTGAATTTTCAAAAAACTAAAAGGTCAATATTCTACATTTTCAATACATTAAACTCGTGCTAGTACCTTAGTTGAGTTAAATTGACGCATAATTTTTTTGTGTTAATACGGTGAGTTTACTAACCAAATGGAGTACAAAAACCCTTCTTATTCGATTAATATACTTATAGATAGATGTGGTGACTGCATATTATTTAAAAAGAGAGAATTTCTGTTTTTTCGAATTAAATACTAATTAATCAACGGAGAATAGTTCGGTTGCAAGATCCAATAAACCCATAGTCGATTAGAATTCGAATCTTATTCTTCCATCTCCAAAATCAAAGGAATGGAAACGCAAAGTACAATGTCAAAAATTAATTAAAAAAACAAATCTAAAGTTAAGTAAGCATTTAAACTGTAGAGGAGAGACAATATCAAGGTATCCCCCATAAATAACCTGCATATAGCAGCAGAATTATTTCCAATTGGCGGACCTTTCCATGACTTTTTTCAGTATTTATGTACCATAATTTTCATAAATAAGTAGTAATAAACAAAATATTTTTGAAATTAGCAAATATGCTATGGACATAACCTTCCTACTTTACTTTCCAAGTTAAATATTGACACAAGATCCAAAACTACGATAACTGTCAAGATTTATGGGACTTGACATTATATAAAACATCTCTGTCCTTTAGAAAAATAATTATATTTAAAAATTATGATGTACTTCTTCCCACTTGGAATGGGTGACTTAAATATATTTAAACATACAATTTAAGAAAAAATAATATTATATTTATCTCATTTTTGTCGTTAATATGACTTTTGAGTGTGTATCTTAAAATTATGAAGAATATGAATCGTCTTTTAAAAAAGAAAATATAATAAAATAATATATTTTATCTTTTACTAATAAAATATATACTTTTAGACATAATTTCGTAGATAACTGTTTTTCGTAGGCAACTTTTGAAAACCAAGTAATGAAGTGATTTTTTAATAGGTCATCACAATTCCCACTAACCTTCTCATTTTCTTGGGGCTAGGTTTATGAGTCGTACTTTAAATGAACCCACATACTTTTTAGGTCAGTTCACTTACTTCTATTTCAAAAGATGATTATCTTATTTTATTAATTCAGTTACTAAGAAAAGACTGCATATGATAACATTATTTTATCATATGGTCATTTTTAATAAGAGGCACTTGTCGAGCAACAAAATCCACGAGGGAATCTCAATTAAGACATTATTTGTCGAATCTTATTTTATAAGAATTGATCAGTTGGTACGCCATTTAGCACTTTGTTCGAAATATTGTTTTTATTAGTTACAAGCCCCTTAAGAAGATTTTGAATCCATGTTATACGTAAAACGAGATTAGATCTCAAGAAAAAGAGTCCGTGTTTATTAACTTATGCAAAAAATTTAAATAAAACTCTTAACTCTTGCGATTTTAATAATAAGCAGTCACATACTTTCAATTTTATAAATGTAGAATTGTATATTAGGCAATATATATATATATATATATATATATATAACCATTAATTTTATGGGAAGCTTTCGCATATGAATTAGTTGTTTATCAAATGTATAATATTAGAGAGGTAATCTATATACGGGATCCCTGACACAAATAGACGCGTTGCAAGTTACATATAGATTACTTCTCAATTTAATTTCTTTAAAATTTATTAAAATTTTATATATTGATTCTTGAATACCCACTAGGGTAGAATATTCATGTGATATTTTATCAGATTTTGCACATGTAATACATATTCATTCTATTTCTCCAAGCAAAATTTTTCTCATTGCAATGCCTATTGTGTCAGCTTGACCTTTCATAAGTGGAGACAAAATAAAGCGCCCATAATAAAGATACCTACTATCTAGTTTTGATTCAACACACTTCCACTGTAGTGTCCGAGTGGATGCTGCTACTTTTTCTCGAACCATAATTAATATTATTTGATCAAATCATTGAATCATTTTTTTTCTCTTTTTTATCTTGAAATCTCTTCCATTTTTATTTCTACATACGTCATTTTTTCAAACGTGTACAGCCATTATGTGGCATAGGGGTCACATCCTGCACGAAATTTAATAATATACCACTTCTGCGAATAGCTCGTATTCCAGCATCTCTTTAGAGACCGAGCCCTTTTATCATAATTTCTGCGCGTTGCATACCTTGATCCACTATTGTACGAATAGCGTTTCTCACTGCGGTTTGAGTAGCAAACGGCGTCCCCCCTTCTTGTACCCTCAAATCCACAAGTACCCGTCGAAGACCAAGAAACCACTTGACCCCTTACATCTGTAATTGTCACAATAGTATTATTGAAACTTGCTTGAACATGAATAACTCCATTTGGTATTCTACATGTATTCTTATGTAAACCAATACGTCCATTCCTACGTGAACCACTTCTCGGTATAGTTTTTGCCATATTTTTTCATCTCATAAATATGAGTCAGAGATGTATGGCTATATCCATTTCGTGTCAAAAAAGGAATCCTCCCATTTTACTTTACTTTTTTGTAAATTGTATGTTTTAACAAGTATGATTAACCCTGTCTTTGTTTGTGTCTTGGATTGGAACAAATTACTCTAATTTGTCCCCGCCTACAGATTAGTCGGTATTTTTCACAAATTTTACGAACAGAATCTCTTATTTTCATATTTGGCATTCCTTACCTTAATAATTCTGAATCTACTTTTTGGAAGAAAATAAGTTTCTTGAAATTTTTAATCTTAAATCATATTCCCACGAAAAAAATGTTGAAGTTAAAAAAACACCTAATCTTTTGAATCTTTATTGCGGAATCTATAAATTATATGTCCTTTGGTTGAATCATAATGACTTACTTCAATTTTGACTCTATCACTTGGCAGTATCCATATAAAACTTCGTCGGATCTTTCCTAAATCATAACCTAAAATGATATCTTCATTATCTAAGCAAATACAGAACATACTATTGGTAAGGGATTCAGTAATTAAACCTTCATGAATCCATTTTTGTTCTTTCATTCTAGGTAAAGCCCCCCTTGAAGTATCAACTGATGGAGGAGGAAGGATATTATCCGCCCCCTTTTTTTTTTCTTTTTTTTTACAAATAGAAAATTTCGGATCTAATTCGGATATTACTAATTCATATATTATAAGTAGAAGGATTACCATATATAACACAAAATTTCTCCGCCAATTCTTTCTAGTCGAGCCTCTCGGTCTGTTATTATACCTCGAGAAGTAGAAAGAATTACAATTCCCATCCCGCCTAAAATTCTAGGAATTCGTTGATAATTAGAATAGATTCGTAGACCAGGCCGACTGATCCGTTTTAAATTTAAAATATTTCTATAAGGTCTTTTCCCATTCCTTTTATGTCGGAGGGTTAAAACTAAAAAATCTTTTTTGGTTTCTTGATGTTTTCTCACGTTCTCGATAAAACCTTCTCGTAAAAGTATTTTCACAATATTTTCAGTCATATTAGTAGATGCTATTCGAACCACTCTTTTTCTATCCATATCAGCATTTCGTATAGAGGTTATTATGTCAGCAATAGTATCCCTACCCATGATGAATTAAGATTTTTGGTGCTCCCAAATTTTGATATAATCAACATGTTTTTCTTGTTTTTTTTCTTTTTAATTTGTTTATGAATATGAATTGTTAAGGGCATATGCGTGAGACACAATCTACTAATAAATCTGAATCTATTTTTTAATCTCTTTCTTTCAACTACCTTACATATTAGGGTCTCGTTTTATAATACCTCTGGAGCTAATGAAACTATTTTAGTAAAATTTAACTCTCTCAATTCCCGGGCAATTGCACCAAAAACCCGAGTTCCCTTGGGGTTTCCTTCTTGATCAATGACAACTGCAGCATTGTCATCATATCGTATTATCATACCGTTATCGCGTTTGAGTTCTTTACAAGTACGTACAATTACAGCTCTGACCACTTCTGATCTTGCTAGGGGCATATTTGGCACTGCTTCTTTGATCACAGCAACAATAACGTCACCAATATGAGCATATCGACGATTACTAGCTCCTATGATTCGAATACACATCAATTCTCGAGCCCCGCTGTTATCTGCTACATTCAAAAGGGTCTGAGGTTGAATCATATAATTTTTTAGAATCTATTCTTTCAATGCATAAGGGCGAAGAAAAAAGAAATATTGTTTGTCCAAAAAAGAAACCAGCATCTGCGATTGTTTTTTTTTTTATCCCCAAGACCTATTTCCTTTGATTCTCCATTTTTATCCCGAAATAATGAATTGAGTTCGTATAGGCATTTTGGACGATGCTATTGAAATAGCCTTTCTGGCTATATTTTCTGTTACTCCACCCATTTCATAAAGTATTCGACCTGGTTTAACAACAGCTACCCAATATTCAGGAGATCCTTTCCCCGAACCCATACGTGTTTCTGCGGGTCTTACTGTAACCGGTTTGTCTGGAAATATACGTACCCATATTTTTCCACCGCGGCGTGCATTTCGTGTCATTGCTCGTCGACCTGCTTCTATTTGTCTAGACGTGATCCAAGCAGGTTCAAGTGCCTGAAGAGCATATTTACCGAAAGAAATATGATTACCTCGATAAGATAGTCCTTTCATTCTTCCTCTATGTTGTTTACGGAATCTAGTTCTTTTGGGTTTATAGTTGATGGTTAATTCTGAATTCCATCTCTACTACAGAACTGGACATGAGAGTTTTTTCTCATCCAGCTCCTCGCGAATAATAAAATCTTCAACTTTTCTATTATTATTTTAAATATTTTTTTGAATGTTCTAACGAATCTTTATTTTGTTATACTTTGTTTTACTTTTTAGCCTATTGGATTTGGATTGATCAAAATTTAGTAATCCAAGAAAATAAGGTTTTCGCGGGCGAATA
>CM025782.1:3689935-3703564 GCA_014636745.2 Centella asiatica
CGACCCAATGCTTTATTTCTATCCTAGTTGATCCTGATTCGACATTAAAAGTATATTGATTTTCCCCAATAACCAAATACCGTTGTCTGTAAATACTACATATTTGGTTCCATTCATAAATCTATTTTCTTCCCTATGAGTTCTAGTCTCAAAAAGAATGCTAGTTCTTACTGTTCATCTATTATGATATAAATATACCACACCGATTCGTTATGTATAGATGATGAGATTCTATTGATACAGAGCCAATACCAATAGAGTTATTGGAGGGTCCCATTGGTGTGCATCCAGTAGGAATTGAACCTACGACTTCGCCAATTATGAGTTTGGTGCTTTAACCATTCAGCCATGGATGCTTAGTGGGGATCCTCATACATGGTGAATAACCAAATTCCAATTGAAACGAAATCTTTACAAAAAATCAATGCAGTTTAGGAGGAATCAATGAAAGTATATCAATTCAAATCCTGGATTTTCGAATTAAAAGAGATATTAAGAGAGATCAATAATTCTCACTATTTCTTAGATTCATGGACCCAATTCAATTCAGTGGGATCTTTCATTCACATTTTTTTCCACCAAGAACGTTTTATAAAACTTTTTGACCCCCGAATTCGGAGTATCATACTTTGACGCAATTCACAAGGTTCAACAAGCAATCAATATTTCACGATCAAGGGTGTAATACTCTTTGTAGCAGCGGTCCTTATATATCGTATTAATAGTCGAAATATGGTCGAAAGAATCCTATACTATGAATTCCATTGGACCCAGAATTGAGATATTGGAAGAATCAATTGTGTCTTTCGATATCAATAGGTTGATTGTTTCGCTCTTGTATCTTCCAAAAGGAAAAAAGATCTCTAAGAGTTGTTTCCTGAATCCAAAAGAGAGTCCTTGGGTTCTCCTAATAACTAAAAAGTGTAGCATGCCTGAATCTAATTGGGGTTCGCGATGGTGGAGGAACTGGATCGGAAAAAGGGGGGGATTCTAGCCAATTTAAAGGATCTTCTGATCAATGTAGAGATCCTTTGGATTCCATTAGTAATGATTCACAATATCACACATTGATCAATCAAAGAGAGATTCAACAACTAAAAGAAAGATCGATTCTTTGGGATCCTTCTTTTCTTCAAACGGAATGAACATAGGTAAAATTAGATTGATTCCCAAAAAGCCTTTCTAGATATTCCTCGATGTCCCGGCTATTCACGGAACATGAGAAGCATATGATTAATCATCTGCTTCTGGAAGAAATCAAAGAATTTCTTGGGAATCCTACAAGATCCGTTTGTTCTTTTTTCTCTAACAGATGGTCAGAACTTCATCTGGGTTAGAATCCTACTGAGAGGTCCAATAGATTGTTAAAGAAACAAGAACTTTCTTTTGTCCCTTCGAGGTGTTCGGAAAAGAAAGAAATGGTTAATATATTCAAGATAATTATTTATTTACAAAATACTATCTCAATTCATCATATTTCATCATATTCGGGATGTGATATGGTTTTGAAGGATGAACCAGATATGGCCAATTCCAATAAGATTTCATTTTTTGAACAAAAACCCATTTCTTGATTTATTTCATCTATTCCATGACCAGAACAAGGGAGGATACATGTTACACCTCAATTTTGAATCAGACGAGATTTCAAGAAATGGTAGATTTATTCACTCTAATCAATAACCGAGCCGAATCTGGTGTATCATAAGGGATTTGTTAGCAACAACATAATGGAGGCAGTCAATCAATATTGATTGATCCAAAATTTGATTCAAATCCAATATAGCACCATAAGAAATGTATTGAATTGATGCTTTTTAATGAATAGAACTTGTCACAACTTCGAATATGGAATTCAAAGGGATCAAATAAGAAAGGGTGCTCTAAATCATAGAACTACAATAAATATACAATCAACCAACATTTATCGAATTTGAAAAGGAGTTAGAAGAGATGGTTCGATCCTCTTATTTTGATTTCTCGAACCAAGAGATCCATGGATTGGGATCCTGATACATATAGATACAAATGTTTCAATGGGAGCAAGAATTTCTAAGAACATTTGGAACATTTCGTTTTTGAGCAGAAGAGCCGTTTTCAAGTAGTGTTTGATCGATTATATATTAATTAATATTTGATTGATTGGTGTGAGGTTATCGACAAAAAAGGTTTGTCTAAGCCATTTCGTTTCTTTTTGTCCAAGTTGATTTTCTTTTTGTCTAACTCACTTCCTTTTTTCTTTGTGAGTTTCGAGAATATCCCCATTCATAGGTCCGAGATATACATCTATGAAATGAAAGGTCTAAATGTTCAACTCTGCAATCAGTTGGTACAATCAATAGGTATTCAAATCGTTCATTTGAAAAAATTGAAGCCCTTCTTATTGGATGATCATGATACTTCCCAAAAATCAAAATTCTTGATCAATGGAGGAACAATATCATCATTTTTGTTCAATAAGATACCAAAGTAGATGATTGACTCATTCCATACTAGAAATAATCGCAGAAAATCCTTTGATAACACAAATTCCTATTTCTCAACGATATTCCACGATCAAGACAATTGGCTGAATCCTGTGAAACCATTTCATAAAAGTTCATTGATATCCTCTTTTTATAAAGCAAATCGACTTCGATTCCAATCCACATCACTTCTGCTTCTATTGTAATAAAATATTCTCTTTTTATGTGTAAAAGACACATATCAATAATTCTGATTTTACGTATGGACAATTCTTCAATATCTTGTTCATTCACAACAAAAAAAATTCTTTGTTCGTCGATAAAAAAAAAACATGCTTTTGGGGGGAGAGATACTACTTTACCAATCGAGTCACAGGTATCTAACATATTTATACCTAATGATTTTCCACAAAGTGGCAGTGACAAAACCTATAACTTGTAAAAATCTTTCCATTTTCCAAGTTGATTCGATCTATTCATTTGTAGAGCTATTTACTCGATCGCATACATTTCTAGAACACCTCTAAGAGAGGGACAAATAGTCAATTTTGAAAGAACTTATTGTCAACGTCTTTCAAATATGAATCTATCTGATTCAAAAGGGAAGAACTCACATCATTATCTCAATTTCAATTCAAACATGGGTTTGATTCACACTCCACATTCTGAGAAATATTTACCATTCGAAAAGAGGAAAAAACAGAGGCTTTGTCTAAAGAAATGCATTGAGAAATGACAGATGTATAGAACCTTTCAACGACAACAAGATAGTGCCTTTTCAACTCTCTCAAAATGGAATCTATTCCAAACATATATGTCATGGTTCCTTACTTCGACAGGGTACAAATATCTAAATTTGTTATTTTTAGATTGTTTTCCCAGTGAGATAGCCGAGAACTTGTAGAGGGGGGGTTGAATACAAGTTCTTTGAATTCTTTTTGATTACTTGTTCTTTAAGAAATTAACTTTTCTTGCGGAATAAAAAGAACAATAACTCAAATCAATTTATAAACAATTGCTTTTTATTTCTTTAACAATTGAGTACAAATTCTAACAATCACAACAATGTGATCATTAGCTTTTTTTTTCTTTTCTGTATAGTAAAGATACAAAACTATGAATTCTATATAGCTTCGAATTATAACCCTCTATAAACCTACTTACAGCCTCTCTAAAAACTAAAATTACAATTAACTCAGTTTCTATTCTAAATCAATAATGATTCAGCTTTCTTATTTGAATTAAACACAATCTTTCCTTTTTGATTAGGAACAGATTTCTGGCTTGTTTCCTTACCACCTACGTCTTCAATAATATCTTGATTTACGTGGAAGACAATCCTTATTCAATTCGAACTCTGTATCTTATCATGAAATATATCACGATTAGTCTCTGGTGCTTTTAGTCCTTGATGACGTCAGATTGTGTAGTCTCCGATGCTTTAAGACTTAGTCTCTGATGCTTTTAAACCTAGTCTTTGATGACGTAAGCTTTAGTCTCTGACTCTTTTAGACTTAGTCTCTGATGACGTAAGCCTTAGTCTCCGATAGGCAAAACTAGTCTCTGATAGATAAAATCCTTAGTCTCTGACAAGTTTTCCCTAGTCTCCGACAAGCCTTTTTGTAAACTCCAACGGACCAAATACACACTTTGACTTGCTGAAGCTTTGATACACCATTCCAGCAGTTACTTACAAATAAAGAATAATTGTATCTCTTTACAAAGAATGAATAAATTACAAACAAAGAGATAACTACTGGCTACAAAACTTCAGTGTTACTAATTAACACTTTCTATACATTTGTACTCTAAGTAATCTAAACACAATCATCATCAAATGTTCTAAAACCTAACAATGATACTTTTTTAGACCTATTATCGATACACCGATTGTCAATACTAAGTAGCAGTAGCAGTGAAAAATTTGTATCCACATTTCATGATATTATGCATGTATTAGATATATCATGGAGAATTCTTTAGGAAAAATTGGGTCTTCAATAACAGAATTCGATAAGGAATATTTTGAGTAAGTGTTTGCATAATCTTCTTTTGTCTGAAGAAATGATTTATCGAAATAATGAGTCGCCAATGATATCGACAAATCTGAGATCGCTAAATGTTCAGGAGTTCTTATGTTCAAACCTTCTCCTTCTTCTTGTTGCTGGATATCTCGTTCGTACACATTTTATCTTTGTTTCCCGAGCTATTAGTAAGTTACAGACATAGTTTGAAAAGGTCAAATCTTTGATGATTCCATCATCTATGATTGAGTTGGGAAAACTTCTGGATAGGTATCCTACATCTAAATCGAATTCTTTCTCATTAAAGAATCTCTTTCTAGTTGTTCTAGAACAATTAGGAGATTCTCTAAAAGAAATACGGGGTGTTTCTTCTGGCAGCAACATGCTATTGGGTGGGGATCCTGCTTATGGGGTTAAATCAATACATTCTAAGAAGAAATTTTTGATTATCAATCTCATCGATCTCATAAGTATCATATCAAATCCCATCAATCGAATCACTTTTTTGAGAAATACGAGACATCTAAGTCATATAAGTAAAGAGATTTATTCATTGATAAGAAAAAGAAAAAAGGATTACGAGGTTTGGATTGATGATAAAATAGAATCCTGGGTCGCAAACAGTGATTCTATTGATAATAAAGAAAGAGAATTCTTGGTTCAGTTCTCCACCTTAACGAAATAAAAAGAGATTGATCAAATTCTATTGAGTCTGACTCATAGTGATCATTTATTAAAGAATGTCTCTAGCTATCAAATGATTGAACAACCGGGAGCAATTTACTTACGATACTTAGTTGACATTCATAAAAAGTATCTAATGAATTATAAGTTCAATACATCCTGTTTAGCAGAAAGACGGGTATTCCTTGCTCATTATCAGGCAATCACTTATTCACAAACCTCGTGTGGGGCTAATAGTTTTCATTTCCCATCTCATGGAAAACCCTTTTCACCTCGCTTAGCCTTAGCCCCCTCTAGGGGTATTTTAGTGATAAGTTCTATAGGAACTAGACGATCCTATTTGATCAAATACCTAGTGAAAAACTCCTATGTTCCTTTCATTACGGTAGTTCCGAACAAGTTCTTGGATAACAAGCCTAAAGGTTTTCTTATTGATGATATCGATATTGATGCTATCGACGATATTGATGCTATCGACGATATTGATGCTAATGAGGATATTGAGGCTAGTGAGGATATTGATATTAGTAATTGTTGGAGTGTATACCCTAGTGGCCAATTATATAATGATTGTGACATTATATTTATGTTATGTTTTGGTTAAATGACAATTTCTTTTATTATGTTTTATTTACTGCGTTATATAAATGTTAACATAATAAATGTCCTTAGAAGAATGATATTAATTATATGGATTCAAGTATGTGACTTGAATATGAGATCATATAAATATGTTATATATATCATTATTCTTAAATGTCCCTAGTCGAGTATTATTATTAGTGGGACAACAATAATACATTGAGACTAGTATGTGGATTGACTGATGGCCACATCTCATTGGTTATAAATATATATGAGATATATTAAGTTGATGCATAGGTACCATGTTAGAGAACAGTGTATTGGACAGACCCACCATGAGAATTCTACATGGAGCATTATGTCACGTGTTATAAGTAATTCTCATAGTGACAATGATGTAATGGTCCTTTGACCTGAAGTCATAACATTTCTACATAAGGAGTTATGTGTTTTGACATTGCCAAAAGTCACCTTTAACCGAGTGGACGATAAAGGTGATTGTTGGATGCATCATGAGTTATGTGAGAAATGAGAATGATGTAGATGGAATTTAGCCCTCTTATAAATTAGGGGTGATATCTATAGGCCTCTTGATTGAGTGAGACTATGAAATGCATGACCATACTCAAATAGAGATTTGTTTCATATAGTCTACTCATTGATCAAGAAAACTGAGATTAAATTGTGAAGAGGATGACACATCTATGCCTTGAATTTAATCTTAGATATGAAGGTTAAAAGGATTAAATTATATTGAAACATTGGTCACGAAAAGGTTGCGTCGAATCAACGACTTTATTATTACTTGGGTAACAGTGATGTATTACTAGATACCACTCACTGTTTATAATTT
This sequence comes from Centella asiatica, assembly GCA_014636745.2. NCBI lineage: Eukaryota > Viridiplantae > Streptophyta > Magnoliopsida > Apiales > Apiaceae > Centella > Centella asiatica. The sequence goes on from CM025782.1 coordinate 3,696,547, forward strand.
TATAATATGATTTAAAATTATTGCCAACGTAATAATAACCTACAGGGTCACACAAAGAACATTCATTAAGGAGATATAATTTAAATGTCAGTGATTTTAATATATCAATAAGATTGATTTTATTTAAACCATGGCTTTAAATTATATGTATGTAATATGTATATATATTAGAGTCCCTTGGAAGAAAATACGAATATATATTTATTTGACATATATATTAATTAAGTGAGACTTGATTAAAATATATAATAAATATAAAATTCGAATTTTATTCTCCTAATTAGGTTAGGGTTTGGAATTACTCTATATACAGTTATATATAGGATATGTCAATTATTCTCTCTAATATATGTTTTTTGAAAAACCCTAGCCGCTCATAAGAGAGAGACTAGAGTTGAGAGAGAGAGAGACAAACAGATTCAACAGCTAGTACTGCAATTCTCCTTGCTTCCGATCGTGAGACGGTTCGTGGGGTGTTCGTTTGGATACTGTAGAGGCCCCGTCTAGTTGGATTGCGTTAAAGATTCGGAGATGTTCAACACCCTCATCAAAACTTCGGATTTTGCAGGTTTAATCGGTAAAATCTTAAACCATCTGTATTAAATTGTTTTGCATGGATCCTCGGGTTAGGGTTTTATTTTTTTGTTTTAAATCATTTTTTTCCGCTGCGTTTTAATTGTCGAAACCCTATAGTAACGATATTGATGCTAGTGACGATATCGACTGTGACCTTCATACAGAGCTGGAACTGCTAACTATGGATATGATGTCGGAAATAGACCCACTTTCTATCACCCTTGAATTCAAATTAGCAAAAGCAATGTCTCCTTGCATAATATGTATTCCAAACATTCATGATCTGGATGTGAATGAGTCGAATTATTTCTCCATCGGTCTATTAGTAAACCATCTCTCCAGGGATTATGAAAGATGTTCCACTAGAAATATTCTTGTTATTGCTTCGATTCATATTCCCCAAAAAGTGGATCCCGCTCTAATAGCTCCGAATAAATTAAATACATGCATTAAGATACGAAGGTTTCTTATTCCACAACAATGAAAGCACTTTTTTACCCTTTCATATACTAGGGGATTTCGTTTGGAAAAGAAAATGTTCCATACTAATGGATTCGGGTCCATAAACTAATGGATTTAGGTCCATAACTATGAGTTCCAATGCACAAGATCTTGTAGCACTTACCAATGAGGCCCTATCAATTAGTATTAAATAGAAAAAATCAATTATAGACACTAATACAATTAGATCCACTCTTCATAGACAAACTTGGGATTTGTGATCCCAGGTAAGATCGATTCAGGATCATGGGATCTTTTTCTATCAGATAGGAAAGGCTGTAGCACAAAATGTACTTTTGCCCCATAGATCCTATATCTATCTATATTAAATTAAGAGGAAACCATGTAATGAAGGGGATTCTTATTTGTACAAATGGTACTTTGAACTTGGAACGAGCATGAAGAAATTAACGAGACTTCTTTATTTTTTGAGTTGTTCTGTCGGATCAGTCACTCAAGATCTTTCGTCTCTACCCAGACCTAATGAAAAAAATGGGATCACTTCTTGTGGACTTGTTGAGAATGATTCTGATCTAGTTCATGGCCTATTAGAAGTAGAAGACACTCTGGTGGGATCCTTGTGGACAGAAAAAGTTTGCAATCAGTTTGATAATGATTGAGTGACATTGCTTCTTCAGCCCAAACTAAGGAATTCCTTAGATATGATGCAAAATGGATCTTGTTCTATCCTTGATCAGAGATTTCTTTATGAAAAAAAAATGAATCGCAGTGTGAAGAAGGGGAAGGAGCCCTCAACCCACAACAGATAGAGGAGGACTTATTTAATCACATAGCTTGGGCTCCTAGAATATAGCACCCTTGGGGCATTCTATTTGATTGTTTGGAAAGGCCCTATGAATTAGGATGTCCAAGACATTTCGGGGCAAGTGGATCCTTTATGATGAAAAGGATGGGCTTCAAGAGAATGATTCGGAGTTTTTTGTAGAGTGGAACCTTGCAGTACCAGACACGAGATAGATCTTCCATATAACAAGGCCTTTTTCAAATAAGCTAATTCATTTGAGACCCTACAGATCCACTCTTTTTCCTATTTAAAGATGAGTCTTTTGTCTCTGTGTTTTCACATCGAGAATTATTTGCAGAGGAAGAGATGTCAAAAAGGCTTCTTACTTCCCAAACATATCCTCCTACATCTATATATAAACACTGGTTTATCAAGAAGACACAAGAAAAGCACTTCGAATTGTTGATTAATCATCATAAATGATTTAGAACCAATAGTTCATTATCTAATGGACCTTTCCATTCTAATACTCTATTCGAGAGTTATTAGTATTTATCAAATCTATTCCTTTCTAACGGAACACTATTGGATCAAATGACAAAGGAATTGTTGATAAAAAGATGGCTTTTCCTGGACGAAATGAAAATTGGATTCATGGAATAGGAGAAAGATTTCCCATTCCTTAGTCGAAAATATATGTGGCCGCGAAAGAGGGATTAAGTGGAACAAAATTGACTGGGTGTTAAAGTCGTAGAAATGCTTGTTTTTCCATATTTTGGACCTTAGCTCCATGGAACAATATGCTACTCCAGAAACATGGAAGAATTGAAATCTTAGATCAAAACACGATGGTATGGATGGTATGAACTGCCCAAACAAGAATTCTTGAATAGCAAACAACCAGTTCATATATTCACGACCAATAAAAGAAGTATTGGATTCTCTTTCGGATAGGCCCTGAAAGCGAAGGAAGGTTAGAATGCTAACAGGTGTCTGAATTCACCCGACCGGACATTACCTATTTTGGGAACGTCCAGTGTCAAAGTCATTGAATGGGTAAATCGCCAATCACTAAAACGGACTATGTAATGTACTTTATCTACTGAGTTACAATCGGGCATTTTACCAAAGGTTTCAAATCTACCCCTATATGATTCCTGTTGAAGCATATGTCTCAATTCTTGTTGATGAAAACAAGTAGAATGATAAAAATTGAAAGATCTGACCCCTAGTAAATTTTAAGAAAAACCCCACCAACTAAATAGGAGTTTTTTTTTCTCTTTTTCTTGTTTTTTTTTTGTGCGCGCGTGAGAAATAGGATTAACAAAATGCTTTTGCATGACATGCTTAAATTGAGCGCATCGCATTGTTCTAATTTACTCAACGTTCTCTCTAGATGGAGTCCCAATCCTCTATGGAAAATTCCTCAAAGGTTTCTACTGATACTGACACAGATGGAGGGTCAGAAGACCAGCTCTTTTAGTCCACCACAACGTGCAACCTTCCAGGAAGGGCCCTATATTTTTCCAGTCCATCGAGTTCCCAGCCATATCGCCATTTCGCGAAATGGAAGGGGAAAACCAAAACATTATCTTTGTCATCTGGAGTGAGCCAAAACTCCAAAAGGCAAGACCTCGATAGCGAGTTCAATCCAGGGCTGCTAATTCCAAAAATGATCACTACGGAGTCTGAAAAAGCTCAAAAGTTGTTGCAGTACTTTTGTCATCTCCCTCTTTTTGTGTGTCTTGCTTCTTTCCATGTTCTTTCTTCCAACAGTAACAATACTTCTTAATTGTTGGGTATTTTACTTTCCTATTTGGAATTGAAAATATTCAGTGGTTAGCCCTTATTTTTTGGATTCACAAGAAAATAAGAAATAGGAATCCTAAACTAGATCCATCTTAGGATGGATAGTTTTGCCTTTAAATAAGGTTGATTTATAGGCTTGTAGATACACAAAAACTTAGATATTTTGAGAGAGATTTTAGGAGAGAGAAATCACCATAAAACAAAAGAAAGAGTGAAATTTGTAGCTTTCCATCAGCACGACGTATCAGTCTTACTTTTGCGTTTCCCAAAGTTTGGATTGTCGGATCGTTTTGATTTTTGAAAAGCGGCTTCACAATGTTTGGTTCTTAATTTTGAATGCTGGACATTGATTTTGGGGGTCTAGAAATATGTGTTTTTGGGGTATGAATTAGGTGATATTCTCTGATTTTGTCTCTATCTTTGTTCCATACTTCTTGATGTTTATTCCAAGAAGTGTGACGATATATTCTAAATTTGTGTGCCTCTAGTTTAACTAGGGAAGACTTGGTGTATTATCCAATTATTTGTGATAGTGAAATTTTTGGGTAGACTACGGTCCCTTGATTTTTACTCCTTGTCTTAGGGGGGTGGGGGTGGGAGGGGGGGGGGGGGGTTCCACGTATAATTCTTGTGTGTCCCGTGGCTTGTGTTTTACAGTTTATCGTTTTATTCTTTCTATACTTAATTGTTTTCTTAAAAGTGTACAAGTTTAGGGAAAATTATTATTCCACTGTGGTCAGTTTTTTCTAACAAATTGGCATTAGAGCTTTTGGTTATTATTTAGGATTCAACTTGTGAACGATGGAAACAAATATAAGTAGAATGATTATCTGAATGGTTCCAATTACCGTGTTTGGAAAGCTTGATGATGAAGGATTTTGTAACACTTTTAGTGATGGTAAGTGGAAGCTTACTAGAGGTTCTATGGTCGTGGCTAGAGGTGAGAAGACATCTTCATTGTATGTGGTGCATGTAAAGGTTTCTAACAGCTTTATCAATGCTATGGAGAATGAAGATGCGACTGAGTTGTGGCACATGAGACTTGGCCACATGAGTATCAAAAATATGACTTTGTTGTCAAAGAAGAAGAAGTTATATGGTTTAAAGGATATTCACTTAAGGAGGTGTTCTCATTACCTGGCGGGTAAACAAAAGAGGGTTTCTTTCAAGATTTGTCCTTTTTGGAGAGGACACGTACTATATTTGGTACATTTCGATGTTTGTGGTCCTATGAAAGTTAGGACACCTAATGGGTCACTTTATTTTGTGACATTCATTGATGATCATTCGAGGAAGATATGAGTATACACATTGAAGAGCAAAGATCAAGTATTGAGTGTGTTCAAGCAATTTCAGGCCTCGGTTGAGAGAAAGACTGGGAGGAAACTTAAGTGTATCCGGACAGATAATGGTGGTGAGTACAGAGATCCATTTGATGATTACTACAAATAGTAGGGTATTCGACATCAAATGACTCCTCCAAAGACACCACATTGGAATGGCTTAGCAGAATGGTTGAATAAGACTCTGATAGAGAGAATCAGATGTTTGTTGTAACATGCTGGAATATCAAGATCATTTTGGGGTGAAGCTTTAAATACAGTGATTCATGTATTAAATCTTTCACCATGTGTTCCTTTGCAGTATGATATTCCGGAAAGAGTATAGAATGACAAAAATGTTTCATATGATTATTTGCGAGTCTTTCGATGCAAGGATTTTGAGCATATTCCCAAAGATGAAAGGTCTAAACTTGATGCTAAGACCAAAAAGTGTGTTGATTGATTATGGCCTGGACAAGTTCAGCTACAGGTTTTATGATCCAATTCAGAAGAAGCTTATGAGAAGTCTAGATGTTTTTTTTGTGGAAGATTAGACTTTGAAAGATATTGAGAAGACAGATTCAGTTCCTTAATACAGTGATGATCTAGTTCCTTCACAGGTTGTGCAAACACAGCTTGGAGATGATGTTGACGATGACCAACAACGTACATGTGATGTTCATATTCTATAAGAGATTGAGATGGGTGAGGATGTTCATAAGGAGTTGCCAGTACCATATGTTTCATCATTCGTTCCACTCAGACGGACTACCAGAGATCGTCATCATTCTACTAGGTATTCTATTGATGAATATGCGTTAGTGACTGACGGGGAGAACCTGAATCTTATGCGGAAGCCATGGAAGATGAGCACAAACAAGATTGGGTTGATGCCATGCAGATTAGATAAAATCCTTGTATGAGAATAACACTTACGAGTTGGTGAAGTTGCCTAAGGGCAACAGAGTTTTGAAAAATAGGTGCGTCTAAAGAGTGAAGAAGGAAGAACATACTACACAATCATGGTACAAAGCCAGATTGGTGGTCAAGGGATTCAGTCAAAGAAAAGGTATTGATTTTGATGAGATTTTTTCAGTAGTTGTAAAAATTCAACCTATTCGTGTTGTTCTTAGTTTAGCTGCTAGTCTTGATTTAGAGGTTGAGCAGATGGATCTCAAGATAACTTTTCTCAATGGTGATTTGGATAAGGAAATTTACATGGAGCAGCCTAAAGATTTTCAGGTGAAAGGTAAAGAGAATTATGTTTGTAGACTTCAAAAAAGTCTATATGGTTTGAAGCAGGCACCGAGATAGTGGTACAAAAAGTTTGAGTTAGTTATAGGAGAAAGGCTATCGAAAGACTACTTCTGACCATTGTGTGTTTGTCTATAAATTTTTTGATGATGATTTTATCATATTATTGCTTTATGTGGATGAATGCTAATTATTGGCAAGAACGCTGCAAGAATTGCCTAACTAAAGACTCAGTTGAGTAAATCTTTTGCTATAAAGGACTTGGGGCCAACAAAATAGATTCTTGGGATTCGAATTTATCGAAATAAAGTCGTCAAGACATTACACATGTCACAGGAGCAGTATATTGAAATGGTACTTCGCAAGTTCAATATGGATAAGGCTAAAAATTGTTAGTTTTCCTCTTACTACCAAGTTTAAGCTAACTGATAAAGATTGCTCTTCTACGAAGAAAAAGAAGGAAGATATGGATAAAGTTCCATATGCCTTAGCAGTAAAAAGTTTGATGTATGTCATGGTGTGTACAAGACCTGATATAGCTCATGCAGTAGGTGTTGTTAGTCTTTCTCTATCAAACCTGGGTAAAAGGCATTGAGATGTTGTTAAGTGGATTATGAGATATCTACGGGGTACTTCCAAATTAGGACTTACATTTGGAAATGGGAAGGCAATGTTTGTTGGATACTCGGATGCTGACATGACAGGAAACAAAAACAATATGAAATCCACTTCTGGATATTTGATGACTTTTGCAGGGGGGCGGGCTCATGGCAATCAAGGTTGCAAAAATGTGTTGCACTTTCTACAACGG
>CM025782.1:3703664-3741937 GCA_014636745.2 Centella asiatica
GGGGGGGGGCGGGTCTCATGGCAATCAAGGTTGCAAAAAAGTGTTGCACTTTCTACAATAGAAGCTTAGTATATCGCGGAAACGAAAGAGTGTAAAGAGTTGTTGTGGTTGAAGAGATTTGTGCAGGAGCTTGGTTTCAAGCAGCAGTGCTACGTGGTTTTGTGTGATAACCAAAGCGCAATTCACCTTGCTAAGAATTCTACTCTTCACTCAAGATCGAAACATATCAATGTGAGGTATCATTAGATTAGAGATGCTCTGGAAGATGAGTAACTTGAACTTGACAAAGTTCACACCGATGATAATGGTTCTGATATGTTGACAAAGGCACTAGCAAAGGAGAAGTTGAAGATTTGTTGTTCGATCGCCGGGATGGCGAACCCCCTTTCCAACTAGTTAAAAAAAGGGGAGATTTTTTGGGTATTTTTCTTTCCTATTTGGAATTCAAAATACTCAATGGTTAGCCATTGTTTTTGGAATCCTTAAGGAGATATGAAATAGGAATCCTAAATTATATCCGTCTTAGGATGAATAATTTTACCTATAAATAAGGTTGATTTGTAGGCTTGTAGATGCACAAAAACTCAGATATTTTGAGAGAGATTTTAGGAGAGAGCAATTATCATAAAACAGAAGAAAGAGTGAAATTCATAGCTTTTCATCAGCACAATGCAACGGTCTTACTTTTGCATTTTCCAGAGTTTGGACGGTCGGATCATTCTGATTTTTGGACAGCAGCTTCACAATGTCTGGTTCTTGATTTTGAACGGTGAAGATTGATTTTGGGGGTTCAGAAGTATACTTTTTTTGGGTACGAGCAGACTACCTGTTTTATGTGATATTCTCTGATTTTGTCTCTGTTTTTATTCATACTTCTTGACATTTATTTGAAGAAGTGTGACGATATATTCTGAATTTGTGTGTCTCTAGTTTAACTAGGGAAGATTCAGTTTATTAACCAATTATTTGTGATAATGGAATTTTTGGGTGGACTACGGTCCCGTGATTTTTACTCCTCGTCTTTAGAAGGGTTTTCCACGTATAATTCTTGTATATCTTGTGGCTTGTGTTTTACAGTTTATCGTTTTATTATTTCTCTACTTAATTTTTTTCTCAAAGGTTACAAGTTTGGAAACAATTATTATTCTGTTGTGGTCATTTTTTCCCGACATTAATATGATCAAACTTGTTGAAGTAGTTACATATCCTAGTTTCTTTTTCATCTCTAGCCTTGGACCTTACCTTTGAGTTACCACATGCTTTGGGACGTCTACTCTTGCCTCTAACTCTGTTCTCACCAATAAGAGCATGTGAATTGTCAACTCCCATCTCCTTTCTTCTTATCTCTTTATTAAACATGCTCTCTTTGATCACATTTAAAGAAAGCACACCATCTGGAGTAGAGTTGCTAATGGTCACAACCAAGGTTTTCCAACTATCTGGTAAGGAACTCAATAAGAATAATGCCTGAAGCTCATCATCAATAACAATCTTCATAGTTGTCAACTTGTTAATAATATCTTGAAAGTCATTAAGATGCTCAGAGACTAACTTTCCACCCTTCAACTTCAAACTAACAAGTTTTTTAATTAATGAAGCCTTGTTATGAGACGTTTTCCTTTCTTAAAGACCTTCTAATTTCTTCTACAAATCATATGGATCAAACTCTTGAGAAACATGATTGAATATGCTAATATCAACCCATTGTTTGATATTCCCCAAAGTCTTTCTCTTTAATTTTTCCCATTCTCTGTCTTCCAACTTATCTGGTTTGGTTGCTTTAGAGGTGCTACCATATGCAATAGTGATTGTCTCAATTGGGTCAAACAAGTCCCTGCAATATAACAAATCCTCTACCATCGGCCTCCAAATTGAATAATTGGTTGATATCAATTTTGCCATCGAACTACTGCTACCAGAATCCATTTTACGATCAAACTAGACTCAAGCTCTGATACCAATTGTAGGACCCGAGTGGTATATCCAACACCCACAAAGGATCAACTCCAAGATAATCAATAAATATAAGAACGCTAAAGACCCAAGCGATTTATATGTGGAAAACTCATTCCGTGCGAAGAGTAAACACCACGGGACTTGTGAGGAGTCCACCCTTTCTTGTTCTCTTATTATGATAAAATTGAGGACAAAGAAATCTAAATCAGTCTTACAAAGCTTGACAACACACCAAGAAGTTCATACATAAGAGACTAACAACATATATATATAAACAAAATGAAAGAAGTCACCAAAAAAAAAAAAAAAAAAAGAATCTGCCCAGCAATATTCGAACAGCATTAACTCCCCAATCTGGAGCTCAAATAAACGATACAACCTTTCAGAATGAAGCTCTGTGAACCCTCAACAAGCTTTCCAAATTTCAGCCAAAATGGACCACGTTTACCCCGATCAAACCTGTTGAACACATCTGATCTGGTTTTGTTTTTATTTTTTCAAAGAAAAAAAATTGCTGCGCTCTCTCTTGTTTTTCTCTACCACTGATCTGCTCCCTCTCTTTTTTTGTTTCTTTTATACCCTAATATAATATTATAACCCATAAACATAAATTGGGTGTCTATTGGGCTGGACCCATAATACATTGACATGGGTGGCTCTAAGTTGGTGGCTGGAAATAACTACAACGGGGGCATGTGGCTGTTTTGGGCTCCGAATGTGGTGGAAATTGAAGTGATGGATGAAAATCCTCAAGTTCTGCATGTTAAAGCCCAGGTACTCCTTACTCACTCCTCATTTATCTTAACATGTACTTACGCCAAATACATTCGTCCTGTTCGAAATTTAGTCTGGCCTTTTCTTGAACATCTTTATCCTAGAAATTTGCCTTGGCTGGTAACAGGGGATTTTAGTGAAATTAGTTCCCAAGATGATAAATAGGGTGGAAGGGCCCTTTTGCCTAAATAAGGCTGCTAGATTTCTAACCTTTCTTGACCATTGTAATCTAATTGATGTAGGTTTCTCAGGGCCTACGTTTACTTGGTCTAACCGAAGAATTAATAGATTTGATTTTATCATGGAAAGGCTTGGTAAGGCTTTTGTTTCCGAAGCTTGGCTTAAAACAAGTAGTTTTCAGTCTTCATCCCTACAAAGTCCCTGGACCAGATGGGTTTCACCATTGCTTTTTTCAAGCTTCCTGGGAAATAATTGCAAATGACTTGTTTAAGTTCATCTCCACATGATCTTAACATGACTATTTGTTTAATTCCCAAGAACTCTTCCCCTACTCGTGGTATTCATTGTCGCCCCATTAGTCTATGTAACACCTTGTACCAGAATATTACAAAAATTTTAGTCCTAAGACTTCAACCTTTTATGCAAAATATCATTACACCAAATCAAACTGGTTGAATAAAAGGCAGAAGAGCATCTGAAAATTACATTATTGCTAATGAGATCATACATTCTTTAAAAAAGAAAAAGAAAAATAAGAGTGATTATTCGATTGCCAAACTGGATTTGGAAAAAGCTCATGACAAACTTCGTGGACTTTCCTCAAGCAAGTTCTCAAAAGCCTAAATTTCCCTATACACATTATAGGACTTATTCTCCACTCGCTGTCGTCGGTTTCTTTTCGAATAAGATGAAACCATCACTTCAGTAATGTTATTCATCCAAATTGTGGTTTTAGACAAGGGGGCCCTATTTCTCCATATCTCTTTATTCCTTGCTTGAATGTTTTATCTCAAACTCTTCATATGGCTGAATCTCAGAAGCAAATAAAGTCATTCCAGATTCCTAAGAATGGTCCTTGGATTTCACATTTGTTTTTTGCCGATGATATCTTGTTTTTCTTGAAAGTGTTAAAGACTTTCAGTAACGATGCAAGTAACTTAATATGCATCAAACATTAACCCAGGATCTTAGAACATGTATTTTACATAAACGAGAAAGAGGGGAAAAAACTAGCCTCGGTCCATGCATTAGTTTGATGTAGACAAGTGAAAATCTTAATGAGATCATGAAAATCTTTATGGATTGTCTCTTCTTCCTCCTGTTTCTTTCCATAAGTTGTTGTCAATAATCTGATACCGGAAAATTAAAGGATCGAAGATAGGAAATCTGGACTAGTGCTCACTACTTCAAGGAATCCACCTTGAAGATACAGGGAATAATAGGAGTTCACCACTCTTAGAAATCCGCCAAAGAGATACAAAACTTAGAAACTAAGCATAAAGCTGTATAAAATTATATTTCTCAAAATGTAGTCTTGCCTTTTATCTTTGTACATCTAGCTTATTTATAGGTTTCTTGGAACATCCCTCCAAGCATAGGATATGTAAAGGTAAATGTTTAATGATATGAAGGTTCATTCATGAATTTAATTAAAGATGCACTTTGACAAGTGAAGGATTCATGAATCTGTCTAGCCATAATCAATTCATGCATCAACTAAATAATTAACACTAGAATTCCAGAACTTTCCAACCATATTTGATACTTGATGACTGTTGAGCTTCCTTATTTAATTTTTCTTCAACTCTTATGTCAAGCTCCCCTGGTTGGGAAAGACTCGTCCTCGAGTCTGAAACTCCTTCATCCTCATGATAAGGAGAGAGATCAGCAACATTAAAAATATCTAAAACTCCATACGTAGCAGGCAACTCAATTTTGTTGGCATTCTCACCAACTTTCTTCAAAATTTTGAATGGACCATCTGCTCTAGACTTAAGTTTTGCATACTTTCCTGGAGGAAAGCAACCCTTTCGTAAATGAATCCAAACCATATCTCCTACGTTGAATCGAACAAACTTATGGTGTTTATGAGCCTGTGCCTTGTACTTTTCATTTTGTCTAGCAATTTCTAGACGAACTTGTTCATGTAACTTCTTTATAGACTTGACCCTTTCTTCGGCATCTCCACTGAATTGGTATTGGAAGTTTAGAGGCTTCATATCTAATGGACTTATTGGATTCACATCGTAAACAACTTCAAATGGACTCTTGTTTGCTGACTGACTTGTTGAGCGATTGTAAGCAAATTCAGCATGTGCCAGAAGTAGATCCCATTCCCGAATATTCTTCTTTATTAGGCTCCTTAAAAAGTTTCCTAAACTTTTGTTTGGCCGTCAGTTTGGGGATGACAAGTGGTGCTGAATGGGAGCTTGGTACCTAGCTTTCTCCATAGAGTTCACCAAAAGTGACTCATGAATTTGACATCACGATCAAATGTGATTGTCTTTGGAATCCCATGAAGCTTCACAATTTCTCTAAAATAAAGATCTACTATACGTGGTGCATCCATTGTTTTGTTTCATGGAACAAAATGAGCCATCTTGGAAAACTGATCAACAACTACCATAATAGAATCTTTGTTCCTTTGAGTATGTGGTAGTCCCACCACAAAGTCCATACTAACATCTTTCCATGATGCATTTGGGACTGGAAGTGGAGTATACAAGCCTGAATTTTGAAAGTGACTTTTAGCTTTATGAAGATTATACATCCTTCCACAATCTTAGAAATATCTCGCACCATTTTAGGCCAGTAAAATTTTTCTTGGACAGTTGCAAGGGTCTTATCTCGACCAAAATGACCTACCAGGCCTCCTGCATGCGCATCTCGAGTGATAACTTCTCGAAGAGAACTTTGTGGAACACATAATCTTTTGTTTGTGAAAAGGTATCCATCTTGCCAAGGGAACAATCCTTCCACACCCTGCCAAAGTCAAAATCATTTTCATATAAATCTTTTAACCCTTCAAATCCTAACACTTTGACCTCCATAGATTGCAACAAGCAATGTCGCCGACTTAGAGCATCAGCCACTTGATTCATCTTCCCTGCTTTGTGCTTGATAGAAAAAGAAAATGGTTGAAGGAACTCAACCCATTTGGTATGTCGGCGACTAAGTTTGTGTTGGCTGTTCAAGTACTTTAATGCCTCATGATCCGAGTATAGCACAAACTCATTAGGTAACAAGTAATGGCTCCAATGATCAAGAGCTCGAACTATAACATAAAATTTCTTGTCATAAGTGGAGTATTTTCTTTTAGCATCATTTAATTTTTCGCTAAAAAATGCAACTGGCTTTCCTTCTTGGCTAAGGACTGCACCAATGCCAACATTGGAAGCATCACACTCTACTTGAAAGATTTTCTCAAAATCTGGAAGCATGAGCAGAGAGGCTGCTACCATCATCTAATTGATCCGATCAAAATTCTTTTGGGCTGCTTTAGTCCATTGAAAAGATTTCTGTTTCAAACACTCTGTTATAGGGGCAACAATAGTGTTGAAATTTTTGATAAATCTCTCATAGAATGATACTAAACCATGAAAACTTTGAACATCATGAATATTACAAGGAATAGGCTAGCTTGTTATAGCCTCAGCCTTGCTGGGATCCACTTCAATTCCCATTGAGGTTACAACATAACCCAAGAACACAATTTTATTTGTGAAAAAATCACACTTCTTTAGGTTTGCATAAATCTTTTGCTACCTTAAAATTTCAAAAACTTTTCTCAAGTGTTGCTCATATTCTTTGGGAGTCTTACTATTTGTCAATATGTCATCAAAATAAACAACAGATTTTCCCAAAAGTGGCTTGAAAATATGATTCATAGCACACATAAAAGAACTTGGAGCATTAGAAGGACTAAAAGACATTACTAACTATTCATAGAGACCCTCCTTTTTTTTAAGGTCATTTTCCATTCGTCTCTAGGCCTTATCCGAATTTGATGATATCCACTTCGAAAATCAATTTTAGAAACTATTTTTGCCCCATAAAGTTGATCAAGAAGGTCATTAAGCCGGGGAATAGGAAATCTATACTTGATAGTGATCCGATTGATAGCCCTACTATCAACACACATACACCACGAGCCATCTTTCTTGGGGACCAACAAAGTCGGAATAGCGCAAGGACTTTGCTCTCCTGCAACACACCTTTTGCTACAAGGTTATCAACTTGTCTTTGCAATTCTTCATGTTCTTTTGGTTTCATACGATAAGCAGCCTTGTTTGGAATGATATAACAAGGGACAAGATCAATACAATGTTGTATGTCTCGCATTGGCGAGAGACCATCTGGAATCTCATTCGGAACAACATATTTATATTATTCCAAGATGTTTTGCACCCATAGATTTGGTGCAGTTAACTTTGACTCTGACTCTTCAACAGTTACGAGAACATATCGTTCTTGTGAGTCTAACATCTCTTTTTCAATTAGAGATCCTATTAGTAAGGTGATTCCATCTCCTGAAGAACACTTGGCACTTGAATCAAGCCTTAGAGGAGCCAAAATGATCTGAATTCCATCCTTGATAAAATAATAAGTATTGTTGTAGCCATCGTGCATTACTTTTCTGTCATACTATCACGGCCTTCCTAGCAAGATGTGGGCAGCATCCGTGGGGGCAACATCGCACCAAACTTCATCTTTATAATTTTTCCCAATTGAGAAAGAAATTAGACATCTTTTATTCACCTTTACTTCATTTCCTTTCTGAAACCATTGGATCTTGTATGGTTGGGGATGAACTTCAGTAAGCAACTTTAGCTTTTCTACCATCTTTTCAGCCACGACATTCAAACAGCTCCCACCGTCAATAATGACACTACAAACTTTTCCAAGACATGTGCAACGAGTATGAAAAATATTCTCACAAAGCCATGTTTCATCTTCAGTTTGTACCATATTGAGGCTCCTTCGAATAACCAGAGCTTCCACTACATCGGCATACACAATGTCCTCCACGGTTGTTTCATCCTCCTGAGATTCCTTATATGTTTCTTCAAATTCTTCTTCAATCAAGGTGACAATCTTGCGATTGGGACAATCAGATACAATATACCCATATCCTTAGCATTTTAAGCATTTATTTGAGCTAGCAGTAGTAGTTTGTTTTTATTCTTGGGAGAATTTTTGTTGAGGGGTTGAGAGGAACTACTGGTCTTTGATGAAGAAAAGATTCCATGATTAGAAACACCTTCTTCGTTGAAAGCTCAAACAGCACCTCCCCCACGTTTTTCCTTTCTTTGTTTTTCCACTTTTGTGGCAAGCTTACAAACATTAGCAATAGTCCAATAGGGTTGTAGTTTGACCACATCGCGAATTTCAGAACGCAATCCTCCAAGATATCGTGCTATTATTTGTTCTTCAGGCTCCGTCACATCACATTTGATCATGAGATGATCAAATTCAGAGATGTATCGCTCCACTGACATGTCATTCTGCTTTAAATTATGAAATTTCATGAAAGATTCTTGCCTATAACTTTCAGGCAAAAATCTTCTCTTAAGTTCTCTCTTCATCTTCTCCCACGACCGGATTGATCGTCTATTTTCACGTACTCGCTGCCTCTTCAAATATTCCCACCACAGACTAGCATATTTTCAAAGCTTTAAGGCTACAAGCTTCACTTTCATATCATCAGACACCTCTTTGAAGTCAAAAAATCCCTCCACTGTGTGTATCCATTCCAAAAAGTCATAAGGCTGCATCTTTCATTCAAATTTTGGAATATCAACTTTAATATCAAATTGACGTCTATCTTTCCTTCTTAGTTGGCAACGATTCTTTGATCTTTGAGTTCTTTGTGACCTTTCACTTGAATCTGAATCATAAAAAGGCTTTTCGTCTTCACCACCATGGACTTCTTCTTCATTGTTCTTATTATTATCAGATTCTTGCTCTCTATGTTGAAGTTGTTCTATTTGTTGTTGAAGTTGCTGCACTTGTCTCCGAAGTTCCTCCAATTCCACATCTCACACATCCCTTTCACGAGTTGGTTGTTCATCAACATTAGGACCACGACGACAACCTCGAGCCATGGACTGAACCTTAATCTCTGATACCAACTTGATACCAGAAAACTAAAGGATCGAAGATAAGAAATCTAGACTGGTGCTCACCATTTCAAGGAATCCACCTTGAAGATACAGGGCACAATGGGAGTCCACCACTCTTAGAAATCCACCAAAGAGATACAGAACTTAGAAACTAAGCATAAAGCTGTATAAAATTATA
Organism: Centella asiatica; assembly: GCA_014636745.2. Classification (NCBI taxonomy): domain Eukaryota; kingdom Viridiplantae; phylum Streptophyta; class Magnoliopsida; order Apiales; family Apiaceae; genus Centella; species Centella asiatica. Next base: position 3,712,656 of record CM025782.1, read on the forward strand.
TTTCTCAAAATGTAGTCTGCCTTTTATGTTTATACATCTAGCTTATTTATAGGCTTCTTGGAACATCCTTCCCAGAATAGGATATGTAAAGGTAAATATTTATATGTAGGTTTGTTAGAACTGAATAAGCTCAACTGTTTTGGGGGGGGGGGGGGGGGGGGGAATATAAGCACTACAAACTTTTTGCTCTTAAAAATTTAATCTACAATGGCTAGAATAGCTACAATAATCAGAAAAACATTATTGAAATTAAAATGAATACACAAGCATTCAAGTTAAAATAGTTGTATCATAACTTGGTGTTTTTCTGGGAATCTGTTTAATCACAAAGTGATTAACAGCTACAAATCTGTAATAAATTACAGCTCCTTTTTACTCACTCACTAGCTACTAATTTTTCTTTGAATATTTCTCTCAAGATCTATTACAAAGCTTCGTTCTTGTGTGTAAGTGTTGTGATTTCTTAGTTTTTTCGTGTAACAACTCTCTCTGTATATGTAGCAGATCAGTTGTTGAATCCACATGCTAGACGTGTTGCTTTTTCAAAATAGCCGCAGTATGTCACATCATTGTCCTTTCAGAGTAATGTGTCAGATTTCTTTTAGCTAGTGTTGCTTCTTTTTCATCCTCTGATCTTTATGCATTTAATGCTTAAGAGTTGTTATTAGACAACCAACTTCAAGGAATATCTTCCCAGTTATACCCCTTACTTCCATGCTAAGTATCAATGATTTGCCTCTCTTCACTAAATATTTTCTCAGCCTCACTCAAAATTGTCCTAATTGGGCTCCTATGGGTTGTGGTATCAATAATTGTGGACAATGTAAGTAATGTATCTGGAACTATTGTATCCATAGAAGTGATTTGAGCAGAAATGGAAGAGATACGTGTATGTATAATAGGAGAAGTATAGGTATTTATTAAAGAATTATATACAGTGCGGGGGAGTATAAAGACTTAATGCAGTAGTATGTACAGGTATATTTATGTCCCCTGTATGATTATCAGTGATTGAATCATTTAAGAAAGAATCAATCATTTGACAGTCTTGATTGTCAATCACTGTGTCACTGAGTATTGGCTCCTCCATAAAGTGAGAAATTGGAGGATCTGATGTCATAACACTTAGTGTTTGTGTCATGACATCTGAAGAAATTTGAGGTGAAGAAAAAGAGGGAAGAGGTATAGAAGGGAGTGTTGGCTAAATCACAGAGTGAGGAGGTGATTCATCAAGTGAAGTTGTGTGTGCACTCACTGTGTATGGTATCTGCAAGTGGCTCTCAGAGACCCTGATGTTAGTTTCATTAGGGTCTATGGTCAGTGTATGTGCCTCACTCAACTGTGTCCCTGGTTGGGAGGTTTGTTCAATAATTGATTCCTTTTAGGAGGAGACAATTAGTGATGTGTTTAATTCATTATCAAGGTCAGTATCTTTAGTATCCTTTTGGGAGGATACTTCCTAGTTTGATTTAGGGTCAACACTCATGGCTGTCCTCTTCTTCTTCATTCTCTTCAAGCCAATCACTCTATCACCTTGCTTCCCCTCGATAGATGAGGTTACTCCAGAGGGTTTTCTTTTAATACCCTAAGTCTTTTGGGAGACTGAGGGTTGGGCTATTGAGAGTGGTTGTGTAGAAATTGGTAATACTACTTGGGTAGGCAGAGAAATGGTAGTGGTATCTGCCATCGTAGTTGAAGAAGAAGAAATAAGTGAGAGAGAAAGGGTAGAGTGTGTAGAGATTACCTATTCCATATGGGATGAAAGCACAAAAGGTTCTGCTATATAGGATTTCTTCATTATCTCTATGAACAATTTCTTTGTTTGTGTATAACTTTGTACAACTATATTATTCTCAAAAGAAAGATTAGGAAATTGATCTTTAATAATCATCGACAAAAAGTTTTCTAGAAGTATGACTACCCATCTTATTTACAAGATCATCAAAAATCAATTTATTTATATTTATATTTACATTTTTGATAATGGCAAAAGCTATTTTTAAAGTTAAAGATGTGATTACCTCAAAGTTAGAGGACTTACCTGAGAACACCTATGTTATTGTGTCAAAGAGATAAGAGATCTCTCTTTTCACATTCACCCTCTTGAGGTCCTTGAACTTCAACACTGCAGTATTTGGAGAGTTATAGCCCAGTTCCCTCAAGAAGTCGAGCAAATCAGCATCATTATGCACTTCCATGAAATCTTGTGTGGGTAGCCCGAGTGCGGAATTAATTCTGAAGGGAGTTATTTTACCCTTTTTAGAAGAAATTCTAAACCAGATCCCCTTTACAACTTTTGGCCTTGTAGCAAAGAACATGCACTTGGCGCTTGACCACAGTTGTGATATTGTTTCTCTAGACATCTCATCATCGACAAAGATGGCTTTGTTATACTCTGAGTTGAGTAAATAGCGAATCATTGGCTTAAAGTAAGCATCAGCCTCTTCGATGTCGGAAAAGCCCATAAAATTAGTTGGTGGAATCACTAGATTCCTTGGAAGTTTTTGAGTAGTTCTTAGTGCCGTTGAAATTGTGAGTTCATCGAAAAGCTAGGGTTTCTGGGAAAGAGAGAGAGAGAGAGAGAGAGAGAGAGAGAAAACTCTAGCAGTTGTTAGAGAAAGATCAAACGTTTGGTGTTTCTTCAAGGACGTAAAATTAGAATATTAATAGGTTAAAAAAATTTCTTTTGAAGACACGTCATCAGGGGGTGGTGTCTATTCTGTGATGCCAAGTCATCAAGGGTTAGAAGGAAACCCCTGATGAAATATCATTACAGACTAGTTACCTTCCCCTGATGCATCCAAGCGTTTAACCCTGACCCTGATGCACAACCTTTAAGACACACCCGGACCCTAATACACATCCCCTGACCCTGATGCAAATTGACAAATTTTTTTTTTTATATATTGTATATATAACCATATAACCACATATCAGCAACATTATCAAGAAATTATAAGATGAGTTAGAAATACCAATACTTAAGCAATTGATAGTTTGAACTACTCCAACAATTTTTCTGGCATGACTTCAGCAAGTTGATCAAACGTTATCTTGCATAATTCACCATTTCCAACTCTCCCAGCAGATTAATAAAAGTGGCTTCATCAAGAGCTTTGGTGAAGTTGTCTACCAGCTACTTGTTTGTTGGTACAAAGTGTAGTTGAATGGTTCCATTCATAACATGCTCCTTTATAAAATGATACTTAGTCTCTATATGTTTAGTTCTAGAATGTTGCACATTGTTTTCAGTAATTGCAATGACACTTGTATTATCACACAAAATTGGAACTTTCTTGACGTTCAGGCCATAATCCAATAACTAATTTTTCATCCATAGGATTTGAGCACAACAACTCCCAGCTGCAATGTATTCAGCTTTAACAGTAGATGTTGATATTAAGCGCTGCTTTTTGATGAACCAAGATACAAGACTTCCTCATATAAATTGACAGCTCCCTGTGGTACTTTTTCTATCAATTCTGCATCCTCCAAAGTCAACATTAGAATATCCAAGCAATTTAAATTCAAACTCTTTTAGATACCAAAGTCCCAACTCTATAGTGCCCTTGATGTACCTCAAGATTCTCTTCACTGCAATTAGATGAGACTCCCTTGGATCAGCTTGATATCTTGCACAAAGACATGTTGCAAACATAATATCAGGTCTACTTGCTGTTAAATACAGCAGGCCTACTTGGTTGCAGTGGTCATTAGTGTCTTTGCTACTTTTGAGTCCTCCATGTCAAATTTCTCGAGGAGTTCTTTGGCATATTTTGTCTGATGTATGTAAATCCCATCAGTGACGTGTTTGATCTGCAAACCCAAGAAATAAGACAGTTCACCCATCAAACTCATTTCATACTTGTTTTGTATGAGCTTGGAGAACTTTTCACACAGCTTGGTGTCAATGGATCCAAAAATGATATCATCAACATATAATTGAACCAAGATCAGATGACCTTAATGTTGTCTAAAGAACAATGTTTTGTCAATGATACCCCTTGTGAACTTGTTATCCACCAGAAACTTTGACAGTGTGTCATACCAAGCTCTAAGAGCTTGTTTCAGTCCATAAAGTGTTTTCTCTAGTTTGTAAACATGATTTGGGAAATTTTAGCTTTCAAATCTTGGAAGTTGTTGTACAGATATCTTATGTTCTAATTTCTCATTGAGAAAGACACTTTTCACATCCATTTGAAAAACTTTAAAGTTTGAATGTGTTACATAGGCTAAGAAGATTCTTATAGCCTCAAGTCTGGCCACTAGAGCAAAAGTCTCATCAAAGTCAATCTTTTTTTCTTGAAGATATCCCTTTGCCACCAGTCTTTCTTTTTTTTTTTTATAACATTGCCAGTTTTGTCCATCTTATTTTTGAAAATCCACTTGGTACCTATTATAGTTATGTCTTTAGGTTTAGGCATCAATTTTCATACCTGATTTCTCTCAAATTGATTCAGCTCTTCCTGCATAGCCATAATCCATTATGCATCTTACATGGCTTTGTCAAATTTCTTTAGATCCATTTGAGAGAGAAAGCAAGCATATAAGCATTCATTTGATGTAGTTTTTCTGGTTTGCACTTTTTGATTAGGATCACCAATGATTAATTCTTTGGTGTGACCCCTAGACCATTTGGGCTTAGAGAGGTATCTTGATGAGCTTGCTTGATTATCATTTCCTCCCCCTAAGTCTGTGCTACCAGCTTCTAAGAAAACTCCCCTTGAATTTATGCTTAAATCAGGGTTAAAGTTATCCCCTAATTGTGCATTCTATGCTGGATTATCCCCTAATGGAGTATTCCTTGATTTGTTATCCAGGAGATTAATTTCATTTATTGAAGGGGCTTCATTATTGGTTGGATTGACATCAGGAATTGTTAACTCCTCCATTTGTTTGCACTCATCAGCTTCATTCTCTTGATAATCAAACTCATCTTCATTTTCAAATCTGAGCTCATCATGAAAACCAAGGTCTTCAAGTTCAGAAATCTCTTGATCATCAAAAGCTACATTTATAGACTCCATCACCACATGGAGTCTCTTGTTGTAAACCCTGTAGGCCTTAGATGTCAGGGAGTAACCTAGGAAAATGGCTTCATCAGCCTTTGAGTCAATTTTTTCTAAGTTCTCACCAAAATTCCTTAATACAAAACATTTGCATCCAAAAACATATAGGAACTTGATGTTAGGTGTCCTCCCTGTCATTAGCTCATATGGTGTCTTATTGTGAGCCTTGTTGATCAAAAACCTATTTTGAGTGAAGTAAGCAGTGGAAATTGCTTCAGCCCAAAAGTAGGTAGGAATTTTGCTTCTGCTAACATTGTCCTAGCAGCTTCTATCAGGGTTGTATTCTTCCTTTCTACTACACCATTCTGTTGAGGAGTTCATGGAGCAGAAAATGTATGATTGATGCCTTTCTCCACACAAAATCCATTAACAGTTACATTCTTGAATTCAGTCTCATTGTCTGTCCTCAAAATTCTAACCACTGACCTTGACTCAGTTTCCACTTTCTTTATATGGTCAATAGTTTGTTGAGGTACTTCAGTTTTGGCATGTTGGAACTTGACCCAAGTATACCTGGTGTAGTCATCCACAATGACCAATGCAAATCTCTTCTTTGATACTAACATTATGTTGACAGGACCAAAAGGATCCATATGAAGCAATTGAATTGGATCTTTGATCATTGTGGCTTCCTTGCTAACAAAGGATGATTTCCTTTACTTTCCTTGTTGACATGCTGAACATAATCCTTCTTGAATGAATTCCACTTGAGGTAGTCCAGTTACCAACTCTCTCTTCACCAAATCATTGATAGTTTTGTAGTTCAGGTGAGAGAGCTTCTTGTGCCACAGTCTGCTCTCATTAGGGGTTGTTATGATGTAAAAACATGACTCTTCATTCACTAACTTAAAATCAGCAATGTAAATATCTCCTTTCCTAATCCCTGATAAGACCAATTTCCCATCACTTTCATTTAAGATTAAGCACTGATCCCCTTTGAAAGATATGGTGAATCCCTTGTCACATAATTGACTTATGCTTAATAGATTATGTTTTAGCCCATCAACTAGTGTTACATCTTCAAATGAGACATCCTCATTTGCTACTTTGTCATAACCATGAGTTAGTCCTTTGTTGTTGTCACCAAAAGTAATCACTGCACTAACCTTCTTATTGAACTCAGTGAGTAGGGCTTTATTTCATGTCATGTGTCTTAAGCAGCCACTATCTAGAATCCAGATTTGTATGCTTTTGACTTTTCCCTACACACAAAGAACATTTAAATTATTTTTGGTACCCAAGTGGATTTGGGTCCTTTAGGTTTAGTTACAGTTAATGGTAAAATAACTTTTTCATTACTGATGACTTTTGGTTTAGGCAAAATACACACTTTTTCCTTTTTAGGAGCTACATTATTAACCTTAGATCTATCAATAGATTTCTTAACTTTACCCTTAAGGTGCATGCTTTAGCAGTTGGTAAATCATCAACATATAATATTGTGCCAATCAAAATCTGTGGTTTTTCTTTGCATTGAAAAGAAAGATGATTATTGTTGTCACTGTTTCAACACATTTTTCTAAAGGCTTCTTGAATAGGGTTGAAGTTATTGGCTTTGTTCACTTCAAGTTTGTCATTCCTATTCTTTTTCTTATCCCCTAACAGGCCTTTATCTCTTGAAGAGCTTCGACGTTCTGATGCACTCCTATCCCCTGATGACTGTGTATCAACTGATGCACAGTCTTGTTCCTTCTTGAAAGACGCTTTGAGTGCTTTGGCAAGACTAGGTTTTTTGCCACTTCCACCACTTATGGAAGCTTCACTCATCAGGAAAACATTCCCTTTCTCTAGCTTTGTTACAACCTTTATAAACTTGATAGGTTGTATAGGCCTTTTTCCAAAGCTAGTTGCATTTTCAACCTCAATAGAGAGCTGCTTCACTAGAGTCTCCTCATAGCCTAAACCAGATTTATGATCAGACTTTTTACTGCTTAATTGATCATCTAGTTTCTTGCTTGACTCATTTCACCTCTTTATGACCTCCCTCTCTTCTTTCAAAAGATTAGAGGTCCATTTTTCTCTCTTTATGGCACAGTCAAGAAGGTTCCTAGTCTTTGAGAGTTCCTTTTCATGATTCTCAAGTCTAGACAGTTCTGATTCTAACACAGTATTTCTAGTAGTCAAATGTTCATTGATTTTCTGTACTCTCTCAATTTCAGCTACAACACTTCTTAGGGTGTCATAAAAATCTCTTATCTCACAAGTCATTTCCTTAATAGTTTTGAAACAATCAGTTTTTGACATGTTAGAGGAAATTTTGAGGCTTACTTGCGAGCTGTTGTTGTTAATGGATGAGGCCATCTAGGCTAAGTTGACATATTCTTTAGTGTCTTCTTTATCTAAGGTCAAAGTATTTTGTCTTGTAATCCACTATAGCATCTTTCCCTTTGGTCTCACTTTCATTCTTGGCTTTTTGACATTCATTGACAAAGTGACCCAACTCATTGCATTTGTAGCACTTTATTCTAAATTTATCAATAAAGTTGCTTGTGTTACTAGGTTTCCTTGCTGAAAATCTCTTTATTCTACTTGGCTTTTGGAATTTCAGTTTGGAAAACTTTTTTTCTAGGAAGGCCATTGTTTCATCCATCTCTTCTAACTCTTCAGGAGTGTATTCAGTCCCCTTTGAGTCAGCTTCATAGTCCCTATCCTCTTCTTCAGTTTCTTCAGCATCTCCTGACTGCTGCTATATCAAGACACTTGGTCTTACTTCAACTTTATTCTTCTTAGCAACCACCAGGGTTACAAATTTAAGCTTTCTGATATCCTCTGACATTTCAGATTTCTGTTGAACCTCCAGTTCATATGTCTTTAGGTACCATAAAGCTTATCCAAGTCTAAGAGATTCATGTCCTTGGATTCCCTAATATTTGTTGTCTTTGGATCTCATGATATAGGAAGTGCCCTCATGAATTTTATGTTCACGTCTTTGTTGGCATAGGTCTTCCCATACATCCTCAAGTCATTAACCAACCTGTTGAATCTGTCAAACATTTCAGTGAGTGATTCACCATTTTTTATTGTGAACCACTCATACTATTGTGTTAACAGATTCAATCCCGCCATTCATTCAGTTGGGGTAGAGGGATTTTTCCCAACCTTGAGGTTGAGCATCATCGATTGCTCTGAGATGAACTATCATGCGTTGCCTCCAGAAGAAATAATTACCTCATTCCAACATGGAAACTTTACTATTTCCAGCTTTGTTTGCCATTGATAAAGATCTTCTAGCAAGTGTAGTCTACTAGTTTGCTTTGATACCAATTGTTTGAACTGAATAAGTTCAAGTGTTTGTGGGGGGGGGGGGGGGGGGGTGATACAAACACTACAAACTTTTCGTTCTTAAAAATTTTATTTATGATGCCTGAAATAGGTACAATGATCAGAAAAACTTTACTGAAATTAAAATGAATACACAAACATTCAAGTTAAAATAGTTGTATTATAACTTGGTATTTTTCTAGAAATCTATTTAATCACAAAGTGATTAACAGCTACAAATTTGTAATAAATTACAGCTCTTTTTTACTCACTCACTAGCTACTAAGTTTTCTTTGAATATTTCTCTCAAGCTCTATTACAAAGCTTCCTTCTTGTGTGTAAATGTTGTGGTTTCATAGTTGTTTCGTGTAACAACTCTCTCTATATATGTAGCAGATCAGTTGTTGAATCCACATGCTAGACGTGCTGCTTTTTCAACATAGCCACAGTATGTCACATCATTGTCCTTTTGGAGTAATGTGTCAGATTTCTTTTGGCTAGTGTTGCTTCTTTTTCATCCTCTGATCTTCATGCATTTAATGCTTGAGAGTTGTTATTAGACAACCAAACTTCAAGGAATATCTTCCCAGTTATACCCCTTGCTTCTGTGCCAAATCTCAATGATTTGCTTATAAGTCCTGATGACGAGTGGACTAGGTTTTAACGATCCACTGAAGACAAGCCTTGATGTTGACTTGATAAATCCTTCTGGATCTCCTGATGACAAGTCCCTGATGGAGACTTGATTAGTGCTTCATTATCCACTGATGTCAAGCCCTGATGGAGACTTGACCAGTGTTTCATTATTCACTGATGTCAAGCCCTGATGAAGACTTTGTTGTTGCACCCCTGCTTATATAATCTTTGCTTAAACATTTATTTATTATTTAATATATAAGAATTGATGATGTAATATAGTCTTTGCTTAAGTATTGTAAAAGGACTTAGAAAAATATCCAACATGTTAGGTGGATATAACTTGTAGTTAAGCAAAGAGTTTTGATCACCATTGAAGTCTGCTGATTTGATAAACCTGCTATGAAGGATTCTGAAGACATGAAGAATTTTTCAAGTATAGTCCTGCTTAGAATAGAAATAAGCAAGGACTTAAGTAAGCAAGATCCTTTGTTTATCAAAGTCAAGATTGTCAGAAAAGTTATCCTTACCCCCGCTTAGTTAACTTCTAGGAAACTCTTCTGAAAGACACTAGAAGACAGAATAACGGCTAACTTTTTGAACTAAGCAAGGACTGTTGTAAAGGTACAAGTCACATCAAGGATAGTACACTCCAACGGATCTATTTCAAATTCCCAACGAATAGATTTTCTGGTGAAGTATAAATAAGGGTCATAAATCTCATTTATGTCAACTCTCCAACTAACTAAGAAAAGTTTGAACAACCTCTCTGACACATTAAAGACTTCAGCAAGACCTCATAAAGGTTGAACAAGTGCTATCAATATGCTTAACTAAGGAGCAATCTACTTAAAGATAGCAAGCAAGATTTTCTCAAATCTGCTTAGAGTCTGTGTGACTAAGTTGGTCTAAGTGACTTATTGTAAATTGGACTAAGTGTCCTCCTGCTGATTGTTCTGTGTGAACAAGTTTTAGTGATAGCCTTCTCAAGTAAAAGAGAAGAAGAGTGGAGTAGGATTATTCCAAACCACTATAAAAATTCTCATCTCTTTTCCTGCTTATCTTTTATATTGTTTTCCTGCTTTGTTGTGCTTTGCTTAAGTCCTGCTGAACTCTTTCAGCAAAGACTTACTATCTTTGCTACTTCTAGCCATTAACCTTTGCTACAAAATCTAAGGGGTACTTTGCTTAAACAAATTCCGCTACTAAACTTTTTGAAAACATAAGAAACTCTTTTATAAGCAAGAAGTGTTTTAAATCAATAAAGTTTTCTAAGCAAGACTTAATTTTTTGAAAAACACTATTCAACCCCCCTTCTAGTATTTTTACCCTTTGGGACCTAACAGACTTGATCAGTGTTTCATTATCCACTGATTGTTGAGACCTTCTAGTATCCATTGATTACATTTACTGATGAGTTCCCCTGATGGGTTGATCCTTTGATGTCATCCCTTGACAGGATCCCCTAATAAGGTTCCCCTGATGGTTCCCCTGACGAGGTCATCCCCTGACACAGTATTTTAGGCTTCCCCTGATGGGTTCTTTTCACTAATTCCCTTCAAAAAATACTTGTTCTCTTGATCACTAATACTTTGTTGGCTTTGCCTGGAATGTCTATCGTGCGGAATACTCATCTTCTTTTTAAGTAACAACAGTTATTCCTTGACACTGTCGAGTCCATTTAAGTTATCACTGATGACTCTCCCAGTGTAATAGTCTATCCTCTGATGACTGGTTTGTCCATCAATCGATGCAAAACTTGTGCACATATACTAAGGTTGTTGATTACCTTGAGTACTTATAGATGCACATTTATTTCTTTACTATATAATTATCATCATCACCATTTATATCTAACAAGGTTTATTCATGAATATAGGTTCATTCATAAATTTAATTAAAGATGCACTTTGGAAAGTGAAGGATTCATGAATTTGTCTAGCCATAACTAATTCATGCATCAACTAAATAATTAATGCTAGAATTCCAAAACTTTCCAGCCATATATGATACTTGAAGACTGTTGAGCTTTCTTATTTAATTTTTCTTCGACTCCTATGTCATAATTAGTTGTTTCTAATGGAGAAACATCCTTTTAGAAAGGCCGAGGAAGGGAAGAGTGGTTATAATTAATTACATTACTTACATCACCATTATGGTGTATTTGCATTATAATGTCTCTATTTTGACCAATAAACAGTGTTATATCCGTACTACAATTTGTATGTGAAGTACCAATTAATTGCACACGTGAGACACAAGGAAAACCGTCAAAAACTGCCAAAAATCGCAGAAAATTTAAAGTGCACGATTGTGCACTTATTCAGAAACTTTAAAATGAAAACCAGACAAGTGCACAATCGTGCACGGTGCATAGTCGGGCCGTGCAGTTGTTCAGAACCATTAAAACAAGTGTGCAAGTGTGCGTTCATGCACACCCACCCCATGCACTCTTTTAGACCTGAATAAGTTTTGCAATTGAAAGCTGACTCCTTAAATGCTAGAAATTCGAAGACAATCTTGAATGAGTTTTGTCATCAGTCAAGGTTAAATATTGGTCTTGCGAAGTCAAAAATTTACATTACACCTAATGCGAGCAAACCCCTATGGCAATCTATTCGGGACATCACTAATATGTCTTTGACCTTTGATTTGGAAAATTATTTAGGTCTGCACATTATTCATCAGAGAGTTAACAAAAATAGCTTTAGCCATGTCATTAATAAGTTGCATGACACTTTAGCAAACTGAAAAAAGGATCTTCTTTCCATGGCTAGTCGTGTGGTCTTGACTAAGGCAATCCTTGTTGCAATCCCTATTTATACCTTGTAAGCCCTCCCTCTCCCTGATACAGTTTCTCATGATATGACTAAGTTAGGTAAGGACTTTGTTTAGGGTCATTCTGGAAATAGGAAAACTCATACTATAAATTGGGGTATGAGAGATTTTAAGCTTGCTAATGAATCTTTCTTCATTAATCTGGCATGGAAGATGTGGAAAAATCCTCAATCCCTACTCTTTAATTTTTTAAAAGCTAAATATTTTCCTAATACAAATTTTATAGAAGCTTCCTCAAAGCCTAGTACTAGTACAACCTAGAAGTTCCTCACTAAATGTAAAGTATAAAATTAAAGATAACCTCCATTGGCACATCACATCTTCATCCACCATTTCCTTTTGGTTTGACACTTGGGTAATTGGTAAGTCTTTTCGCTCCTTGTTTGTTGGCCCAATTCCTCTTCAAGTGTCAAATTTGCAAGTTAGAGATGTTATTGTTGGAATTATGCCTACAAATAATTATATAAATAGATGAGTTAATTAGTTGTATAAAAGTTGTGCCGAAATAACCTACATTCATTTAAATTAGGTAGTTATAATGCTTTGATAGAAACCAATTATAACTAATTAAGTTTAAATAGTTTAGGCCCACGACTATTTTAAATGGACCTACAAGGTCGCACACAAAATAACTGGGTTATTACTAAACTAAGTCCAATTCCAATTAGGATCGTGATATGTATATCAGTATATATATATCAAGATAGCTAAGGTAGCTTGAGACATCTCTTGCACATAAGATCTGTGAGAGAGAATCCTAAGGAGTTTTTGCTAGCACGTGTGGACAAGGTGTTTAAGTTCGTGTGTGGATACCAGTAAAGGCGTGACAATTGACGCTTGACTGAGACACAAGAGTTATAGTTTTGCTTGTCGCGGTTCATTTGAAATTACCATGTTAAAGACCAAAGCATGTTCTTGATTATAGTATACATACAGATCCTAATTCATGGATTTTGAATTACAGTTTTTCAAATAACTAAATGTTTCTAATGTTCAGAAGTTAATTCAAATTCCTACAGTACTATCAGAGCTTTGTTCTTGCGTGTATATTATAATTAGTATTTTGACGTTTTTGATATTAGTATTTGAAGTCTGCAGTTTATCAATAAGCTACATAAGTTTTATGTTATATACGATGTATGCAATATTCGATGTATTATTGTATGTGATATATTGTATGTTATGGTATATGCTTGCTACTGCGAATGGAGATTTTGCGAAAGGTAAGAAATTATTGTGCTATATGGATATATACCTGATTTTGATAAATTACACTTTAAATACATGTAATATATTATGGTTATATATGATATAATCTAATTGTATATATGATATACATGTGAACTACGAATCCATGACAATGAAGGTTTAATATGATTGAACTGAGGGATTACGGATTAATATGATTAATCCAGATATACTATTAGAAGATATTATATTATGAATAATATACTATCAGTAGATATTATACCATCAGAAGATAATTCCCTCGGTCGATACTATACTATCAATAGATAATATATCGTTAAAGGATAAATCCTCGTCAGAGGATAATTCCTCATCGGAAGATAAATCTTCTTCGGGGAATAGTTCCTCGTCGGAGGATAATTCTTCATCGAAAGATAATTCCCCATCAGGACATAATTTCCGTCAAAAGATAATTTTTCACTAGAGGATAAATCTTTTACAAGGTATAAATCCTCATCAGGGTATAAATCTCCATCAGCAGATAATCCTTCATCAACAGATAATCCTTCAATGGAAGATAATCCTTCATCGGAGGATAATTTTTCATTATTTCGGGTCCTAACATACAATGTCCTAATTAGTTTAATTTGGGGATTACACCACATCATAACCCCTTTTATGTTTGTTTTGATCATGTTTATTAACTGAGATGTATAGACATGAATCGAACAAACTAAATTTGTCTAAAATTAAGTAATCAAGACTTACCAGTCCAACACATATTAAGGTTTATATCACTGAAAAAAAATGGGTTTGCCAAAGCAGAACATTATTTGATTATATAAACCAAACATGATGGATAACAGTTATCCATATAGGAAGATTGTTTTACTTAACATGGCTATCAAAAACAGTTTTGGACCTAGAGTCGAATGTTAGAATATTCTACCATAAAATGATGGAGCCTAATAACAAAGAGTTACATGAGATGTAATTGACAATGTGTTGTCTACCTAAAATAACTAAGACTTGAGTGTTAAGCCAAAGCTTTCTTCAGTTTTAGTTATAAGTGGATATTTGATTTTATTATATTTTGAACATGTCACTTATTAGTTGCATAATTTTATTTTGTTGTAAACTGTCACTCCAATCTGTCCTTGAGAAGGACAAAATGAACAGATCAAATTTCCTGGACTGACATAGGAACTTGAGATTTTTTCTCAAGCAAGAAAAGAAGGACTATGTCCTTGAAAAGCCACTTCAAGTGAACGGGCCTGCACCTTTATCACCTCATAAGTTTTGAGGTTCCCATAGAGTTTCTCCAAGGATATTGAGCTCGTGTCCTTAGCTTCCCTTATGGTTGTAGTTTTGGCATCCCAGCTCTTTCGCAATGCCTTTATGAATTTCAGATTTACATCCTTGTTGGCATAAGTTTTGTCAAAGATCCTCAAGTTATTGATCAACCTGTTACATCTATCAAATAAGCTTGTTAGAGACTCATCAGGTTTACTTGTGAATAGCTCATATTGTTGGATCAACAAGAACTGTTTGTTCTTTCTCACTTCCTCAGTCCCTTCACACAACACTTATATTGTCTCCCAAACCTCTTTGGCAGACTCACAATTAATGACACTGTTAAACATGTCATTGTCCAAACCATTATAGAGAATGGTCATAATTTTATCATCCTTCATGGAATCTTCCTTTTCTTCAGTTGTCATATCTTTTGGGAATTTGGGGATTGTATGCTCAGGGACTATTTAGCCATCTATTATTTCCAAGGGAACAAATTTCATTGGTTTAGGAGGTCCTTTTTCCAAGATTGGTATATAAGAAGGATTTGTAGATTTCATATGCATGTACATCATTCTTTTCCATAAGAAATACTCCTTCTTCACCAATAGTGGGATCTTTATATTACCACTTTCACTACTCATATTGACCGTCTAGTAGGTATGTCAACTAGAATAACTCTGATACCAATTGTTATTCCTAGATAAGTAATTGTAGGAGGGAGGTTGAATACAGTTCTCAAATTTATTCTCCAATGTAAAGATCACATTACAATCTGTCATTAATTGCAGAAATGAAAACACAACAGATTGTATTAATCAATAAATAATGACTTTTATTGATTTTGAAACTGAAATTACAATCTAGCTATCAAGAATTGATACCAACTTCTGAAATTTGTTCAAGTATGAACAGCTGCTATCTAAAAATTAATTTCTAGCTTCTCAAGTTATGAAAACTTGTTTCTCAAAATCTTTTAGATTTTGTTACGTATATTAGAGAGTAAATAACTTAATAATCACTCTCTCTCTCAATCTGAAATTATCTATTTTGTAATCTTCAAGATTTTCTATGTATATTTTCTTATCTCTGATCTGTTCTGTTTTTCAACAACTTCACTGTTCAATTAAAGTAGTTTCTCCTATCCTAGTAGTTGTAACAAACCTGGAACCTAACATCTCTGTTAAGTAACGTCTCTATTACTTAATCTCTCTGTTTTTACATATCAGTTTCTCAACCTTGTCAATCCCAATTGTGACTCTGTTATAGATCTTGGTCGACTTATTTAATTAATTTAGAGCTTAGAAAGATGAAGAGTTTATCTGTTGATAAACTCTGGTAGAGGTCTGTTGTGTCAAGACATTTATCCTCTGATGACTTATTTATCCTTTAACCAGCTTTGTGGACTCTTTATTGCATTAGAGAGTCTTTGTCTTTGTCTCTTACAACTTCAACAATAGTCTCTGATAAGCTAATTCTTAATCTCCGATAACCTAATTCTTAGTATCTGATAAGCTTGACTAACTTCAAATTTGTTGAATTCTCTAAATACATTCCTGACAGTCTCTGATGGTAGTCTCTAATAATGCAATTTTGCAGATTCTAATACAATTTCAAGTTCTAATAATTTTAAGTATTATTCCTCATTATCAAATGTTATAAATTCTAACACTACCGACAATCAAAATACAATTGAACTAAATTAATATAAAATATTGAAGACACGGGTAAAGGGGTGCTAGTAAAAGGTACTATGGTTTGAAAAATAAATAAATAAATAAATGATCTAGGGTTACCTCCCTTTCATTAAAACAGAAACAACAGCGTATGACGAGCAGTGGGCAGTGCCGAGCAAGAGGGTTGCTTCCGTCAAGGGCGAATGCTACTATGGACTGTCCATTTCAGCAAGTAGAATTCCAACAATAAGAACTGATATCTTTGTCCTTCTTTCACTGTTTTTTTTTTCTTTTTCTTTTAACAGTGTGTAGAAGTAGAAGCAAAACAAGGAGACCTGTTGACGATGAGATCTTCGAATGAGGTTCTGACAATGTTATTGACCTGACAATGACGTCAGACTGGCGAGGTTCTGACCACCGTTTGATGAATTTCTGAGAATTTTTTGACAATGTATAGTAAGGTGATGATGAATCCTTGACTTCGGCTATGATTCCAAATATGATGCAGGATAAGGCTAAATTTAAAGAACTGATTATAGAATATTATAAAATTAAACAAGAATTAAAAATCTAAGGGATTCAACCACGGAAGAATCTCTATTTCTAAGGTTTCTTCATTGCGGATGGAAGAAAACCATTAACCACGACTAAAACAATATGCTGAAAAATTCAATAGTAGTCAAGTGTGGTGTACATAAACATTGCAACAATATAAATAGGAAAAATACAAAACCCTAAACCCACTAACAAGTGAGTCTCTTAACTGAATAAAATAAATAAGAAATCTAATACTAATAAAACAGATAACATCATTCAATAATAAACCAACAGCAACGACGTCGTCTCATGGTCAGATCCTTAGCAAGTGTGATTTTTCTGCAAATACCAAAAAAGAAGTTTTTCATTTTCATTTTCACTTTTTCATTTTTAGATAGTAATTTGCTCCTTTTTCTTCTTTAGTTACAAATAATGACAGCATAAAACTCATAAATCCATGCACTCTCAACCTTTTCACCTTTTAGAAAAAGTATTTATATGATAATTTTAGAAATATACCATCTCACTCCATATTATTTTTACTACATGTACAAATACGACTACCAAATTAATCTAACAAAAGAATCGATGGAGGTTTAAAATTTACATAATGATAAATATTTTTTAGTTTGGATATTAATAAATTTTATTTTCAACATATGCAATAAGCCTTTTTTAACATTTTTTTCTCCTTTCGTATTGATAATCATAAGTATTATAAGTGTAGTATCCAAAACATAGGTAAATTATTAACCTATCCAATGAATCTATGGAATTTTAAAATTTACATAATGATAAATCTTTTCAGTTTGGATATTAGTAAATTTTATTATCGACAAATACCACAAACCTTTTAAACCTGATAAATCTTTTCAGTTTGGATATTAGTAAATTTTATTATCGACAAATACCACAAACCTTTTATACCTGATATATTATTATTATTATTGAATTTTGTTATCATTTAAAAAAAGCTAAAACTCTGTACATTTTATAATAATTGAAATTTGACTTTTTTGCAGGTGAATTTTTCAATATAGTAAATTTTTTTATCTTAGTTAAATTTTTTATCCATATTAATTTTTATTTAAAATAATTTAATTATTATTATTTTTAGAATTAAATAAAAAAATTATTATATAAAAATTCACCAAAAATTATGTGGAAAAAAAAATCAACAGTTATTAGGAATTGAAAACAGTAATAAAAGTTCACTTCTGGTTTTATCTGCCCATTTATTTCCCTCCTTAATAACTCCCCAAACAGGAAGCAACGGAGTGCTCTGCTGCTACTGCCGCACATATTTTGAAGGGGCTCGGTTTCCACCGCACATTCAATTAGCGTCGGTCCTTTTTATCTTCTCTGTGCAATAAACACACTCCTCACCACCACAAACAAAACGCAATAAATTTCTTTTCTGATACGGAGTATTTACTACACCAATCCAACCCCACATGCTCTTCTTTATCACTCTTTTTAAACAAAATATAAATTTATAACTATATCTATATATATATATATATATCATGTGTCCATTAATTTCAAACATGGGCTTTCTTCTTCTTATCTCTGCGGAATTTCTGGTGGACTTTGATGGTTTGAATCTAAGGAGGGTGACGACAGTATTTTGAAGAAATTTTTCTGTAATGGGTTGAGTTTGTTATCTTTCGATTTTCTTTAAATACACCAATATTTTCTGAAGACATATTAAGAGTTTCTGAGGCAAAAGAAAAAAAAAATCTCCCAAGAGACTATTAAATTTGTGGTTTTTGAAGGGGGGTTTTGAGTTTTCTGATTTATTAAGTTTGATTATTGGGCATTATGAAGACTTTTGGGTTCTGGGTTGTGCTGTTTATGGTTGGGACTGCTTTGATTTGCATTGGTTTCTCCACCAAAACAATAAACTCCAATGTTCCTGGTAATATCTACTCTCCCTCTAATACGCAGTATTTATTATTATTATTATTATTATTATTATTATTATTATTTTATTTTTGGTTCATGATATTCATGTAGTGTTTTGAGTAGTTTATAGCTAAGCAATGGCTTGTAAGAGTAAATCTAACTTAAGAAGCTAAGACCCCTTTGGAAGTCTCGTATATATTTGCAAATATTTGAGGCCTGTTAGTCTTTATTGTTTAAAGTCCAAATGATTTTTATTTTTATTAATTTGAGTTCATACAATTATTTCTAGTTATTCATAGGTTAATGTATTGGCGGCTTCATCTCATGCAAATATTTCTTTTATTTATTTATTTATTTTAAGATATTCCTAATTGAAATCTATTATAAGTAATATTCATCTAGGACCAGGGGGCGGACCTAGCAGGGATCAAGTGGCGTCAGCTGACACCACTAAGTTTCCGGCAGGAGTATAATAGTATTCTCGGCATAAATAATTTATAAGTCTACTATATTAAATTTTCTTCCAATAAATATGTGAAAAAGTGGATATTATAGGATGTGAAAGTATGGCTCATTTTAGATTGTTATCAATGTGACTGGAATAGACACCTCAATCCACTCCGATTACTACTCGTTCCGTTTCAAAAAAAATTATATTTAAAAAGAAAAGAAAATTTATTTTAAATATGAGTTACATTTAAAATTTTTATTTGTTATTTTATTATAAATTAAAAAAATTTTAATTACAGACTTATAAATGTCGTTATAACTTAAAGATTTATAACAAATTTCATGAAAAAAACTTATTATTTTTACCTTTAATTATTGGTCAAAAATATAAAATTATTAATCGTCAAAAATTTAAATGTTAATTTTTTTGTTGAACGAAGAGAGTATATTTTAATTTGTTCTTCATTGCACGCTTCAAAATTCATCATAAAAATTAGTTAGATATCATCTCTCGATCATCAATTTTCAGTCATTAAAGTTTAATATGATGGTAATATTTTCAAATTAATATACAATAACCATTTTATGTAAACTTATTTTTATAATGGAAAAATTATTGACCCCACAATAAAAATTTGCCGTGGCCACTGTCTAGGACAGGGAAGAGTGGCAGGGCTAATGGGAAGAGACGAACTTTATCTTGATTCTCTAATAATCTACTAATAATGTTAGTTTGATAGATGAGAAAATGTGGCGTTTGATCTAAATACTACAAATATAATACCTTAATCACGGCGAAATTACAATTTGCCATTGATTTAAATACTACAAATATTTTTATAGTTAAGGTGTATGTTACTCCTCTTTCAAAATGAAAATACTTACTCTATTTCGTGAAAAAAGTTACATATGATAATTAAATTCGTCACATAAAAGAATAATATTTGTATATATATCTTTTAAATATCATGTATTTTTTATATAATTTATCATTATTATTCTCTTTATCATATCATCACTTTGACATCAATAACAAATTTCATTATAAATAACACTAAAATTTAATCAAATATGCAGTCTTCATATCCCCAAAAAATTGAATGTAACTTTTCTTTTTTGTGTAAAGCGTCGGGGAAGTATAATAAAATTTTGTTATAGAACATATGTGAAATTGCAAAGTTTAAATTTGATGTGAATTTTCTTAATTTTCATTTATGCGATAATTAAGACTACATCTCTGTCTTCCTTAAAAGAAGTCTATTCACAAATAAAATTTGGTCCAAAAAAAAAAATGTCATATTTGCAAATTCTATTTTATTTAATGCTATATTAATATTTTAAATTTTTCATTACAATTTTCTTGTCCTTTTCAATAGCTACAACCTATAGGTAGATGTCTGATTGTCAAGGGTCACCATTCCGCAAGGGTCAACAATCAGCAGACAAAGTCTCGCCACTGTCTTCCAAGAAATGGATAAAACAGATTTAACAATTAGAAAATGTGAGGGAAAGAAAGGAAAAAGAAAATATAAAATGATATTAAAATTGAAAAGTTTCTTGAATATTAAGTGAAGTACCTATTTATAGATAAATTATTAAATAAAGAAAAATATAAAAATGTATTGTCAAAAGTGAAATAAAATGTTACAAATATTTTTTTTATTTGATTTCCTTTTCTTTACCTTTCTTTTGGATTTCACAAAATAGTCTTCCAACTTAGTAGTAAGTAGCTGCAGAAGTCAATTTTGTTTGGTTTCTTTCATTTTCGGGTGCTGATCTCAGTTGGTTAAGGTTTCAATACTACTTCCTAAAAGAAGAATAGTTGTAATACTATCCTTTTCATTAATTAAATTTTAACAATAATATTGTTAGTAATTTTGTAAACATTTTTATGTAATATCGCATTTTAGCTGGCCTAAAGCCCTTTTTCTTTAGCACAATGATGGTCTAAACTTATGAATGTTGGTACACTTGTAACTTGATGCCAATACTCTTCAAATTACCAAGAACTTCTTGAGAAATTTTTAGTTTTGAAATTGGAGTCTATGGACATCACTCATCAGTCAATTGTAGTTCTTGAATATACCTCAAAGCGGAAATCTTGTTTCTTTCCCATCACTGCATAGGTTCGCTTGTTTCAACTTAAATTTTGAAAATTTTAAATTCTAATAATGTAATTTAAACTACTAAAATTTAAAATTTTCATAATTTAAGATGAAACAGAGAAAACATCGTCGAGTTGAAATCGACATAAATCTATGTCATATGTTTGGTATCCTCTACTAGTACGCTTGTTAATTTGATGTGTTTATAAAAAGACTTAGTTCAACTTATTTCTTTTACCCTCAAAATCATATGACTCATAATATATACTTCATGCTCTCTTCCATTAAAATGCTAATAGAAGTATTAATTGATGTCACATTTTCACAAAATGTTACATTTTACAAATGCTCGTGTTGACAAATTCTTATTAAGATACGTAAACTTCTTCGATGAGCATGTTCAATACTAGTCACAAAAACTTCCCTCTTGAATTACTGATGAATCCCTCTTGCAAAACAATCATAGATATGGCTTTCAATCCAGACAAGAAAGATGTAAGTCTGACTACAACAAGGAGGACGCTAAAGGTACATGCATTTAGCTAATGAAAATTTTATTTTATTTTGATTTCGAAATAACCCCCTTGATTCAATCCATCGGCTATTTTTTCTCTTTAACAAGCATATAAGAGCTGCAAATATATAAACCTGACAGATGGGTAGCTAAATCGATCGTAAATGAACTCCAAATTTAAGGGAAAACTCATTTGTCAAGCATCGCCTGCAGATGTTATGATTTTATGTCCTTTAATTTGTTTTTTTTTTTCTTTTCTCAAATCACCTTTAGGATCATGGCTATGGCCGAAGGAGTGAAAATACTGACAAAGGTGCAATCACTCTTCAAGATTATCGGCCTATTGATCCGGTTCCAAGTTCAAAAGCTTCCATACGACCTGGACCTATTCAGCACGGCACTCCTCTTATGCCTTACATTCCAAAGCCTTCACCACCTGTGCCAGGCGGTCCAAAGCGTGGTGTAATCCCATAAGCCAAAGCAAGCATAGGTCTCGTTTGTTTGGGCTTAAATTTTAGATAGCGTAGATTCTAAAAAGGTAATTTCTCAAATTTAAGCTGAAAACGGGGTCATAACTTCTTTGTGCTTGCTGTGATGCAAACATGGAAGATTATGTTAACTCGTTACTTTGCACTTGGCAAGTTATGATTGTACTGTATTACTTTGTAGTTTCAGGTTTATAGTTTTAACTTGAGTGTGTTAGCTGCAGACTTTCTATTGTGTACGCCGCTTCGGCTGTTGGCTGTTGGTCTTGTTCTATGAGTTCCTTTTCTTGTGGTGTCATTTGATTGATTTGGGATAGTTTTCTCTCAAGTTCTGCATTGCTTGCAATACATTACTTTTATTTGGTATGTAAGCTGGAAAAGTAAGAAATGAAATTTGGCATTTGTGCAAGCTTCTTAACTTATAGGTTAACATTTCTTCCTTTTTGTTGATAATTAGTACTTTTTCTGTCCAATTTTATGTGTCACATTTATATTTGTCCAAACTTAATTGTCGCACAAGATATTCAAAAAAAATCTAAAAGGGTAATTTCTATATTACTCTCGTATTTAATGCATTATTTTAGTTTTCAATTTTTATAACATTTGTTATTAAAAAAAGGTAAATAGGTAGTTTTACATCAACATTTATTATAAAATGATATTATTAATATAATTTTTTAATAAGAGTGTAGATTCCAAAATTGATATATAAATTTGGATGGAGGGTGTAAGTATTATGGAAGGTAGGTATGTGATGTGATATAGGTTAAATATAGTATTTCATCCCTCTAGACATATATGCTGCAATTTGACTTTTTTTGGTCAAATTGATTATATTTGACCTTAAAATATCCTTTTATATTTATTAGATAAACATACAAAATTAATGTCATAAAAAAATATATTGAATATACTATCATATTCGACTTTTATAATTTATAAATATAAAACATATTTGTCAAATTATGAATTTAAAAATTAATTAATTTGACTGATCAAAATTAAATTGCCACATATAAATTTGGACATAGGTAGCTTATAGATGAGATAATATTTATAAATGATCCATTCTAAATTTTTTGTCTCGGATGCACCAAACTTATTTCATCTACGCCTGCAATAGCTGCACCCAATATGCCGAGATTTATTGGGACAACGAGAGATTCCCTAAAACAAAGTATGTATGTATTTTAGAGTAAAACAA
The DNA here is from genome assembly GCA_014636745.2 of Centella asiatica. Lineage (NCBI taxonomy): Eukaryota > Viridiplantae > Streptophyta > Magnoliopsida > Apiales > Apiaceae > Centella > Centella asiatica. Next base: position 3,735,817 of record CM025782.1, read on the forward strand.
ATTTTGTTTGTATTTTAGGAAATGAAATTATGGAATTAGATAAAAAAAACATATACTTCAACTGATTACTTATAATAGAGTTATCTGTATTTTAGGGGAAGGAATTGAATAGTGATACTTTATTTTTAGAGATTTACTATTCATATTTTTTCCCTTAAAAAAATATTAAAATATTTTTTTGGACCCACCACTTTTTAATCTTTCAACATAATTTTAATATATACTTCTTTCGTCCCAAAAAAGATGGCTAAATTACAATTTTCACACAATTTAAGAAAATTACTTTTTAGAAGTAAAATTTTCATTATATCATTGAGGTAGTCTACCTAACATTTTTTAAATATAAAATTTGTACTTATTATTTTTTTAAAGAAAGAAGTGGGTTTACTTTAAAGAGTGAAGTAGTCATTATGTAATTTTTTTATTTACTTAAGTCATCCTTTTTTGGACAAAATTTTGTTATACTTAAGTGTAAGTCCGAGTAGGTTCAAGAATTTGTAGAAAAAGAGGTTGAATACAAATCACCGAGGAACAAAATCATCTTTTGATCGACTATTTTAAGATTTATCCTCTGATGTACATTATACACTGTTAGATGATAATATCCACTGACTTGTCTATTATCCTCTGATGATAACACTATCAGAGGATATTTCTTAGACAAATCCAGCTGCAGTTTATCTACTGATATTTATATAACATATCAGCAGTTTCAGTACATTTACAAACTCTAACAATTCTAAATATTATACATTATCATCAAATGGTATAAACCTAACAATCCCCCTATATTTATGATTATCAATGATAAACATAAATCAAAGGTTGATAATGATGTCAAAACATAAATCTTATAATCACTACTTAGAATTGAAATTAAATACTGTATAAACAAAATTGTCACTACAAAAAAAATGGCCTTTAGTGACGAAAATTTTAGTGACGAACAAAATTTTGGTCACCAAAAGTAACCTTTTGTGATTAAATTTTTTTTTGTCACCAAAACTTGGTGAACAAACAAATTTAGTGACCAAGACAAGAAAATGGTCAATAAAATTTCCTTTAGTGACCGAATTTGGTGACTACGACTTGATATCGTCAATAAAACTTAATTTAGTGACTAGAGATCTGGTCACTAAATTTATTAACCATAAAAATGTTGGTCACTAAATTTTTTGGTTAAAAAATGCTTTTGACTCTATATAATTTTATGATATAATAACATATAGTAATTTTTTTTTACTTTATAATAACATACAATTTTATGATATATTATTTTTTTGTTGTGTCATATTAGTGATAACATTTTTAAAAAAAAAGGTACTATTTTTTTTTACTATAACTCTCCATATTAAGCAATTTATTATCATTTCTGTTTTAATTTTATATTTGTACTTTATATTATCATTTCTTTTTTTTGTACTTTATATTATCATTTCTTTTTTTTTTACTTTATATTTTTTTTACTTTATATTTTTTTACTTTATATTATCATTTTTTTTACATTTATTATCATTTATGTTTATACCATTGTTTAGATAATAATTTTCAGTATCATTTTCATATATAGCACATGTTTATAGCATATATGGTTTGAGAGTTATTGATTTTTAAAGTTTAATAAAAAAAATCAAGAAATAATTCGGCCGACCCGAAGAACCGAACTTTTTCCAATCGAGATTCAGGCTATATTGATTCATTTTTGTTCAAATTGATTACATGAAATTGTTTTTGCACTTATAAAGTTCATTTTCCCTCAATCAATTTCAAAAATGGCAAAGCATAGCTCGTTTCCTTGTAGAACCGAAAGTTTGAAAATCCGAATTGTTCTTCTTGATTTTTCTTGCGATTTTGTTGTTAAAACTTGAAATTTATTCTATTAATGAGTTCCTGGAAGTCTCATGATTCATTTCCATACTTGATTCGTCAAAAATGGTTGATTTTTTGAGCTTTCATAGGTTGGTCGCTAATGACGGGCTCGTCAACGGTGGCGAGCTACGATCTTCCATTCCAGTGGGTTTCAGGCGACGGCGTGAAGGGAAATAGGGTAATCACCTATGGGGATTGTGATGGTGGTGCCTCTACCTCGTTTCTCTGAGTGTGTGTGCGTGTTTCGGGCCTTCGCGGCTACGGTCGGCCGGGAATGGCGCCGGCGCCGGCGTCGGCGACTGCTGAAGAAGATGATCGGGCAGGAAGAAGACGGGTCTGTCCAACCCTGATCTGACCCAGATTTGACCCATTGTTGGCCTAATACGTTTTAGTGACCAACTTTCCTTGATTTCAACTTAGTGACCGCGTACAAAATCGTGGTCACCAAAGCGTTTAATGACTGAGCTTTCCTGACGACGAGTGACGATCCTTTAACTGGTCACTAAAGGTTTGCAGTGACCCGTCACTAAAAGTCCTTTTGGTGACCAAAATTCGATCGTCACTGAAGGCCATTTTTTTTGTAGTGTGTACATAGCTTAAATACCCACCTAACTACTCTCTCATCTCTCCCTCTTTTTGACATCAACATCTTTACTTGGAAAAGAATAAATACAGTAGGAGTGGCTAGAAAAAATAGTTGTGTGAGTGTCCTTAGAGATTTCATTTTTATCTTTAGAAGTCTGAGCAACTGAAGACTGAGATGATCTTGATGTTCTGATTCTACTTGACCTCATCTTAGCTCGCTCTTCATTCTCTTCCATCCCCTTATTCCTCCTTCTTGTTTCTGCAACTTTCTTTGCTCTTGTTTTCTTACTTATAACTACTTTCTTCTTTTCTTCTTTTTCTTTCTTAGGAATATAAGCTTCTTTACCAATTGAGCTATCAACCTCTCCATAGTCTCTAAGTGAGGAGTTTTGAATACTCTCCCCCAGTCTTCATCAGCAATTGCAATTTGACTTCCCCTTACCTGACTACTCTCCCCTTTTTGACATCATCATTTTCAGGTTGAGAAGGAGACAAGCCATATTTGGGTTGGCTAGGAGGATGAGTTTCTTCAGCTCTTGAATGTCTTGAGATAGCTGAGTTTGAGAGTTTAGGATGGACTGAACAGTAGATTCTAAGACTTGAAGTCTGTTCTCGGTGTTGGACTGTTCATATAGTTTCTTCTCTATGGGATTGAGCATCCTCCTAGGAAGAAGACCTTCATTGCAGCTTCTTATCTTCTCTACTTCCAGCTCCACCTTTTCTCTGACATCCTTGAGATCAGTCCTGAGACCATTGATCATGAAGTGTTGGAGGTTCATATGTCACTTTTTTTGATTTAATCAACTCCTCATAGAGAAATGGTGGAGTGAGCTCACCCTAATATGGTCAAAAAATTCATATCTGAGTTGTGCAACTACCTCATCCAAAGTATATCCAAAGTAATTGTGAGACTTGCATCCAACCAAGCATCCATATTCTGCCTTTCTTCAGGTATAGTGTTAGTGCAATATTAGCACAAGTGTTTGTAGAAGGGGGGGTTGAATACAAACACCTGAAACTTTTCGCACTTAAAAACTTATAAGGCTTATTGAAAACAGTTGAACAACCAGAAAAACTATATGGAATGAACACACAGATTCAAGTTAAAATAGTTATATTATAACTCGAGGTTTTTCTGGAAATCTGTATAATCACAAATGTGATTTACAGCTACAATTTCTGTGAATAAAGTTCACAGCTTCTCACACTCACTAGCTTCTAATATTCTTTGAAATAACTCTCTCAAGATTTATTGCAAAACTTCTCTCTAGTGTTTTTGTGCTTCAGTGCTTGTTTGATCTGTTGGGTGGATTCAATCAATTGGGGTTTGTGTAATGAGAGCTCCGTTGCTTATATATCAATCAGTGGGTTGAAATCACGTTCTTGAGACATGCTTCTCTTCTCAACTTAGCCGCAAGTATGTCACATCTAAACTTTATGTGTCAGACTACTACATGCTTTGTTGCTACTTTTCTTCCCCTGATCTGTGTGCATTTAATGCTTGAGAGTTCTCATTGGACCATTATCAAACTTCAAGAAATATCTTTCCAGTTAATATTTCTTGCTTCTGTAACACATTACGTTGATTTCCGTGTAAGAACTGATGACGGGTGTATGCTGTCACAACAATCCACTGACTGCTAGCCCTGGAGGACTTTGATCAGTGCTTCTGAATCCCCTGATGCTTATTGACTGGATCAGGGCTTCGTCTTTCACTTGAGTTATACTAAGTGCTTCTTGACCCTGATGGTTATAGCTGACGGCATACACTGATGGCTTCCACTGATGTCATGTTGGTCATTCTCCCTGACAGGTTACCCTGATGGGTTTGCCTGACACTGATATGTCCCGAAGTGTGTCACTGACGAATTGGTTTGCCCTTGTCATCCCCTGACAGGTTCCCCTGATAGGTTCCCCTGACGGGTTCCCCCTGATGGATTCCCCCTGACGGGGAACCCATCACCCCTGACGGGGAACCCCTGACGGGTTCACACTGACGGGTTCACACTGACGGGTTCCCCCTGATGGGTTCCCCTGATGGGACTTAATCAACGTAACTTTGATTTAGAATTTCTGATGTGCGGAATACTTCATTTGCTTACGAGTAGCATCAGACATTCTCCTTCACTTTGTCAAGTCCTTTGAATGTTCCTGTTTTCTGACTTGTATTGTGAAGTTATTAACTATCCACTGATGAGTAAATTTATCATCAATGGATGCAAAACTTGTGTTGATCTTAAGGTTTATAAAATACCTCAAGTATTTACAGTTACACAATTTATTACATAATCATCATCATCATCATTTATCTCTAACAATCTCCCCCTGTTTATGTTTATCAATTTGATAACCATAAATCCCTAGATGCACTGATGATGTCAAAACCAATACCAAATACAATTTAAGAAAGAATAATGAATAAACTAATAAAATAATTTCTATACAAGTATTTTGCTATGACTATTACAAAAAAAAATGTAGTATAGACTTTAGGATTTCTTGTTCCTTTTTGCTGAGATAAAGGGCAATGGTCGATTAGACTCAATTAGTTGAGTGTCACTCCCAAGGCCTTGTCTCCTTTGATCAGGATTTAGCTCAGGAATCCTTAGTCTTGTGTCTTCCCTGCCTGTCTCCAGTTGCTCCAGCTCCTTTTGTAGAAGTTTTCTGAAGTTGACAATGTTGACGTTGCTGCTTGATTTCAAGGCTTCAAGGACACTTTTTATTTCTGAAATGTTGGCTGCAGCAAGTTGTGACCAGTAGAAGGTAATGATCTCCCCCTTCTGATTTTTGAACTGTACACCCATGGGGCTTGTGATCATTTTTGGATATTCTGTGAATCCTTTCACTGATGGCACATGCCTTGCTGCAGTGTTCCTATCATCAGCCTTGGTTTCTTCAATCTCTTTCAGCACTTTCTGAGTCAGCAGGAATCTGAACTGGATGACATGTTCACTTTTATGATAAGCTATTTGATGTAGAACATTCATCGCTTCCTCCAGGTCGAGACCATCAATGTCATTTGTCTTGATGCTTTTCTCCTGCCCATCAGTGTTTTTGTAGAACAATCTCATTGGACTTGGCAAAGCTGTGGGCAGGCTCCTTTCGTTATTGATGTCTCTCCTCAGCCTATCAATCAACCCCCTTAAGTCTCTATTAGCCCTGGATGATTTAGTAACCACATTTAGGCACATCCCTAGCTGTTCAGCATCCATTCTCTTAAACCAATCTAATGTTACATTGAATTGGCTCCCACTTTTGTTTTCAATAGTAATGAGCTGATCCTTTCTGTTGTTGAACCTGACATCTATGCTTTTTATGGAGAACATAAATGTCAGGTTTTTAATCCTTTCTGCTCGTAGGGATTCAGCTAGTATCGGTGGTCCATATGTTGTGATTATAGGAGAAGGTGCTTAACTTGTTGCTGCAGACGACTTTGGTTTGGTGACATCAGGGTCTTCTTGTTTGTCCTGCTTTTTATCCCCTAATGCACCTTTAGGGATTTGATTCTTTTTAGGCTGAGGTTTCCTAGAGGTCCTGGGCTTGACACTCTTTTTCTTCTTTTCTGCTTCCTCCTGTTCCTTTGTTATTTCCCTCTCTTCCTCTTCTTGTAGTTGCTGTGCAAAGAGTGTATCAGTTTCCACGAGCTTTTTGTCTTGGGGATAGACCA
>CM025782.1:3741947-3845115 GCA_014636745.2 Centella asiatica
AAAGAGTGTATCAGTTTCCACGAGCTTTTTGTCTTGGGGATAGACCAGCTCCACTTTCCCATCAATTACTACTTCAACAGGTTTTGGAAAGTGGGCTGTCTTCATGGCATCTCCAAGCAGCTTAGGCCCTGATTGAGTGTGTGATTTCTTCTGTGGATCCTCAATCAGAATACCCTTGCCTTTGTCCTTGGTTTGTGGAGCAGGAACAGGAGTAGTCACATCCCCTGATGGTTTGCTTGACTGTCCAGCAACATCCCTTGACGCATGCTGGGTTGATTTCTCCCCCTTTTTGACAGCATCATCAGTAGGAGTTGGATGTCGGGAGGTGACTTGAAGAATTTGTTGTAGAGTGCCAGCCATGGATTGTTACAGAGTTGCCATGCTGGTCAATTGTGAAGAGAGATCAGCAAGCTTTCAGTCAACAATGTCAGCCTGCTTCTTCATTCGGAGCAAAGTCTGGCTGTTGACTAGGGAATCCACAACTGTCTGTACATTTTGAATCTTGGAAGAAAAGTGTTTATACAAATTTTTGTTTTCTATGTCTATGGACTGACCAATCATGATCTGTGATTTTAACACTTTGATCAAGATTGGATCAGTGGTTCTTGCGAGCTCTTGTTTTAATAAATGTACAGTGTCCGCCATCTAATTATGTTGAAAGTACAAATCAACTCCGATGAACTGGGAAAAATCATCTTGCGGAGCATCATCTTCATCATTTTCAGAAGAGGAAGTAATATTTACAGTATCACTATTTTCTCTCTGTTCTTGATTTACAAGAATCTCATCCTTATCTCTCTCATCCTCTCCTTTTTCTGTACCTTCTAAAGTAGCACTCATATCCTCTCCTTTTTCATTGCCTACTAAGGCAGTACTCTCTTCCTCTCCTTTTGCCAAAGTCCTCTCAGGGGTTTGACTTTGCCTCTCTGCACTAAGTATTTTCTCATTCTCACTCAAAATTGTCCTAGAGGGGCTCCTATGGGCTTGGAAATCATCAACTGTGACCAGTTCAAGTGAAGTATTTACAGATTTTGGTTCAATAGTTGTGATAGGAGAAGGATTGGAAAAAGAATGTGTATGTACAATTGGAGAAGTGTATGTTTCTGTATAGGATGTATATATAATTGGGGGTACATAAAGTGTTATTGCTGTAGTATGTACAGTGGAGTTTATGTCCCCTGATTGATCATCAGTGTTTGTATCAATTAAAAATGAGTCAGCCATGTGAGTGTGGTGACTTTCAAACACTGTGTCAGAGAGTGTTGGCTCCTCCACGAAATAAGAATGTGGAGAATCTGATTGTATGGCACTTAAAGTTTGTGTCATTATATCTGAAGAAATTTGAGGAACAGAGAAAGAAGGAAGTGGTGTAGATGGGAGTGTTGGCTGAATCACTGAACAAGGAGGTGATTCATCAAAGGATGTTGAAGAAAAATGTTTCTGAGCTACAACATCTTGAGAAGTGTGTGCACTCACTGTGTCAGCTATCTGCAAGTGGCTCTCAGAGACCCTGATGGTAGGTTCATCAGTGTCTATGGTTACTGTATGTGCCTCACTCAACTGTGTCCCTGGTTGAGGAATATTTTCAATATCTAATCCCTTTTGAGATGAACTAGATAGAAATATGTTTAATTCCTTATCAAAGGCTATATCCTGTTGAGAGGATACGCCCTGGTCAGGCTGTTGGGTATCACTCGTGGTTCCCTTCTTCTTCTTCAATCTTCTCCTATAGCCAAGCACTCTCACTCCTTGCTCCCCCTCAATTGATGTGGTAACTTCACTGGTTTTTCTTTTAATCCCAATAGTCTTTTGGGAGACTGTGAGTTGGGCTATTGAGAGTGGTTGAGAAGAAATTGGTTGTTCTACTTGGGTAGGCAGAGAGGTGGTTGTTTTCTCTGCCATAGTAGATGAGGGTGAAGAATGTACATGTGAGAAGTGGAAGGAGAAGAATTTACTACCTGTATCATATGCGTTGGGAGAGCAAATGATTCAGTTGTATATGATTTCTTCATTATTTCTGCAAACAGTTTCTTTGTTTGCTTGTATGTCTGTACAGGTATATCATTCTCAAAAGAAAGATTAGTAATTTGATCTTTAATAATCATAAACAAAAATCTAAAATAGTATACTTCCGTTTTCCTATTATTTACATTACCTAATTTATTTACAAGATCATCAAAAATAATTTTACCTATATTTATATTTACATTCTTAACCATTGCATATGTTATTTTCAAAGTTAAAGAGGTAATAACCTCAAAGTTAGAACACTTACCTGAGAATGCCTTGGTGATTGTATCGAAAAGATAAAAAATCTCTCTCTTCACGTTCACCCTCTTGAGGTCCTTGAACTTTAACACTGCGTTGGGAGCAGCGTTATAGCCCAGTTCCCTCAAGAAATCCAGGAGTTCCGCATCACTGGGTACTTCCACCAGGTCTTGAGTAGGTAGTCCCAAAGCAGAGTTAATTCTGGATGGGGTTATTTTCCCTTTCTCAGAAGAAACTCTGAATGAGATTCCCTTGACCACATCAGTGTGTGTGGTGGAGTACATGAACTTGGCGCTTGTCCAAAGTTGAGACAATGCCTCCCCCGATATTTCGTCATCGGTAAAGATTGCTTTCTTATACTTAGAAGTGAGTAGATAATTCATCATAGGTTTAAAGCAGTCATTTACCTCGTTAATATCAGAGAAGCCCACATAGTTTGTAGGTGGGACTGTCAGGTTCCTTAGAATTTCTTGGCGTGCCATTGATGCTTGATAGCTTTGAAGATTTGAGATTCTAGGGTTTCTGTAAAGTTGAGAGAAAAAATAACTCTAGCAAATATCAGGTTTAGATTAAGTGTTTGAGAGTTTCAAAAAGTAAGAGAGATAACATATTAATACCCGCTTAAAGACGTTTGAAAACTTCCCCTGAAACACGCTATCAGGGTGTCAGTGAGAGAAGAATTCAATGATGAGTTGTCATCACTTAACTGGCCTAGAAACCCGATGCAAAAAAAAATTTAAACTTACCCTGATGATTCACTTTATGTACATACCCTGACCCTGATGCACAAGCCGGACATCCTGATCCTGACGAACGAGTTGAGTACCCTGATCCTGACGAGAGATCCGGACACCCTGTCCCTGACGCACAGGTAGGAGACCCTGACCCTGACGAACAGGTAGGAAACCCTGACCCTGACGAACAGGTAGGATACCCTGACCCTGACGCATAGGTAGGAGACCCTGACCCTAACGAGCAAGCCGGACACCCTGACCCTGATGCGTCCTTAAGGAAGCCCTGACCCTGATGCATCAGTCAAAAACAAAAAAAAAACAACAAAAGGCATAATGTACAAGTATATACATATTTACAATTTGAACATATATAACCACATATCAATTTAATTTTATCAAGAACTTATTAAATGAGTTAGAAATACCAAAATTTTTAGGATTTTGACTCTGACCCTGACGCATAATTCACCATTCCCAGCTCTCCCACAAGATTTGAAAAAGTGGCTTCATCAAGAGCTTTGGTGAATATGTCTGCCAGTTGTTGATTTGAAGGTACGAACTGCAATTCAATATTCCTATTCATAACATGTTCCCTGATAAAATGATATCTGATTTCTATATGCTTGGTTCTGGAATGTTGTACTGGATTTTCAGCAATTGTCACACCTTATTGGAATTTTGGAATAGTTCAGACCATAATCCATCAGCTGATTTTTCATCCATAGAATTTGTGCAAAACAACTTCCAACTGCAATATATTCAGCTTCAGCAGTAGATGTAGAAATAGAATGCTGCTTTTTGCTGAACCAAGATACAAGCCTTCCCCCTAGAAATTGACAGCTTCTAGTTGTACTCTTTCTGTCAATCCTGCATCCTCCAAAGTCAGCATCAGAATATCCTAGCAATTCAAATCCAGACTCCTTTGGATACCAAAGTCCCAACTCTGTAGTGCCCTTGATATATCTCAAGATTCTTTTCACTGCAATAAGATGAGATTCCTTTGGATCAGCTTGATATCTTGCACAAAGACATGTTGCAAACATTATGTCTGGCCTGCTTGCTGTTAGATATAGCAATGATCCAATCATTCCCCTGTAAGTCTTCAAATCAACTTTCTTTCCATTCTTATCAGGGTCAATCTTGGTTGCAGTGGCCATAGGTGTCTTTGCTACTTTTGAATCCTCCATATCAAATTTCTTGAGAAGTTCTTTGGCATATTTTGTCTGATGAATATAGATTCCATCAGAGTCTTCTTTAACTTGCAATCCCAAGAAATAAGATAACTCACCCATCAAGCTCATCTCATATTTGCTTTGCATGAGTTTGGAGAATTTTTCACACAGTCTTGTGTCAGTGGATCCAAAAATAATATCATCAACATAAATTTGAACCAAAATTAGATGACCTAGGTGTTGTCTGAAGAACAAGGTTTTGTCAATAATACCTCTTGTAAATTTGTTTTCCACCAGAAATTTTGACAGTGTGTCATACCAAGCTCTAGGTGTTTGCTTCAGTCCATAAAGTGCCTTTTCCAATTCGTAGACATGATTTGGAAATTTTGAGCATTCAAAACCTGGAGGTTGTTGGACATACACCTCATGTTCCAATTTCCCATTCAGAAAAGCACTTTTCACATCCATTTGATACACTCTAAAATTTGAATGTGCTGCATAGGCTAAGAAAATTCTTATAGCCTCAAGTCTGGCTACTGGTGCAAAGGTTTCATCAAAATCAATCCCTTCTTCTTGAAGATATCCTTTTGCAACTAGTCTTGCTTTGTTTCTAACAACAATGCCAGCTTCATCCATCTTATTTCTGAATACCCACTTTGTACCTATTATGATCCTATCTTTGGGCTTGGGTACAAGCTTCCATACTTGATTCCTTTCAAATTGATTTAACTCTTCCTGCATTGCCAAGATCCAGTTAGCATCTTGAAAAGCTTCTTCAACCTTCTTTGGTTCAATTTGAGAAAGAAAACAAGCATATAGGCATTCATTAGATGTAGCTTTCCTGGTCTGCACACTTTTGCTTGGGTCACCAATAATCAGATCTGTTGTGTGACTTCTGGCCCATTTGGGATTAGAAATGTGTCTTGATGAGCTTGCTTGACTATCATTTCCTCCCCCTAAGCCTGTGCTCCCAGCTTCTAAAAACCCTCCCCCTAAATTAGTGGTTAATTCAAGGTTCAAGTTATCCCCTGATGGTGCATGTCCTGATGAATGATCCCCTGATGAAGTATCCCCTGATCTGTTGTCCAGGAAATTTGCTCTATCTGTTGAAGGGGATTCTTCATTGATTGGATTGACATCAGGAATGGATATATTCTCCATTTGTCTGCATACATCAGCTTCATTCTCTTGATCATCAATATCATCTTCATTTTCAAACCTGAGTTCTTCATGAAAACTAGGGTCTTCAAGCCCAGATATTTCTTGATCATCAAAAGCTACATTTATAGACTCCATCACCACTTGAAGTCTCTTGTTGTAAACCCTGAAGGCCTTGGATGACAGAGAATAACCTAGGAAAATTGCTTCATCAGCTTTAGGATCAAATTTTCCTAAGTTTTCACCAAAATTCCTCAGAACAAAACATTTGCATCCAAAGACATGGAAAAACTTGATGCTTGGCTTTCTCCCTGTCATCAGCTCATATGGTGTCTTGTTGTGAGCCTTGTTGATTAGAGATCTATTCTGAGTAAAGCAAGCAGTGGAAATTGCTTCAGCCCAAAAATAGGTGGGAATTTTTGCCTCTGCTAGCATTGACCTAGCAGCTTCTATCAGGGTTCTATTTTTCCTTTCCACTACACCATTCTGTTGAGGAGTCCTTGGAGCAGAAAATGTATGATTTATGCCTTTCTCCACACAAAATCCCTCATCAGCTGCATTCTTGAATTCAGTTCCATTATCTGTTCTCAACATTCTAACCACTGACCCTGATTCTGTTTCCACCTTCTTGATATGGTCAATAATTTGTTGAGATACTTCTGATTTAGCATGCTGAAACTTTACCCACGTGTATCTAGTGTAGTCATCCACTATGACCATTGCAAATCTTTTCTTTGACACTGACATAATGTTGACAGGGCCAAAGAGATCCATATGTAACAATTGAATTGGATCTTTGATCATGGTGGCTTCTTTGCTGACAAAGGATGACTTCCTTTGCTTCCCTTGTTGACATGCTGAACATAATCCTTCTTGAATAAACTCCATTTGGGGTAGTCCAGATACCAACTCTCTCTTCACTAGATCATTAATTGACTTGAAGTTCAAGTGAGAGAGCTTCTTGTGCCATAGCCTGCTTTCATCAGGGGATGCTTTGCTGTAGAAACATGATTCTCCATTTACTGAATTAAAATCAGCAATATAGAGATCTCCTTTTCTTATCCCTGACAAAACCAGCTTCCCATCACTTTCATTTGAGATTAGGCACTGATCTCCTTTGAAGGAAGTGATGAATCCTTTATCACATAGTTGACTTATGCTTAGCAAATTATGCTTGAGCCCATCATCCAGTGCTACATTTTCAAATGAGACATTCCCATTTGCTGCTTTGCCATAACCAAGAGTTAGTCCTTTGCTGTTATCACCAAATGAAATTACTGGACCAGAATTTTCTTGAAATTCTGTGAGCAGGGCTTTATTTCCTGTCATATGCCTTGAGCAGCCACTATCTAGAAACCAGATTTGACTGCTTTTGCTCTTTCCCTGCACACAATAAAACATTTAAATTATTTTTGGTACCTAATTTGTTTTGGGTCCTCTTGGTTTAGTCACAGTAACAGGTAATACAACTTTTTCTTTATTAGTTATTTTTGGTTTTGGCAAATTTAAAACTCTCCTTTTTAGGAGCTTCAATGTATGCTTTTGATTTCTCAACAGTTATTTTACCTTTTTCCTTGGAGGAGCAAGTTTTAATAGTTGGTAAATCATTAGCATACAAAATTGTGCTAGTCAAAATTTGTGATTTTTCTTTGTATTGAAAAGAGAAATGATTACAGCTACCACAATTCCAGCACACTTTTCTAGGGGATTCATGAATAGAAGAATAATTTCTAGATTTATTAACACCTAGCTTACCATTTCTATTCTTCCTGTTTTCCCCTGACAGGCCTTTTTCCCTTGACGGGCTGCTATGGCCTGATTCACTCTTTCCCCCTGACGACTGTGTATCCACTGTTGCACAGTCTAATTTTTTCATTACTGGAGGATTGAGTGTTTTGGCAAGGATACTTTTCTTGCCTCTCCCACCACTAGTGGAAGCTTCATTCACTGGGAAGACATTCCCAGATTCTAGCTGTGTTGTTGCCTTAACAAACTTGATAGTTTGTGATGGCCTTTTTCCAGAGCTAGCTGCCATCTCAACCTCAATGGGAAGTTGCTGCACATGAGTCTCTTCATAGCCCAAACCAGATTTTGGATCAGATTTCTGACTTTTCAAACGATCCTCCAGTTTTCTGCTAGACTTATTCTATCTCTTAATGACTTCCCTTTCTTGACTAAGAAGATTTGAAGTCCATTCCTCCCTTTTGATAGCATAGTCAAGAAGATTTTTAGTCCTTGAGAGTTCTTTTTCAAGACTCTCAAGTCTGGAGTTCTCTGATTCTAAAAGAGTGTTCCTGACAGATAATTGTTCATTTATTTTCTGTACTCTCTCAGTTTCAGCTACAGCACTCCTCAGGGTGTCATAGAGATCCTTTATCTCACAGGTCATTTCCTTAACAGTTTTAACACAATCATTTTTAGACATGTTAGAGGAAATTTCGAGGCTTACCTGTGAGCTGCTACTGTTAGTGGATGAGGCCATCAGGGCTAGGTTGACATACTCTTCATTTTCTTCTTCATCAGAGTCAGCCCAGTCCTTTCCCTCTGCAATGTATGCTTTTCCCTTCTTGTTTGCATTAAGAAGGTCAAAGTATTTATTCTTGTAGTCCACAACAGCTTCTTTGTCTCTGGATTCACCATCTTTTGTGACCTTGCGGCACTCATTTGCAAAGTGACCCATCTCATTACATTTGTAGCACTTTATTCTTGATTTGTCAATAAAGTTTTTCGTGCTACTGGATTTCCTTGCTGAAAATCTTTTAGATCCTGATGGCTTTTGGAATTTCAGCTTGGAAAACCTTTTTGCAAGAAAGGCCATGGTTTCATCCAGCTCCTCTAACTCCTGTGGAGTATATTTTTCCTCCTTGAAGTCAGCTTCTTTATCCCCTTCAATTTCAGCATCTTCTAGTTGCTGCTTCATCAAGACACTAGGCCTTGCTTCTTGTTTGTCCTTCGTGGCAGCCATCAGGGCTACTGATTTAAGCTTTCTGGCATCCCCTGACATTTCAGATCTTTGTTGAACCTCAAGTTCATATGTCTTTAAGGTGCCATAAAGCCTATCAAGTCTAGAAGATTCATGTCCTTGGATTCCCTAATGGCTGTTGTCTTTGGATCCCATGATATGGGAAGGGCTCTCATGAACTTTCTGTTCACATCCTTGTTAGCATAGGCCTTCCCATATAATCTCAGGTCATTTACCAACCTGTTGAATCTGTCAAACATTTCAGTAAGTGTTTCACCATTTTTCATTGTGAACCACTCATACTGTTGTGTTAACAGCTGCAGTTTGTTTTCCCTCACTTCCTCAGTACCGTCACAAAGGATTTGTATGGTATCCCATATAGATTTAGATGTGGTTAGATTCATGATACTATTTAGCATATCATCGTCCAAACCATTATACAGGATACCAGTCACTTTAAGATCCTTTTTCACCTTTTCTCTTTCCTCTATCGTCATTTCATCAGTTGTCTTTGGGACAAACTTTTCAGGAATACTGACTCCATTAACGACTTCTATAGGAATGAGCTTCTTGGGAACGTGATGTCCTTCTTCTAGAATTTGCAAATATTCATCATCAATAGCTCTTAGATGAACTATCATTCTTTGTCTCCAGAAGAAGTATTTGCCCCTTTCCAACATGGGAACTTTACTGTTTCCAACTTTATTGGCCATTGATAGTGATCATATTTAGCAAGTGAAATCTGCCAAGTGGCTCTGATACCAATTGTTAGTGCAATATTAGCACAAGTGTTTGTAGAAGGGGGGGTTGAATACAAACACCTGAAACTTTTCGCACTTAAAAACTTATAAGGCTTATTGAAAACAGTTGAACAACCAGAAAAACTATATGGAATGAACACACAGATTCAAGTTAAAATAGTTATATTATAACTCGAGGTTTTTCTGGAAATCTGTATAATCACAAATGTGATTTACAGCTACAATTTCTGTGAATAAAGTTCACAGCTTCTCACACTCACTAGCTTCTAATATTCTTTGAAATAACTCTCTCAAGATTTATTGCAAAACTTCTCTCTAGTGTTGTTGTGTTTCAGTGTTTGTTTGATATATTGGATGGATTCAATCAATTGGTATTTGTGTAATGAGAGCTCCGTTGCTTATATATCAATCAGTGGGTTGAAATCACGTTCTTGAGACGTGCTTCTCTTCTCAACTTAGCCGCAAATATGTTACATCTAAACTTTATGTGTCAGACTGCTACATGCTTTGTTGCTACTTTTCTTCCCCTGATCTGTGTGCATTTAATGCTTGAGAGTTCTCATTGGACCATTATCAAACTTCAAGAAATATCTTTCCAGTTAATATTTCTTGCTTCTGTAACACGTTACGTTGATTTCCGTGTAAGAACTGATGACGGGTGTATGCTGTCACAACAATCCACTGACTGCTAGCCCTGACGGACTTTGATCAGTGCTTTTGGATCCCCTGATGCTTATTGACTGGATCAGGGCTTCGTCTTTCACTTGAGTTATACTAAGTGCTTCTTGACCCTGATGGTTATAGCTGACGGCATACACTGATGGCTTCCACTGATGTCATGTTGGTCATTCTCCCTGACAGGTTACCCTGATGGGTTTGCCTGACACTGATATGTCCCGAAGTGTGTCACTGACGAATTGGTCTGCCCTTGTCGAATGGTTCCCCCTGACAGGTTCCCCCTGACGGGTTCCCTCTGATGGGACTTAATCAACGTAACTTTGATTTAGAATTTCTGATGTGCGGAATACTTCGTTTGCTTACGAGTAGCATCAGACATTCTCCTTCACTTTGTCAAGTCCTTTGAATGTTCCTGTTTTCTGACTTGTCTTGTGAAGTTATTAACTATCCACTGATGAGTAAATTTATCATCAGTGGATGCAAAACTTGTGCTGATCTTAAGGTTTATAAAATACCTCAAGTATTTACAGTTGCACAATTTATTACATAATCATCATCATCATCATTTATCTCTAACACAAGTCATTTAAGATAACCATTGATGACTTGCCTAGTGCAGTTATGACTATTCCCTAACAAACTAAATTGTTTATCGGTGAATTCTTATTTGTGCAAATATACTAAGATTTATAAAATACATTGAGTATTTATAAGTGCACAATTATTAATTGAACAAAAGAATAATAGCATCATCATCATCAACATAATTCCTAACATATATATATACACACACACTATAAAATATAATATATAATTTAATATAAAATATAGAGTATAATATACTATAATATATTATACAAAAAATTCTTATTTTATTTAAGATAATTAAAATATAATATTAAATTATATAATATATTTAGTTTATACTAATTAATATTTTCATCATATTTTATATAATATAAACAATATTATATATAATGTTACGTAGTATATTTATAAATATATATTATATATGTTTTAATGTATAATAGTGTGTGTGTATATATATATAATTTTATATTATGTAGTATATATTATTATATACAAAATAATATTATATTTACTTTATTATTGTATTATATTATATTATTATATTTCATAATCTATAATTTTGCAATATTATAAATATATATATAATATTGTGGAGTAAGAAATAAGTGGGTTTAAAAAAATATTTTAATATTTTTTTAGGATAAGAATACTGAATAATATTTACTTGAGTTAGAGAATTATTGTTCAAGTTTGTTCCCTAAAATACTAAATTCTTTATTTTAGGGAATACATTAGAGTAGTCATTTTCTGTAATTCTTCCACTTCATTTCCTAAAATACAGATAATCTCTATTTTAAGAAACCTAGTGCAATTGTGTTATATACGGCCCCTTGTTTTTTTGTTCTTATTAATCTATTTTATTTTCATATATTTCTATCTCAACAAATTAAACGACACATAATTGTTTCGATGATGACCTTGTTATTTTATTATCATCTCAATAGTAGAACACGGGATGATTTAAATGGCAGTATATATGTTATGTTTTTTTATTTCTAAGTTTTTATTGTTATAGACGTAACTAAATCGAGTATTATTCTATGCCCTAATTCGATTTTATTCAATAATATTTAAATTCCAAAAAGGAAATAATAATAATCGGATGGCAAAGAAAAAGTTACGTTTGTATCAATCGTAGCTCCAATAGTAATAATAAAAAGAAAGGTTCAATTTTCTCACATAATTGAATGAACATGCAATTCCCATAGAATTTAGAAGCCGTTATTTCAAAGTTCATTTTTAAACAAAGAAACCTTTTCATTTTTTCTTTACTTTGTTTTGTTACAAAAAAATTTAGGTCGAGAGAAATCTCATCAATCTAATGTTAGGGGTATACCACAAATGTCTTTGAGAATTTATGATAATTTTTATAGATTACTCACAAAAAATGACAACTAATAAAACTCAAACTTTTAATTTAAAATGCTTATTGAGTTTTATCGGCTACCCAACCTTACTTAACTAAAAAAAAAAGAGTTTCACATGATAATGATGGTGATATTGATTCTCTATTGAATTCTAGGTGCATTCACATCAATACCTAATTATTTTTTTTTAAATTCATTAATACCTATATATAAACCTTCGAGGGTGACCTTTTTGAGTTTAATTAGTTAAGTTAGTACGATTAAATTAATTTAATTATTATTTGTGTTCAATTTTTTATAACATAAGATTTTTTTCTTTATATTTTTTAACTCGAGTTATGCAAGTAGTTTTCGTACACCGAATTGTAGGAACGAGTTCATGGTAATTAGATAAAGAGGTTGTCGGTTCAAACTCTTGGAACAACATAAATAAAAACCACCAAACAGTTCACCAACTATTATAAGAAAAAAATAATTAACAAATAAAAATCAACACACTTATACGACCAATAAATAATTAAAAAGAATTACGAATAAACATTAGCTACATAATGGAAAAAAAAACATATCATATATATACAACCAAAATATGAACAAAAAATTGATGATATCAAAATTCAAAACCAAAGAGTAAAAATTCACTAACAAGCATATGATCATCATAAATATAATAGTTACAAAAGTTATTAACTAAAATTCACATGGATAGACCTCAAAACCTACATAAATATGAACAAAATTTTTTATAATCAATATAAATATTCACATAACTATTTATTAACCAAATATTTATGTTCAACATAAATTTTAAGTTCATTATTACGTCTAATTGATCAAAAAATTTATAAATAAAATAAAAATTTGAATAAATTATAACAAATTATATAAAACGACACAAAAGGCGTGTCTATATTTTCCCGGGCAATTAAGTTAATATATACTAAGAAATGACACTTTAGTACCAATAATAATAATAATAAGTGACACCTAAAACTTTGTAATAATGTTTAAAAAATTTCATTTTAAGATTATATGTGTGTGTGTATTCATAATTGTACAATTATAAGAAAAAAAAAATTAAATCTTGTAATAAATTGTCTAGATTTTCTTATAGTTGAAAGTTTTTTACCTATATATTTATAAAATAATAAAAAATGTTTTTAGTCAAATAATGTCAATTAATCAGGAGGACGAGCAATTGATTTCTAAACCAAATTATAAGCATATCTATTGTAAAGATTAGGTAATTGATGGGTTAAGGATAGGTGGAGGGTGGGAGGAGTAGGTATTTTTAAGGGGATATTATTACTTTCATTGTTGTGACTTAAGATCAAATATACTTAAAGGGAACACTTGAGTTAGATTAACTTAAAGGACTAGGGGGTTGAGAGAGACAATTATCATGAGACTAAATTCTTCTTTTCAAGTAAAGAAGATTTGTGTTAGTTTGTTAGTTAATCAAAGTAAGTTTGCCGTTTGGGTTGGTTGTCTACCAATGGAGTTCTACTTTCTTAATTTGAATAATATAAAGGTGATTTGGATCATATCTTTTAAAATTAGTAGGTGACTTCCATTTAGATTTCTTAATCTAGTTGTAATTAGTTGAATGCCATTTTATTTATTTAAGTGACTTCTAGTGTAGTATTCGTTATTCACTCCTTTTGATAGATCTAGTTCTTTCGGTATTTGTTGATTTGTTTATTTAATTTTAGTTTTATTCATATTGATATTCTTTGGGGTTTGTGTTGCTCATTTATAAATTGATATTGTCCACTCAATTCTATTATTTTCCTACTCGACGGAGAAATAGAGAAAAGGATAACAATTTTGTTGAACTCAACATGATATAAATATTAGAGATAATTAAATTGAAATGATTTGACGTGATCATTAGTCATCAACTATTTTTTTTGAAAATCAAAAAAAAATTAAAGAAATTTACGAAAAAACTAAATGTATTTCAGTTATTACTCTTTTAAAACTTGTGAAAGATTCATACGGTGACTACTATACTCTGTTTATAAATAAAAGTTAAATATATTTCATATTCAATATTCTAATTTATCTTCTTTTTTTTTTCTTGTTCTCTCCCTCTCTCCACGTACATCCTTTCTATATTTTAACTCATACGTTCTTCTTCATCTCCAACTTATTTCCCCACTTTTCAATTCTTATTTATCTCGTATTTCTCCTCCTCCTATTATTTATCTCTTCTCCTATCATTTCTATCTTTGATTTGTCAATTTGTCCACTTTTTTCAAATTCATTACCAATTTTAATGGCTATTTACTACTTATGACGCCATTTTCTATATCGTCAACTATCGCTTATCGAAATTTAGGTTAAATCAATGTACGTTGTTATCTTCCGTTTATTTTGAATCTATTTGAATTTTATTTTTACTTTTAAATATGATATTTGACTTATTTTCCTAAATTTTTATTGATATTTCTACACATTATGTTAATTTTTTTAATTATATTTTGGTATTACTAATATTTTCAATTTTAGAATACATCGAGCGTCATGATATACTGAATCATAGAAATTTCATCTTAGATTTACTAATTGCCTTATTTTTCTGAATTTTGGGCTAACGTTTCTATTTAAATATTGTCACGTAATATTACTAATAATTACGTAACATTAGCAAATTATATTTTCATATTATTAAATATTAGGTTAACATATCTAAAGCACCTAAGCACCTATGAATATTACTAGATATTGGATAAATATTACCAAATTATTTGAGTATTACAATATGTTGTTGCTCTTATTATTAACTAGTTACGTATATTTTATTAATATATATATATATATATATATATATATATTTAATATTTTGATTTTGACTTATTTGTTTTTTCTTAAATAAAATTTTAATACATTTTTAAATGTTATATAGTATTTTAGAATATTTTTTAAAATCATCTTTTTATTTTATTTTATGTTTATAGATAATATATTTTAGAATTGTTTTAGAATTGTGTATTCTTTTTTAATGTTTTGGTGCATGTGATTTATGTTTTTCTTTTATAAATATTGAGTTAATGAATTTTTTGTTGGTTTTATGGTTTTATAATTTCTTTTTATTGTTGTATGATTTTAAATTATTAATTTTTTATTAATTTTAGGGCTAGTATTTATGATAAATTTTTAACATGATTTTTTTTTGTTTTGCACCTTTTTCTAGGGTGAATTTTTGCTAATGTTTTTTTAACTCAATCAATTTTTCGTACGTATCTCAGATTTCGTGTTCTACACTTTTATTAATAAAGGTATAAATGTTTACTTCTTTCTTTTTTATCTTTACACGTCATATTATGGCTTTTTTAACTTTGTTTTTGTTTTTTTTTTTTTGAAAAAGTAGTATAGTGGTTACTTATTTATTACACAAGTAAAGTGACCAAGTTCTAACCTTGACATTAATATTTTGAAAGATTTTGAAGACAATCAGATACTTCTTCAATAAATCATTCTAAAAGTTCTCGTCTAATTTGACTAATAGTCGATAGGTTCTTGCATAACACATAACGCTTAAATTTGCATGATACTCGCTTAATTACGCCTAATTCCATATAATGTATGTCTAAACGTTAGACTCATCCTTTATTAACTAGAGTAATCTAGCGTCTTTTATAATACTGGTGATAAGTCGGTGTTTTCTCATTTCGTTCATTATTTTTCTTTTTCTTCATTTCGTTCCTCAATTCACGTGAGTAGAATTTACGAATTTTACTTGATTTTGTTTTCATTTAAATATTACACTTTGATCTCGTTCTTTTGCTGAAGGGTTATTTAGTTCACAACGATTCTGAAATGGATTTGACTCTTCATTATCATTTTCAGTCGATTTCTTTCATTGTATTTTATAATTTTAAATACAATTTGATATACAAAAATTTAATTTACGGATATAGATACAAAAATATGTGACAATGTACCAAGTTTAATAGTATAATTTAACAATGTAAAACACATAATTTTAACAATTGAAAAATCATCAAATGTTAACCATATAAATTATAACGAATTTCAACCATTAGGGTAAATGAGTTTTATATTGTTCAATTATACTCATATGAAATTTGATATATTTTTATATTTTTTTTTTATATTCTATCCATTTGTACTGTTAAAATTAACTAACAAAATATTTATTTTAAAATACAAGATGCATTGAAAAAAATTAGAGAAAAGGATAATAGAAAAGAACCAAATTCTTCTGAAATTGCTTCCCTACGTTTTAATTTTCTCAAATATAAATTATTGGCTTTTAATTACCATAATTATAATAAAATAGTGAATTAAACATGGTAATTTGATATATCCGCTCATAGGTTTGAATTTTTTAGAAACAGGCAAAAGTTTTAAAAAAAAATTACAATCTATTTTGAAAAAATTAGGGCTGCAACTTATTTTTCATATTTCGTACCTAGTTCTTTTTTCTTTTTTCTCGCAACAACAAATTTGCATTTTTCTGCAACTTATTTTTCATATTTCGTACCTAGTTCTTTTTTCTTTTTTCTCGCAACAACAAATTTGCATTTTTGTACATAACACAATATCAATTTGTGTTTGAATTTGATTTATTATATTTATATTTATATATATATATATATATATATATATATATATACACACACATACACGAATTAAGGGAAATGAACTGTATCGATTTAAAAAAAATTACACTCACTAATTTAATATTTTGAATCCACAATTCATTTTAAAATTTTAATCATAAGAATTGAAAAGATGACAAAAAATAGAAAAGTATATAACTTTTTCCATGTTATTCTTCATGTTTTTTTTATGTACAATATAATTTATTGAAACGAGAGTCTAGTAATTGTTTTTATCAATAACAATCCTGATGTCACAATTATCGATGTGTTTTTTTTCTTTAGTGTTTTTTTTATAAAAGAGTCACTATCCAAAGAATTATATAAATTTAAAACACAGACTTTATCACTTTTTAGAGTTGAAACAAAGACTTTTATCCCTTTTTAAAGGAGAATTTTTTCTAATACACTTTTATTAACTCAAAATCACTGCATGTGTGGAGATCGATAACTACTTTTATTAAGACTGAAGTATTTTGAATAGAAATACAAGACTTGTTTGGAATCGCTTTTTTCAAGTGCTTATTCCTTCATTCATAAAAGAAATTAGAAAAGTGAGTGTTTAGTAGTGTTTATTTAAAAAAAGCAAAAAATTGGTACAATTTATTAAAATAATAAAAAAGAAACACGTGTACCAGTTTTTTAAGAAACCTCCAATATATTCTTATAATTTACTACTATGATAATCACTTATTTGTCAAATACAATAATTTATTATAGTAATAAATTAATTTAAAATAAACGGTTTCCAATATACATACCATTTATGGAAATAAAGCCTATCATTAAAAAAACAAAACACTTATTTTAAATAATAAGTTGTTCCGAACATGGCCATATACTACTTCCTATAACAAATCACTACAAAAAACATTCTCTCTCTCATTCCTCACTTTTACGACAGTTTCTGCTTCCAAATCGCGCCCCAAACCACTTTTGCCACTCTCTATCGCCGGAGTTTCAATTTCCGGTGGCTCTCAACTACATTTATTAATACTCTAAGCTGATTCTCTTTTATTCACTTAATTTTCCCTCTCTAAAATTAATCGAGCTTAGATAAGTTATAATTCTCGGTTTCTTCTTCTCAATTGGGAAAATTTAGGGTTTCAGCAGTGAAATTTTGAGGATGAGATGTGAAAATTTTCAACTATGATGGTGGCTGCAGTGAGTAATAGTAATACTACACCAAATCGTAAGATTTCGTCACGAGTTGCGACTCCACAGAACCCTAACAGGCCGCCATTGTTGCCTTCTGAAGCCGATAACAATGGACCTCGAAGGCCTAAATCAAGAGAGGTTACTTCTCGCTATTTGTCTTCTGCTTCTTCCACCACCACAACGTCTTCTTCGGCTACGTCTTCTTCCTGCTCGTCATCTTCCAATTTCACAAATACACCTTCTTTGAGGCGATTTCCATCGCCGGCTGTGCCGGGGAGGGTTACATCGACTCCGGCTCAGGCTCCGGCGGTGGTCAAAAGGTCTCAGTCGGTGGAGCGGCGTCGCGCGGCTACTCCGCGACCGGGTTCGCCTGCTAATGCTGGTCAGATTTCCGCCGCGGCTAAGCTTTTGGTTAATTCTAAGCGGAGCTTGTCCGTCTCTTTTCAAGGTGAGTCGTTTTCAGTTCCGATTAACAAGACAAATCCTACGCCTGCCGCTAGTACGAATAATGGGAGAAAATGTACGCCTGAGAGGAGGAAGGTGGTCACGCCAGGCAAGGATCTGGCAGAGAATTCACGGCCTACTGATAAACAGCGGTGGCCAGCTAGGTCAGTACAAGTGAATTCATTGACTAGAAGTGTGGATTTTACTAGTGAGAGGGCTAAATTTGGTGGATCTGGGACTGTTGTTAGGGCGTTGCAAACATCCATGATCGATGAGAAACAAAGAGTTGCAGTTGGAGCTAAACTGAAACCTGCAAGAGTCAATGATGGTGCTGATTCCATGTCAATAGAAGAAAATTCTGATCTTACACCGACAGATACTGACAGTGTTTCTTCAGAAAGCAATTCAGGTGGACAAGAATGTGCGAGAGGAGGGCCACGTAGCATTGTGGTGCCAGCAAGGTTTTGGCAAGAGACTAATAACCGCCTCAGGCGACAGCCGGATCAGCCAGGTTCTCCTGTAACAAAGACTAATGGGCTAAAAAATATGGGTATGGTGCCTCCGAAGGTAATTGGAACAAAAAAATTGCTAAATGATAGCCCAGCATTATCACCCCGAGGTATATCAGCTAGCAGGGGACAATCATCTCCTCTTCGAGGATTTGTCAGGCCTGCTTCCCCAAGTAAGAATGTGGTATCTTCCACCTCATCTCCACTAAGGGGGACAAGTCCATCTCGAAGCCGAAATGCTGTAGGCACCACACTGACCAGTAACCTGAGCTGCACACCTTCAATTCTCAGCTTTGCTAGTGATGCTCGAAGAGGTAAGGTGGGGGAGAATCGAATACTTGATGCACACCAGCTGAGGCTTCTATATAACCAGCATCTGCAATGGAGGTTTGCAAATGGAAGAGTAGATGCTGCTCTTTTGGTCAGGAAAGGCATCGCTGAGGTACAACCTTCAGAATCCTCACTTGATGCTTTGAGCATATATATTGGATTGTATTCTCTTACATTCTTGTATTACATTTCATATATTCATCATCATGTTGATGTATTCAACACACATGCACACACAGTCACACACACATATGGATGGTTATATTTTTAATCAAATTTGTTGAATGCAGCATTTAGTTAAAAACAGTCACTTGCATTTTGTTATAGTTTCACATTCTTGTTACTTGAAAATGTATGAATCCAACTTGTAATTCATCAATATTTGACTACCTATAGAAGCTGGTAGCTATATTCACTTACCCAAAATTAAGGAGTTGGAATATTAATTTATTCCTGGAACAATCTTTGGACGTTAAGATGTGTGAAAGATGAAAATTGGTTACAGATTTTGTTGAGGATTATAAGGTTTCTTTTTATCTAGTTGGTAAACGGTCACAGAGGAGTATTCCTCTCTGATCTTTCTCTCTCTGCCTCTCCCCTATGTATGTCTCGTCACCCTTCAAGTAGTCTCATGGTGGTAGATCCATGAAAAAGAATGTAAGATTTAAGATGGGAGGTTAAGAAGGATAACCATTTTGCTATGATCTCGTGGATCTCATAGTGTTTGGATTATTGTAGAAAAGAATCTAAGATTTAAGATGGAAGATTAAAAAGAAAAAGAGAGAGAGAGAAGGGAGAAGAACGCATATCTATCATTAGGGCATGGGAATGAACAATCATATTAAGAGATTAATTATGAATTTATGATACTTAAAAATTTTCAAGTCATTTTTTGTGAGATAACCATATCTAATTTGCACCCTGATGTTGCTTTGGAAATGCACTCCTCCATCCCCATTATAAGTAATCTGTGTTAGTACACCTGAAAATTGAACATGGCTGTTTTATAATTCGAAAGGAGCTCTTGTTTACCGATTTATGACCTGATATTACTTGGATAACATTAGTCAATTTTGTTTTACATGTAGGGGATGTAGATACTGCGGGAGTTGATATAATGGGATATTTATATTACCTAAATGTGCCTAAAGTAGTAAATTTTTCAACGCCAGGTTACACTGAGATTGCTAAACAAGCTTTAACATCCAGAATCGTGAATAATTATTTAGGAATTTTGGAGTATTATCATGTCAAACTTCATATTGTGTGTTTGTGCTCGTCCATTTTACTGATAAAAAGGTTGCTCTGGGATTATTAAATCAGTTTTGGCATCTAGAGATGTGAAAAAAGTTATATAGGAGATTACGATTATTATCACTTCATGTCACTATATGTGTTCCAAAAATTCCACTTCGTCACTAAGTTATAGTGAATTTTTCTTGGTACCAGAAAAATCTTTATAATGCATGGTTGACTATAGAGAGGCTGAGACACTCTGTCAAGTCCAAACAAATTGAATTACAACTTCGAAGGCAAAATTTGAAGATGTACTCTATCCTCAAGGAACATGTAAGATTCTAAAATCATTGTGTAAGATTCTATTATTTTTGTAAACTCAGTTATGCTTGACTGCTTAGAATGTTCTCGAATAACCATGCGAGTTTTTCTCTGAGATTTTTCTATGCACTCACATGGTTATTCGATTTTTCTATGCACTCACATGGTTATTCGATTTTTCTATGCACTCACATGATCATACATCACCATCCCTATGTCTGTATCTACACAAAATTATAACTGTTACCTGTCCTAGAAAATAAGAACAAGTCAACAAGCCCAGGTATTCTCAAAATACCGATAATAAGATACCTTAAGAAAATAGGTCTGTGGTTTACTGGTCTGTCTGCATGTTATTCTGTATACAATATACATGTTGTAGTTTTGGCAGCTTGAGCGCCACATTGAAGGTTAGGGGTCCAGGTAACTAGAAGGCATGACCATGTGTAATAATGCAGAAGCTATATTTGGATGATTGGGATTCTATTGATAAGGATCATTACAGTTCCCTTTGTGAGCTTATTGAAGCTTTGGAGGCCACCACTCTCCGGCTTCCTGTTGTTGGCAGTGCAAGGGTATGTACTAAGTAAATGCTAGCTGATTAGCATTCTCAATGAATTTTTAATCTCCCATATATAAATTAATTAATATTTGCTGCTTTTCTCATACAGGCAGATATTCTCAAATTGAAAGATGCTATATGTTCAGCAGTTGATGTCATGCAAGCAATGGCATCATCAATCTGCAACTTACAGACAAAGGTTATTTTCATAAACTTCTAATTTTACTTCTATATACTACTGTTTGAAAACCTGGTTTACACCATAACAGTATCTTTCTGAAATGCTACTATTATTTGTATATTTAATATTGAATTCAAGCAAGAATATTAAGGTTTACTTTTATTAAGCCATAAGAAACTAGCATCCCCCACCCCATCCCAATCCCATGTGTGTAATATGTAGATAGGTATCTTTTGTCCACTTTGACTTTCATTTCATTTCTTTTTGTGTTTCCTCTTCAATCTGGGATAATCTTTTTCCTAACAATTCTCGCATAGTTGTGTATTCTTGTCTGGGAAATGAAGATTGCTAGTGTTTATTTGTGCCTGTTTATTTCTATACATTTTAAAAAGGATATACTATCTAGTTTCATCTTTGGTTGGCTGATACTATGAATAATGAAGATTGTGTCACTCACAATAATTCTTTGCAAATGAAATGTTGGATAAGTGAATCGTATGCTGAACCCCTAAAGCATTGTATGATGTGAGGTGACTTGTTTTAAAATTTAAGGTAGTTGCTAATTTTTTTGTCACATTACTAGGTTCTTGATGTCACACAGTCAGTCTTTTACCTAGATTACACTCCTAATGAGCTTAATTCGAATCAAGTATTATTGATGTTCTAAAAATTGTTAGGTGGACCTTGTAAACTTCTGGGGATTCTCTAGCCTTTTTTAGTCTCTCTTATTTGTATTTATCTAGTATACACCAGTAAAAGCACCCAAAGATTCATATAAGGATTAAGGTACCAGAAATTTATATTAGATTTCAGGTAAGCAAAGTTCCAGAATCTTTCATTAAATTGATTAGTGGTGACAAGTGTTCCCTAAAGCCGATCAAAGGCACAAGGTAATGCAAAGCCTAGGTGGGTTTGTGCAGTCTGCCAGGGATTTTTGCAAAACTGTAATTGGTTCTAAGTTATTTCATATGCATATATTTGTCAATATGTGCGTATTTGTGTATATCTAAATTATTTCATTTTGGGAATACAAAATTTGACATAGATATGGTCATGGACATTGTTATACATATCACCCCTCTTCTATATGTAAGCACCACCATATAACTTTTAGGGCATCTAAATTCATATGGCTAGATACCCTTCTGAAACATTCTGTACTTTTTATCCTTTACGTGGATGTTTTTGGTTTAGTTTATTTATTTATAAGTGTCTTTATGCACATCATGTCCATCCCTGTTGTTAACATGATGCTGATAGAGGATGTCACAGGACTAGATTTAAGGATGTTATTTGGATATTAAAAGATTTGGAATTTGTGGACATTAATAAAATATCCAAGTTCATTTTGAAATTATCATAATTAATCAATCTGATATCCAAAGAGGGGATTATTCGATTCTCTCTGTACTTCATACAGGGTTTGCCATATCATACTCAACTAAAATAACAAGTTTAAAAGTTTGAAGCAATCTGAAATCATACGGGTATGTAGAAGCAAGAACTCCTTCCAAGAAAATTCATAGCGTGCGTTCTAGGTAGATCTTACTAATACATTCACTCATGGAGAATTTGTACTTTTAATGATTTCCTGCTTGTAATTAGCTTGAAGAAAATGTCAAGTAGTGACGATCTCTTGTGAAATTGGACTGCTCCTGCATCATTATCACACAAAAAATTGCACGCTTTGCTCCTTGGTGTACCACAAAGGTGCTACATTAACAAGATATGTTTTTCAAGCAAACTGCATGTTGAATTGGCTTGGATGGATTTGATTGGGTTTCGGGAATGTGAGGTTTTGTTTGTTATGGCAATGACAACTGCTTTTAAGTATTGGGGAGGATGAGCAGGTCAGGGTAGGTTTTAGGCCTTTTTGGGGCAGTGGGAATGTGAGGTTATGGTTGGCAATAATTTCTGGTAGGTGGTTTTTGTGGGACTTTTATTTTGGGATGTACGAGACACTGGTACCACTTGCTGGCGACCAATTTGGTGGACAAATCTGGGGTTTTAGATCTGGGAATGGAATGCTAACAAACAACCATAGAAATACTCGAGCCAAGTAGCCTACATAATTATATCTTACTTTGAAGTTCGATTCCCTTATAGTTACTGTTAAGAAAGCGTTGTAAAAGTTTTCTTTAGACTAAGGTTAATTAATATGACAAATGAACAAAAAATTATTCAACCAAATGCCAAAAATTAACTGGTGGTTGAACAGAAAATCAAGGTATAAACCTCCAAAGTGAGTTGGCCAAGCAATGACTTGCCCTCTTTGGTGCTTAATATCTGATCTGTTGGCAAGGTAGCTCACAAGTTGCTGCTATGGTGCTGCATAGATGCCTAGGAATCACTTGAGTAATGGCTAAATTATTTAGCCTAAATAACATTTAGAGGACATGTATAACAATTCTAAGAACATTAATAACCTCAGTAGCTCTAGCTAACAATGTAATTTTAAAAAAAAAACAATGTAATTTCTAAATCTATTGCTACTTTTGGAGCTCTGGTTCTTGATTGCATTCAATTCTTAATGTCTTCCAGAGTTCCAGGGTTTGCTTCCATTTTGAGTACTTGAGGGAAACTAGATACACCTCTATCCTCCAGGACACAGAATAGGTCAGAGATATAGTATTACAAGTACCTTTCATATATTCTGCTTCTGCATTGTTTTGATTGAGTATATGGGCTACAGACAGGGTTGAAAAGATGATATCAAAAGCCATCTAACGATGGATAGTGCTAGCAGTTTGGCTATTTGTATTGGCTTGGCCTGCCTTTCAGGACTGATCAAGAATATCTTCATTTTAATGGAATATATATGTATATATATAATAAAGGTTTTTGCTTTACTCACATTGTGAACTCTTCTCTGATCCTTTTGTTTTCATTAAGCTTTATAAGTATTAAAAATTTATTCATGTATGCGAAGATAGTACATTAATCATTTGACACTTTTTTGTTCACATTACCGTTCACTGTCAACAGGTCGAACATGTGAATTCATTGGCGTCAGAACTTGCAAGCATAACCTCAGATGAGCGTGCTTCACTTGATCGGTGCAGAGGTTTGTTGTCTACACTGACATCCATGCAGGTATTAATACTTTTGGATGTTGATAAGAAAGAGTATTAGGAAAAAACCATTCAACGAATTTACTTTTGGCTATAAGCTCGTAAGAATCTAATACTCCCTCCCTGAGGTTTTGCTTATAGTTTATCTAGAATTATCTGTTTTCTTCCTATTAATCGAATAGTTTTCCCGTTTAAAATTATAATCTGCTCCACTTGAAATAGTTGCTCCAATTAAAATATAACCGAATACATCGGAATAGCAGTAGTAAAGTAAAACTGAAATTTGGAAACATAAATGAAGGGGGAAAACATTTTGCTTGGAACTTGGAATTAAGGAGGATAAAGTATGATAATTAGAAGTGCAAAAGTAATTAAGATGGACAATTTGGATATAATTTTCTTTTCTAAATAATCACGTATTCTCAAACTACGACAAATGAAGCTGAAACGAGGGGCTGTAAAGTATAAGACTGAATAGTAGTGTCATTGGCTTTTAGAAAAGTACTTTCTTTTAGTTTTCATCTCCTTTTTCGGTCTTTTCTTATTTGCTTTTGCCTTCATTTTGCTTCACATATGCCAGACAGATCCACCACATTTTATCGTAACATGAAGCTTTTGGTTGTACCTTTTTATTCTCAAATCTGAAATTGGTTACAAGGACAGATAAGCTGGAAATCGTTTGTTGTACGAAAAAAATCTACATAATATATTATGGTTACAATAACATCTTGGAAACAGCGTAGCCTCCTTCCTCAGCGTGTTGCTACATCTAATTGAATTTCTAAAGTTTGCCCGCTTGATTTTAAAGAGCAATTATCATATTCTGAAATGCTAATACAGATATTGTTGTCATGATAATTTCTGTTCTTAATGGGCACACCTTGTATGGAACAGATGAAGGACTGCAGTATGAGAATACATATAATACAACTAAGAGGAGAAGCCTCGAGTCTGACAACAGAAGTATAGAGCTGATTTCCTTCTGACTACTTACTAAAAGCCTAACATTCATATCAACTTCGTTTCCTGCACCTTGAAACCTACTTCAATCAAAATTTACTTTGACAAATGATGGTTCAGATTTCTTTGGAGCTGATTGTGGCCACTTGCTTCAGGGTCCAAGAAATGCAGATTATATAGAGTACTTTATATTTGATACATGGTAGGAAATCTCTTCCTTTTCCTCGTGAAAAAGAGGGTGGGGGAGGTTGGGCAAGGATTCATTTACATACGAGATTTTGTATGTTAAATATAAAAGCTCCATAGGTTTGAAAAATGTGTATATGTGTGTAATGAATTCCTTAGTTTTCCCCTCTGATGTTATAAAAGGTTTATATTGGTTCTACTTTTCCGCGCATCTCAGTCTCAGGTCTCATTGCTTTGCGCACTTGCTAGTTTATGCAGAAAAGTGGGGAATGATTTAGTTGTCTTAAATCTCATCAGTTATTTTCTCCAAACTGAAGCATATTAAGTATTGACTATTGACAGTCCAATCCTTGAGCTTAGTTTCTGTATCAGCATGACGTTTCAGGATTTGGACAGCAAGAGGCACATTTCCATTTTGGCAGCAACCTGCCATGCAAGTTTAAAGTGTAGCGAGAAATACCTCTCCTTTCCAAAATATAACCTTTTTTTTTTTTGAAATAAAATAAAAACACATTTGAATCCTATTATTTGAGTATGTGTATGTTATTTAGTCTTTATTAAGCAAGCCCGCCACACGCTTTCGGGTCTGAAATAACTCGAATAAGTATTACTTTGTTTACAGATAAATTTATTACTCCGTTTGGTTCACAATAATAGTAACTTTAAGATAATTTATGGATAATAAAGAATATATTTATTAGTTAAATTAATTATTAAAAGTAACTCCGATTATAATATTGTTCTTATAATAATTTTAAATTGTTTGTCTTTTTCAATTAATTTTCATGTTTTCGACAAACATTCATTCATTTGTCTAAATGATTGTAATTTATCAATAAAAATGATATTTTAACAAATATTTAAAACAATTATTATTTTAATTCAAAGAGAATATTGATAATTGAATCAGAGAGAATATCGATAATTGATGTAGTTACTGCGGCTTAATCACTAGAAAGAGCTGTTGCAATAAAAAAAAAATGTCTAATTCAGTTAATGCGGCTTAATCACCTGTTGCAATAAAAAAAATGTCCACTTTCATTCTAAAATATTCTAAAATTATAGATACATTTTAATTTTGTAAAAATAAAAAAGAAAATTACAAACGAAAAATCTATATACAACCAAAAATTTTGTAAGCAAATCTAAAATAAATAATGTAGAAATACAAATAATTCAAAAAGAATATTTTGAAAAGCTCAAGTGAATTTTCCTAAATTACTATAAATAATGAAACGAAATCCACAGACGCTAAATTAAATCACTGCAATACTTCCAGCATCGCCGGCGGCGAAAATTTGGATTTCTTTGTCGGATGAGGACTCTCAACCTCGTCCTCCCCAAATCCACTCCAAAATTCCGGTAAAACCGGCAAGTTCAGGTCGAATCCACGGTGACTATTGGTGGACCCCACACCTTCCGACGAGGTTACGGCGGCACTGCTGCTGCCACCACCGCCTTCATAGTGGCACCGCTTGTGTCCTCCCAAGGCCTGTCCGGTGGGGAAACACTTGTGACAAATCGTGCACTCGTGAGTCCTTCCCCCACCATTCGACGTCGTGGTGGCAGTTGTGGCGGAGGTGGTGGCGGATTGCTCGTCCCCTCCTCCGGCATGTTTCCGATGACTGGCTTTGTGTCCGCCGAGAGCTTGGTAGGAGCTGAAAGCCTTATCGCATACGCTACACTTGTACAGTAACTTTGATTCCAACGATGGCGGTGGAGGTAGAGGAGGCGGGGAGTGGCTGATTCTGGCGGAGGCACCGCGGTTGCCGTCACGAGCGAGCATAATTAGGCAGAGAGCTAGGTACTCTTCTTCGGTAGGTTGGTGATCCATACGAGGTCGTTTTGATCGTTTCCCCTTTGTCCACGACTCTAACAAGTAGTAATTCTCGTGTTGGAAAGGAGGTGTTTGTGCAGTGGGGGAGTTTAAAGCTTCGAGTGCCATTTATGTTAATTCCTTGTAAGAGTTTCCAATTTGTTTGAAGTTTCTGATTTCTAGAGAGACAGAAGAGGAGAGAGAGAGAGAGATTGATTTCTAGAGAGAGAAAGAGAAGTTAAGAGTTGAGTATGAGAGTGAGAGACGGTGAGAACGAGGGAGTTGCTTATAAAGGGTGGAGGGATGGGAGGGAAAGGGGAAGTTGCGTGCCAGGTGTTCTGAAATTAAGTAATTGAGTTGCCCAACTTACTTCTAAATCATGGGTGGCCGTTTTATTTTTAAACTCTCAGAAACTTCTACCCAAAAAAATAAAAATAAAAAAATCTCGAAAACAAATAAATACAGTGGTAATCAAGTTCAAACAAAATGGTATAAAAAGACTCAAGTATAATTTATACCCTATCCTTTATTCTAAATTTTAATATGTAATTTAGATTCAAAATTAAATTAAAGCACATTAAACTTTGTTCTAACCAATCAAAAGTATTTCACACGCTTTTAAATTTGGATACTGTAGTTTATAAAATTGTTGATAATATATATTTCTTTTGTTACAAATAATAATAGCATTTCACTATTTTCACCAGACTATAATAATGATAGTGTCCCTCCCAAGGGTATCTTTTCTAAATTTTGAACTCTTGTCACTTAGACAAATAAAGTCTACCATACTTTTAGTGAACTAACAACTTATTGTTATTATGGAGTTATGCAAAATAATGATTGACTACAACATTTTGAATAATATGATACTAATGTACATTAGAACTGTAAATGAATGACTTTATTTTGATTAACCTAGCTCGTTTAAAACTTCTTGGGCTAGACTGAGTTTCTTTATTTGAATGATTGGTTGTAATTTTTTTTATTATATATTTAACAATCAGATTTAACATAATTTGTCTCAAATTTCATACACTCAGTAAAAAGTCTGTAATGTTCAATTGAATAAATCGACACTTTTTTATTTATCAATAAATATTTATTGAACTCAATTCAACTGAATTTATTTACAATTCTGTATGCTAAAACATTTCAAATAATTTGTCGACTATAAAATATCATACTACGTTCATATTTTTATAATATTTTTAAATATCAAATATCGAACATAATTACTAAAAATACATCCAAGAGAAACCTAAGTTATATACTGCTTGCCTTGAAAATATGTAGTATATTTAAAAACAAGGGAAGAAAAGGTGGACGTATGGAAGACCAAGTGGTAGTCCTAGTGGACCGAACTATAAGTCGGTCAGAGAGAGAGAGCCGGGGGGGGGGGGGGGGGAGGGGGGGGGGGGGGGGGGGGGGGGTGGAGGGGGGCGGGGGGGAAGACTATAGACTGATTCCAAGTCAAAAGGTAAAACGCGGTGCAGTGTATACAAATTGAGTTCCTCTAATCAGCAGCCACAAGGCAGCTTGCGCAGCAGCCGTCCGCGTACCTACGTATGTTCAATTCTTCATCGTAATTAATTATCCCATTTTTCTAATTTTCTTTATACAGACTAGTCTCCAATTTTTAGTGAAGAATGTCGTCTTCTGGTGAAAGGTCTACTACCTTCTACTTGATAATATTGAGTTTCTAAATCTCTGAAGTTCAAACTCTAATTAAATATTTTAGAACTTAGATAACAATTTTGTAATTCGATAATTCTTTTTGAGATTATTAAAATATTGATTTTTTTCGTATTAATAAATTGATTAATAAAAGTTAATTCTGTGTTTTCGCTTTCAAAGATTTTAATAGAACAAAGGGAGTAATGCAAGAAGAGTCTTTAAAAAAACATAAATTAAAGTAGATAAATTCTCTTCTCTTTTTTTCACATTTTATTTTTTCACATAAATCAATATATAACATATTATTTGAAAACTCATGTTTTGTCCACTTCTATTTGATTAATAACTTGGTGAGTTGATTCAGTATATTCATTGAAAATGTTTACTCGACTGAGTTATATGCATATATTTAATTATTTTTTATTTTAAATAATTGACTTTAGTTTACCTATGTGTCTTTTCTATTTGTTTTTTATTTTTTAATAATTGACTTTATAATTTACCTAGGTGTTTTTTAGAATTACTAGATAATTAATAAACTTTTGAAATCATTAATTGCAAATAACGTTTTAAAAAAATCGCTACAATAAAAAATCTATAACATGAGAAAATAAAATAAAAAAATGAAAAAATCAACTAATATAATTAACAAAGGAAAAAAGTTAGAAAATAAGGATATCTTTAATAATAAAACCCTCCACAAATCTAACATAAAGTAAACAAATTTTCTTGAATGAAATATTTTTATTCGTAATTAATTTTAAAAAATAAAATTATAGTACCATCTAATCAAATAAAGTAAAATAAAGAGTTACATTTTGTTAAATATTGTTAACAAATTTTTAACAAGTATTACATATATACTTGGACAATATAATATATAAATAGTATAATATTAACGGTCTAATTTTTTTATTTTTTAAATATAAATTTAAACAATACAAATCGGTAATGAAAATAAACTACACAAATTAAGTGTAAAATTAGAAGACAAAATAAAAGAAACGTATAAATAAAAAACTCACACCATTTTCAAGTGTCTATCCAAATTAAATATATATATTGAAAGTACAACAAATACAAAAAATAAACTTTACACATAAAAAATTCATAAACGCATTATAAAAAAGAAAAAACATAAAAAATACATATTCATAACCAAAAAAAATTAAAAAATTTCAAATTAAATGAAAACATGTTTTAGAGTGCTTACCGATATACTTATTAATACTTTTATAAACTATACTATTACATAATATATTGTTCTTATAGTTGTTATCATACATTTATAAATATATACAGCACAATGTAATAAAAAAATATTTGAAAAGGTAAATAAAATAAATATATATTTAAATTATATTTAAATAGAAATAATCATTCAAAAATTGGCCCGTGTTGTACACGAGCCATGCAACTAATAGATTTGAATAGTGTATTTGGAATTACATATTAATATCATCTTTTACCATAATAAATATAATAAAAAAATATAACTAAACTTAATTATACAGTCAATATTAGATTAAACAATTATAGTAAAAATAATTACATGATATAATAACAGAACACTTAACTATTACTATTATTTAAGTTATAGAGTAAATATATATAACATAATGAATCAAATAATATTTATTAAAACTAACTTATAAGAAACTACATTTTAATTCGTTATAATGAAATTTATTTTAGTTAACATAATTTTAATTAGATTAAGAATTACAATTTTTTTATACCCCGGACGAATTTTTATGCTAGTTAATGTTAATCTAGAAGAGTAAGTAGATATTCGTAGATATCAAGAAAAGTAAGTAGATATTCGTAGATATCAATATTAGATAACAGCTACCATACACTCATTTTCGATTGCCAATATTGCATTTCCTATAACTAGTCAAGATAACAACTAATTTTTGGTAAAACTATTGGAGGTTCCTATTCTATTGAAATGTCTGGTCTTAGGAGAAGCCATATGGACCAACTCCATAGGACGGAAGACCTAATTAAAGCTCAAATGGCGTGCTTGTTTCTGATGCTTGGCTTTTTACTGTTTACGGTTACTGTGTATGTACGAAAGACATTTCAACACGCATATTAAAAGAAAAAAAAAAGAAAGTAAAGAAAATTAAGTATAATAAAGAAATGAATATAAAATGTGTATTTTTAAAAGTAATTTTTAGAATATATTTAAGACATTTTTTTTTTGGAAAGGATGAAGTATTATTCTACTCAGCAGTTTTTTTTTCCTCTTTCTTTTTTTGACAAAAGCAAAAATAATATTATTACTAGTAAAATCCAAATATAATATTAGTGCTAGACTGCTTAACTGTATCTTATTTTCTCCGTCCGAATAACTACCATCAGATAACCTTAAACATATAGTAAGATTGATATGATTAATAAGATTGATATGATTAAGAATATTAAAAATAAAAGTTTTATACTTAATATTTACTCTTACTTTAATTTTGATTCTCTTTCGTTGAATTTTAAATTATATAACTAAAAAAGCAAATTAGCTCGGGTTAGATTAAGACAATAATATTATTTTATTATTGAAAATAATGAGATAATATATATATTTATGGGTAAAATTTATTCTCTAAATATCACTTATTTATAGAAGAGTAGAGTACTTCATAGCAGTGATCTCTATTTTCTTTTCCACTCATAAAGTTACTTATATGAGAAACTTCTAAAAATAATATAGCTAATCTTTAAATTTGCACATAATATATATATACAATATGATCTTAATAATCCCAATTAATTACTATATAATTTTGAAGCAATTAGTAGATGTACACCTGTTTATTATTATTATTTTTTTTTGGATATTAGTAGATGTGTACACCTTCCTACTCAACAAATGGCAATTGCTGAGAAATGAGGTTGCTAATAAAGGGAGGTTTTATGACTCTACACCTAATTTAAGAAACTACAAAATAATAAAATAAAAGAAGTCGGCAGACACTTGGCTTATATTGTCTTCAACATTTGAAAGAGTTGACAATTTTTATCTACATTTATAGTTCAACTTCGTTTACAAGTCCTTGCTTTATACTCCCTCCGTTCTTATTTTCTCATTTACAAGTCTGATTTTTTTACACAATTTTATGACAGTTGACTATTTTTTGACCTAACAAATTTATATTTTTATTATCTTGTAAATATAAAGTAACAAAATTATAATTAAAAGAAAGTTCATACATCAACTATAAAATTTAAACATTATAATTATACAGACATAAGTATATTCATGTCAATATATTTAGGAATAGAGGAAGGAATAATTTAGTATAATTTTGTTGGTACTAAGAAGTAAAAACCATGGATGGTTTCTTAAACATGGGGTTAAAAATTGATTAGAAGATGAAGCTGGTGACTAAGCTAATTAAAGTATCATCCACTTCTGAACTAAACTAATAAAGATAAGAACAACAGTTGTTCAGTTCATTAAGGCCAAAAGTTAGGCGCGTGAAGTCATTGCTTACAACCTTATATATGCATACATATATACGCAAGTAGTGAAGTTAATTTGGCGTTAGCTAAACCCAAGTGGCCTTGTGTCTTTATAAAATGGGCAACTTGTGCAACTGAAACCAACCAACAATAGTACACACACACATATATTATATATATATATAGATAGATAGATATGAATGCATATCGCTTTGTACACCCATAATTAAATTCTACAAAACCAAAAACGATAACCATATGTGACAATTATATATTTTCTATGTAGAATATTTTGATTATTATTTATTTCTTATTAAACAAGCAATAGGTTGAATAGCATACTTTCAACGTGAAAAAGAACCGAAAAGATGAAAAGAATGTGCTTTTAGTTATTCTTTTAGAAACGTCTTATATGTGGAACAAATTACAAAACTTTTTATATTATGATGGGTTAAGAATAAGTTCTTAATAATCATAACAAGGGCGTACTCACTTGGGTTTGTTTGTTCCTACGTGATACCTCATTTCATTTGATTTGAACACTTTAATTATGTATTTCAAATTATGTTGAAAGGGTCCGAAATAATTTAGAAAGGAGTTAAGTAGATTATTTAAATAATAATAATTACTTGTGAGTTTAAATAATTAAAAATTACAAGTTAACTACTATACAATTTTATTTAAGAAAACGGCAAAGTTACTATACAATTTTATTTAAGAAAACGGCAACAAGTTACTTTGTTATTTTTCTTTCACAATGTTTTAAGTGTATATGCAGATAAATAAAGAATTTAAATGACAAAACTATTTTTATTGATTCCGTGATTTATCTCAATACAAAAAAAACTATTTATACTGATTCAGCGATTTATCTCAATACAAAAAAAAAAGCTTATTTCAGATAATATTCCGTCAAAAATAACTTTAATCGGTCGAAATTATGCAATTTTTTTTTACGGAGATATTCAATCGAAATTAGCTATTCACTTGGAATTAGTTGTGCCACGTAACATGTTGATAATCATCCTTAAAAAGTTAATTCCGACAGACATTCGCTCAGAAAAACTCCATCGGTGAAGAGACTGACGCCTCTTCTTTTATTCGGCCACGTTGCGAAATCGATGCCTGGAATTGCCAATTATTTCTGATGATAATTCGTCAAAAATAATTTTATTGGAATGAGTGTTTGTCATGAATTTGATTTTTAGTTTTATAATATGTTATTTCGACATAATATTAATATTCTATCGAAAATAAAGAATTTTTTTAAAATTTTTATTTCATCATTTTGCTTTCTAGGAAATTAATCCACATTTATATGTACCTGTTTTTGGCCTGGTCAATTTATATAAAACATAAATACTATCCATCCAAATACTAATATCACTTCAATACTAAACTAATATTAACAAAACATTTAATCAATCCTTGTAATACTACAATACATTGTTAAAATATCATCCACCATAATACGCTACAAACCATCATATCCAATAAACATGTCTAGAAATCAAACTAAAAACCACTATTACTTGTAATAAACAAAGTTCATAACTCAAAAGAATGACGACTCAAAAAAATGAAGTACTAAATCCAACAAAATATATGAGCGTTTAAATAGAGTGAACTTATAATCTCCGACTACTAGTATCGTCAATGTGCGGAGATGACACGTGTGAACCAAACAAGTCTAATCATCGTTGCTTCTGCTCCGGTGTACCAAAGTCATCATCATCCCCTCTATCGATATTATAATCCTCGTCATCCTATTATCGATGTCCCTCCTGTTTATACAAATAATAATTATGTTCATACAAATTAAATGATAAACAATAAATAACAACAATGAAACTGAAAAGCTAAAAGTACTATGAGAGTACCCTAGGATTAATTAAAATTATATTAGTTTTGATAATGACAAATTACGGAAAATGATTGAAGTTATTTAAATCAATTATTACCATCTAGATAGTATCCTCCCCTAGGATCTACTATGTGATATGTGTATGTAAAGTACACATCATCTCATCTCTCAAATGTATACATATAATTTGTTTCCAGATTAGCTTTTAAAATTATATACTTAGTAAATACTTATTTTCAAATTATTTTTCGAAAGCTTGAACCAAATCAATACAAGATTAGAATTAATGAATAATTCCTATATAATTGATTGAGTTCATATATTAACAGTTCAAGGGCAAAAATTACTCAAGCAACAACAAAAAAAAAAAAAAAAAAACATGAGTTATTTCCTATACGATCAATTTTACTCTCTGTTCCAAAAATGAAAATTTTCAAAATGAATTTTCTTACTCTCCGTTTCCAATATTCAAAATCTCATTTTTACTCTCTCCGCTCTGTAAAAGTAATTTGCCCACAGTACATTTAAGGAACAAATTACATCTTAGTTTCAAACAGTTCATTTTTATTTTTATTGAGATTGAGATTGTGATGAGCACTTGGCATTATATGTGCTTAGTTAACCATACTCGCTCCGTATTTTATAAATTACTTTTCTACCTCAAATCACATAAATCAAGATCAAAAATTAAAAAACATAATAGCATTAAAATTTTTGATGTTATACCATGATTGCCTCTATTTAATATGTATGGAAAAAAGAGATATTTATATTTCTTTGAAATATGCAAAGGACAATAGATGAAACATAACTTTGTCTTTGTTCTGAAATACGAGAAAAACAAGTAAAAAAAAAGAGAATTAATATCTAGAAAAGCAACTAAATAAAAAACGGAGGGAGTAACTTATTACATGTACTTGTTTCTCGGTGTACCAAAGAATTGTGAAATACCCTTTTGAAAATAAATTTCAACAATAAGCTTTATAAAAAAAGTAAGTGTGATACTACAAAAATGGAGTCCATGCCAATCAGATTAATCAAGTTAAACGTCCACCATTCCAGAGTTGCTATAAAAGTCAGTATGCATGGGGTGACACATAGGGAAATTTGTAAGTATGTGGGAAGCAATAACGGATGACACGGTGTGTGGTACTGGAGTTTCTATGAAAAGGGTATATCACTCACTATACAAATCAACAATACATGGGTAATAGAATGTCTGACCAATCAAGAGGACAGCTTGATTAAATTTGACACTACAATTAGAATCATACAAAATATAAGCTAAATTTTCACAAAGTCCTAAACATGCAACGGGTGTCACCATACTTCAGAAAGCAACAAAGCTAAGTCGGCATATGGCTGGAACTTCAAGGAAATATAAAGCCCTCCAACAGATATATATCACACACACTCCTACACTTGCAAATGGGCTGCCTATTTCATATCCACTCAACGTGCAAGAATTATACAAACTCCAAAGTATGCAAAAACTAAAATGAGTATAAGGGTACCAAGTTCTATGGAAGCAATACTACAATCCAAGAAGAACAAGGCTTCAACGGACAGAATTTGTGCAAAGTTCAAGACGCCCTTGCATCAGAGGCACAAGGTGGTGGGTGTCAAACCAACAAATAATAAAAGAATATACTCCTAATAGATTTGATAGTATAGCAGTAAGTAGGGTGGTCTTCTCAGGGAACAAGAAAATAAATTTATGTCTGATTAAAAGTTAACTAACCAATCCAGAGATTTATTGAGTTTACTAATTATTGCAAATTAATTAAACAAAAGACAATTTAATGAAAGCAAATAAAATTGAGAACCAACAAATTTGTTCAATAGAGAGAAAGCTTCTAGTCAAAGGAATTATTTCCACCTTGATTCAACCAATTGATCATTGATGCAAAGATAACTCATGCAATTCACAAATAAATTGGTTATAGTTGTTGGCACGGCCTAACAACCAATTCCTCTTTACTCCTTACTGTACGAGTAACTAAGAGAAACTCGTTAATTACTGTCTAATCAGAAGATAATCTCTAGAGAAGTTCGTAGGATTGTAATATCCCGACAACATTAAAATCTAGAGGAACCCAATTCCAACCAACAAATTCCCAAGCAGATTTATTTAAATTGGATTATTTAATTCCACAACATGCATTAACTGCTTACTTAAGCAGTTTAAGACATTGATTGCCACTTATTAAAAATAAATAAATAATTTCAAATTTGCCGTTTTAAATGGCCATAGACCAATATAAAATAATCAAACACAGGTCCTTATTCAATTAAACCAAATCAACCATCAACAATAAGAATAGAAATTAAATAAATACTTAAGAAAACATGAGAATACGAACCAATTTGATCTCACAATTGTATGGAATCAAGGTTTCAATAAACTTTCAACTAGAAAAGAGACTTAGCCGCATATAGTAGATGAAAAATACATACAAGAGAGAATAAAGTTGATGAAAAATTCAATGCCCAAGAGTCCTCTCTAGAGTTGTAGAATTATCTCCTTAAATAAGGAAGAAGTTGATCTCGTATAGGGTTCCTTCCTTACTTGGAGAATAAATCTAAAACTCTTTTCCTATTACAAATATGATAAAATAAGGTTTTATCCCTCTAAAAACGTGATTAAGAGTTTACAACTTAAAAAATTATAATAGATATTAAATTTCCTAATTTGACTCAAAATCCCGTACAAAAGTTTTCAGGG
This sequence comes from Centella asiatica, assembly GCA_014636745.2. Taxonomy (NCBI): domain Eukaryota; kingdom Viridiplantae; phylum Streptophyta; class Magnoliopsida; order Apiales; family Apiaceae; genus Centella; species Centella asiatica. The sequence continues at coordinate 3,778,772 of CM025782.1, forward strand.
GATAGATTATGACTCCCTGCAAAGTGTGCCCACGACTTATGTCATATTCAATACTGATTTCTGCTTTTTAAATATTTTTATGCTCTTTGCTCCATTTTACATTCTTAAAAATAAATAACACTCAAAACACACAAAATAAGCATAAAAAATATTTAAGAACATGAAAATGACAATAAAAGATATGATCAAATTACGACTTATCACAAAGTTAGGCTCAAAAAGCAAAGTATTACTCAATCTCTAGAGAAGTAAAAATGCCAGCAATGGTTGGTGATAATGCCCATACATAAAAGCTAGCACATCAACTGGAAAGCAAATGATATAACACATATAGGAAGTAAATTCACCAATTCCCATGCATGCAAGTGATAAAGCTCCTATGAAATTAGTCAAATTCCTAGATATGAAAAGCAAAGCAATGCAAAATCAAAGGAAAGGACAAGAGGGGCTGCTGCACTACCAAAAGTAGACACATGGAATGGGTAGCTTAAGCCAAACTCCCATGGACAGCCAAGTTCATGCTCATGCTAACGGGCAAAAATCATGAGAATCCCCATGCAATACAAAATGAGTCAGCAAGAATTCCCATGCATAAACTCAAACAATGGCTACATAATGACTACGAACTCCTAGACAGTTATGAACAAGAAACAACAGCAAGCATGGAAAGCACACAAACGTCTAAAGAAACGAAGCCATACAACGGTTGAATATATCTCAAACTTCTAGATACACAAGCAAAATGGACTGCATTGCCAATGTGGGAACCAATCAAAGCTTTATGAGCTTGTACACACGGATTGCTAACACACACACATCAAATGGAAGGACAAGATCAGAAGTATCACATCTCTAATATGTGATCCAATGGTCAGAACAATTGACAACATATTTCCCTCACACAACAAGCAAACATTTGAAATTCAAATGTGAATATCTTGGAGCCAAAAATCCTCTCCCTATAAATGATGGGATGATGATTACCTCCACATAGTCGGGAGGGGGAGATTTATTGGGTTGAAAATCCCTTCCTATGTGGAATAAAATAAAAATAAATAAAAAGCTGGTGGGACCCACAAGAAAATAAAATAAGAAGGGTTTTCTTTTCTCTTTGGTTTTACGCTGAAACATATTGAAGAAACAAAAGAAACATTCTGCTGCTCCCCTGTTTTTCCTCCAGCCGCGCAGCTTCATCACATGCTTCGATCGTCGGTCAAACCTTGTCCGATTTAGCTGATATTTGGACAGCACCTTCGGGACATCTGGTTCTTCAAATCCAACGGTCGGATCGTTGTTTTCTACTCCGGTTTGTGAGTAATAGCTATTTTACAGAGACTTTGTTTTGGTGAAGTTTCTCTCATTTTTCTCTTGTATTCTTGCTATTTGGTGATTGATTATTGTTACTGGGTTTGTGTTGCCATAGTTGGTGACTGGAATTGTTGTGTAAAATTCTTTGATTATAGTGGAGCAATTTGGTGGACTTCGTGTCCCGTGGTTTTTACTCTCCGCATTGGGGAGGTTTTCCACGTAAAAATTCTGGTGTTGTTACTTGTGTTTGTTTGCTTTAATTGCTTGTCGTATTCTGAAATTTGGGATATTTTCCCATCAATTGGTATTAGAGCTTGGTTGTTTGAAAACTAATTTGAATTATGGAACACAGTGTCAACACAAGTAGGATGGTTAGTTTGAATGGCCCTAACTATCATCTCTGGAAAGGAAAGATGAAAGACTTGTTATATGTTAAAAGTTGGCATTTGCCCGTGTTTAGCAAGGAAAAGCCTAAGGATAAAGCTGATGAACAATGGAATTTTGAACACCAGCAGGTTTGTGCATATATTCGGCAATGGGTAGATGACAATGTGCTGAACCATATCAACAATGAAACAAATGCAAAGACCTTGTGGGACAAACTCGAATCTTTTTATGCAAGTAAAACTGGAAACAATAAGTTGTACTTGATCAAGCAATTGATGGGCTTGAAATACAAAGAAGGTGGTCCTATTTCTGATCATTTGAATAATTATGAGAGTGTGATACAATAACTTTTAGCAATGGAGATCAAGTTTGATGATGAAATACAGGGACTTTTGTTGCTTGGTACTCTGCCAGATTCGTGGGATACTTTCCGTATGACAATTGGTAATGCTGCTCCCGATGGCAAAGTAACTCTTGACTTTGCTAAAATAGGTTTGTTGAATGAGGAGATGCGAAAGAAATCTCAAGTCATATCTTCACAATCTGAAGAAGCTCTTGTTGCTGAAAACAGGGGGAGAGCTAAGAGTAGGGGTCCGAATGACAAAGGAAAAAGCCGAAGCAAGTCCAGAGGTCGATATAAAAATATGAAATGTCAAACTGTGATACAACAGGTCACATCAAGAAATTTTGCTACAAGTGGAGAAGAGAGAATAAGGGTGGCAACAACAATAAGCATGATAAGAGGAAAGATAACAATGACCAAGATAATGAGGATCGTGCAGCTACAACAACTTGTGATGATCTCATCATTGTCTATGATGAGAATTCTGTTAACTTCACCAGCCATGAGACAAGTTGGATAGTTGATAGTGGTGCTTCACTTCATGTCACTTCAAAGAAGGAGTTCTTTACATCTTATACACCCGGTGACTTTGGGGTGCTAAAGATAGGTAATGACGGCTTGTCAAAGGTTGTGGGTGTTGGAGATGTTTGCTTGGTAACTGATACAGACTCAAAGTTGCTACTCAAAGATGTTCGACATGTTCCAGATATCCGCTTGAATCTGATCTCTGCTGGTAAGCTTGATGATGACAGTTTTTGTAACACTTTTAGAGGGGGACAATGGAAGCTTACTAAAGGCTCACTGGTATTTGCTCATGGGAAGAAGCAATCAAGTTTATATGTGATGCATGCTTCAGTTGCAAAAGACAGTGTTCATGTTACAGAGGATGACCCAACAGAGTTGTGGCATAGACGTCTTAGCCATATGAATGAGAAGGGGCTGAACTGTTTGATTAAAAAAACCTGCTTCCAGGTGTGAAAAGTGCGAAGCTCGAAAGGTGTCCTCACTGCATGGTTGGAAAACAAACTAGAGTCTCGTTCAAGCGTCACCCTCCTTCGAGAAAATCAAGTTTGTTGGACTTGGTTCATTCTGATGTTTGTGGTCCGTTGAAGGTAAGTTTACTTGGTGGTGCACACTATTTTGTAACCTTCATTGATGATTGTTCAAGAAAACTTTGGGTTTATGCTATTAAAACCAAAGATCAGGTGCTTAGTGTTTTTAAGCAATTTCAAGCTTTGGTTGAGAGACAATCTACAAGAAAATTAAAGTGTCTTCGTTTAGATAATGGTGGTGAATATATTGGGCCACTTGATGATTATTGCAAGTCTCAGGGTATTAGACATCAGAGAACTCCCAAAAAAACCCCTCAGTTGAATGGCGTAGCTGAACGGATGAACAGAACTTTGATCGAGAGGATTCTTTGTTTACTTTCTGAAGCAAAGTTACCAAGAAGCTTTTGGGGTGAGGCGTTGAATACAGTTGCACATGTTATTAATCTGTCTCCTTGTGTTTCTCTACAAGGTGATGTTCCAGATAAAGTTTGGTTTGACAAGGAGGTTTTTTATGGTCACTTGCGGGTGTTCGGATGCAAAACATATGTGCATGTACCGAAAGATGAAAGATCGAAGTTGGATTCCAAGACTCGCCAATGTATTTTTCTGGGCTATGGCCAGATGAGTTTGGGTATAGGTTGTATGATCCTATTGAGAAAAAGTTGATACGAAGCAGGGATGTGGTATTTGTTGAAAATCAGACAATAGCAGATATAGAGAAAGTGCAGAAAACCACACCACAAATTACCTATGAGCTTGTTGACTTGGATCCTACCCCGCAGACACTCGTTCCAGATCATAATGAAGATGGGTAGCAGGTTGATGATATTAACAACATGAATGATGATAACACTCCCGCTAATAATGACGAGGTTGTTAATGATGTCATCATCATGATATTGAAACTCAGCCAGCTCCGTTAAGAAGGTCTACCAGAGAATGACAACCCTCCACAAGGTACCCTTCTGGTGATTATGTATTGTTGATTGATGGGGGAGAGCCTAGGTGTTTTGAAGAAGCTATGGAGAGTGATGACAAGCAGTGTTGGATGGATGCAATGAAAGATGAAATGAAATCTTTGCACGATAATCATACATATGATCTTGTGAAGCTGCCTAAAGGCAAGAAAGCTTTGAAGAATCGTTGGGTATATAAGCAGAAGCACGATGATAATACTAAAAGACCTCGATACAAAGCAAGAGTTGTTGTGAAAGGATTCAACCAGAAGAAAGGAGTTGATTTTGATGAGATATTTGCCCCAGTTGTGAATATGTCGTCAATTAGAGTTGTTTTGGGTCTAGCAGTTACTCTTGATTTGGAGGTTGAACAGTTAGATGTGAAGACTATTTTTCTTCATGGTGACCTTGAAGAAGAGATTTACATGGAGCAACCAGAGGGCTTCAAAGTCAAGGGTAAAAAGGATTATGTCTGCAAATTGAAGAAGAGTTTGTATGGCCTAAAGCAGGCCCTATGTCAATGGTACCAAAAATTTGATTCTTTCATGGGGGAGCAAGGCTACAATAAAACTTCTTCCGATCATTGTGTATACTTGAAGAGATTCTCTAACGATAATTTCATAATATTGCTACTATACGTTGATGATATGCTCATCGTTGGTAACAATACATCAAGAATTGCTGTATTGAAACAAGAGTTGAGCAAAGTTTTTGCAATGAAAGAGCTTGGGGCAGCTAAACATATTCTAGGCATGAGAATCACTCGTGATAGAAAGGCTAGGAAATTGTGGTTGTCACAAGAGGCATATATCAAGAAAGTTCTCGAAAAGTTCAACATGGACAAAGCTAAGCCGGTGAGTAGTCCTCTAGCTATGCATTTTAAGTTGAGTGCCAATCAGAGTCCTTCTACTCTTGAAGAAAAGAAAGGTATGTACGATGTTCCTTATGCTTCAGCTGTGGGTAGTTTGATGTATGCAATGGTCTGTACTAGACCCGATATAGCTCATGCAGTTGGCTTAGTTAGTAGATTTCTCTCTAATCCGGGAAAAACGCATTGGGATGCAGTAAAGTGGATTATGAGATACCTTCAAGGTACAACTAACTTGAAACTTGGTTTTGGAAGTGACAAGCCTACTCTTGTCGGTTACTCAGATTCTGACATGGCCGGAGACATTGATTCGAGGAAGTCTACTTCTGGTTATTTGATTACCTTTGTGGGAGGTGCAGTGGCTTGGCAATCCAGATTGCAAAAATGTGTGGCGTTGTCCACTACTGAGTCTGAGTTTATTGCTACAAAGAAACATGTAAGGAGCTGCTTTGGATGAAATGTTTTGTTCGTCAACTTGGATTTACTCAAAAGAGGTATGTGTTATTTTGTGACAGTCAAAGCGCGATTCATCTAGCTAAAAATTCAACCTTTCATGCTAAGTCGAAGCATATCGATGTGAGATATCATTGGATACGTGATGTTCTTGATGCTAAGTTTCTTGAACTTGAGAAAATTCATACAGATGATAATGGTTCCGATATGATGACAAAAGCTTTAACAAGGGAGAAGTTTGAAACTTGTTCAATTGTTGGGATGATGATTACCTCCCCATAGTCGGGAGGGGGAGATTTGTTGGGTTGAAAATCCCTTCCTATGTGGAATAAAATAAAAATAAATAAAAAGCTGGTGGGACCCACAAGAAAATAAAATAAGAAGGGTTTTCTTTTCTCTTTGGTTTTACGCTGCAACATACTGAAGAAACAACAGAAACATTCTGCTGCTCCCCTATTTTTCCTCCAGCCGCGCAGCTTCATCACATGCTTGGATCGTTGGTCAAACCTTGTCCGATTTAGCTAATATTTGGACAGCACCTTCGGGACATCTGGTTCTTCAAATCCAACGGTCGGATCGTTGTTTTCTACTCTGGTTTGTGAGTAATAGCAATTTTACAGAGACTTTGTTTTGGTGAAGTTTCTCATCATTTTTCTCTTGTATTCTTGCTATTTGGTGATTATTGTTACTGGGTTTGTGTTGCCATAGTTGGTGACTGGAATTATTGTGTAACATTCTTTGATTATAGTGGAGCAATTTGGTGGACTTCGTGTCCCGTGGTTTTTACTCTTCGCATTGGGGAGGTTTTCCACGTAAAAATTCTGGTGTTGTTACTTGTGTTTGTTTGCTTTAATTCCTTGTCGTATTCTGAAATTTGGGATATTTTCCCATCAATAAATACCCATTTATTCCTTCTCATTTTCTTTGAGCCAAGCATATACAATCTCTCTAAACTCTCTCCATCTATGTACACACTAGCCATTCTTATCCCTCATCATCTCCTAGAGTTATAAACCATCAAACCTCCCAAATCACTTATTGATATACTCATCTTATATGTATATATATATATACATACACACACACACACACACACATATACAAAAGAAACATACACACACACACACACACACACATACACATAGCCAGCTGCCACCACCAAACTCCGATGATTTTCCGGAGATGTTCTCTGGCCATCCATCCGGCCACCTTGCTTGCTTCAGCTTCCACAAGCTCACATACTAGCCTTCGTCTTCGTATTTCTTGTATTTTAGATTAAGTGTCTATATTATTGCACACATTCACACACACTTAATATATTGTGCTAATATTGCTATATCTTGCTACTAACAATAAAATTTGTCAAAACACACGGCATTCGGTCTACTCTATTATCTAGCCCTCGGTATTAGCACCCATCCCTACGAGCTCGTTTATATTTCAGCCTGTGGATAAGTTGAAGTTACACCGCGACAATATACTCGATTTTCTAGGTGTTGGTTTTATACCTAATCCTAGAACTTGTGTTATACCTCACGTGTGTCTAAATAGGCTTTGCCTTAAACTTGTCGATAGAAGCTAGGCTTCAACTATAAATTTGATCTCTAGGCCCTAGTGTTTACCTATCCTTAATATACCTGATGTTGGAAAAAACTGACCACAATGAAATAATAATTTTTCCTAAATTTGTAAACCCTTGAGAAAATAATTAAGTAGAGAAAGAATAAAAAGATAACTTGTAAAACACAAGCCACAAGATACACAAGAATTATACGTGAAAAACCTCCCCAAAGACAAGGAGTAAAAACCACGGTACCGTAATCCACCCAAAAAATTTCACTATCACAAATAATTGAGTAATACATCAAGTCTTCCCTAGTTAAACTAGAGGCACACAAACTCAGAATATATCGTCACACTTTCTTGGAATAAACGTCAAGAAGTATGAAATAAAAATAGAGAAAAGAATACCACATAAAACAGGCAGCCTGTTCGTACCTCAAAAACACACACTTCTGGACCTCCAAAAACGATCTCCACCATTCAGAAACAAGAACCAGACGTTGCGAAGCCGCTGTCCAAAAATCAAAACGATCTGACCGACCAAACTTCAAAAACGCAAAAATAAGATTGCTGCGTCGTACTGATGGAAAGCTACGAATTTCACTATTTCTTCTGTTTTATGGTGATTGCTCTCTCTTAAAATTTCTCTCAAAATATCTGATTATTTTTGTGTATCTACAAGCCTATAAATCAACTTTATTTATAGGCAAAACTATCCATCCTAAGATAGATCTAATTTAGGATTCCTATTTCCTATTTCTTTGTGGAATCCAAAAAACAAGGTTAACCATTAAGTATTTCCAATTCCAAATAGGAAAGAAAAATACCCAACACCTAAGTCACCTTGGCCTGTGGCATTGAACGTAATAAAAGGACAAGAATGTAAACTCATATTCTAGGAATTGGTCTTGTACCTACTCGAAGAACTCAGTTTAGTTCTGTTTGTCTATTATAGTTCAACAAGGACTCTATCTTTCATGGTCTATACCAAGATAAGTCCTTAACGACTAATAGCACGTATTATTACTTATAGTTCTAGTCGGTATTTATACTTGCAACTTGTTCTTATTATTCTCTATATTTTTGTTATTGCCAATCTTGTGTGCTATACTTGTATAGTTTACTTGTGTAGTACATATAATTGTTTATACTTGTTGACTAAATGTTTACAACCATAGTTTTCTTTAGTCTTGTGTGAGATAGTGCATTAGTAAGCAACTCATGAACTTAGCCTTAGAATTGTCCGGGGTTGTGGGATTCTAAAGAGCTTGTGAGAGTACTAACGTTTTGCAAGTGTCAAAATCAAAGGTAAATAACTTGATACGGCTTGTGGGATACAACATATTTTGAAGAAGCTATAGGGAGTAGTGTTATAAGACAAATAGTTGTGGTTGTATTTTCTTTTTGTATAAGAAAATTGTAAAGGTTTCTCCACCTATATAAGAAGGGAATTCTTATTAGTACATAAGATAGACACTCAGGTTCAGAGAGGAGCTTAAGGACTAGAGTAGGGTATATCTAGATGTTATATCGAACCAATATAAATGTTGTGTATTCTTTACTTTTACCGCACTCATCTATCACTTTTGAATACAGACTAAGTAAAGGTTTGGTAAATTTAAAAAGGCACAAATACGTGATAAATAAATTTTAAATTTCCATTATTTATTATAATCTATTCCCTATCCCCCTCCATCTAGATTATAATTGAACACTATCATACTATCGTACATCGCCATCAGATCTAGATAGTATCGGGCCAAAGGTATCCAAAAGCATGTCGTCTACTATCTGGACCACTTCACTGCGGATAACATGAAACTGCTCTCGTGACATGCTTGTGGTATATGGAGTGGCACATGTTGTAATATTTGACATTATCTGGCGTAAGTGAGCACAATAGGCAACTCCTAGTTGTAGAGGATTGGATCAATGGTAATCATCCTTCACACCTCCATCATTACTCGATCAAGCTGCTCATTAGATAGGCTAATGCCAAAATGAGAAGATCTAGCAGGCGGTATATGGTGTTGGTGTTAGCTAGAAGTAACTTAAATTTTTAAAAAATATATGAATATTGTTAGAACACAATAAGCGAAAGTGTTTGTAGAAGTGGGCTTGAATACAAACACCACAACTTTTTCTGTTCTTTAAAAGTTTAACAAGCACAAACTGGAAAAGCTAAAATTTCTAGAAAAAAATAAAGATATTTAATATGCATACACAAAAATTCAAGTTAAAATAGTTGTATTATAACTTGTGTTTTTCTGGGAATCTGTTATAATCACAAAGTGATTAAATAGCTACAAATCTGTAATGCTTTACAACTTCTTTTCTCATATACTAGCTACTTCTTTTTCTTTGAATATTTCTCTTAAGAACTATTGTAGAGTTTCTTTTCTAGTGTGTTAGTTAGGTGGTTTCACGTAGTAACCCTTACATATATAGGAGAACAGATTTGTGAACCCATGTGTAAGACATGCTTCTTTTTCAACGTAGCCGCAGTATGTTCCATCATTATCTTTTCGGAGATGCACGTGTCACGTTGCTACAGGCTATTGTTGCTTCTGTTTCTGTTCTTGTTCTCCACGCATTTCTGGTGTAAAGGTTACTATTGGACCACCATATTTCAAGGAGTATCTTCCTAGTTATATCCCTTGCTTCTTTGCCAAGTATCAGTGAATGTCTTTTAATCCCTAATGACATGTGACTTAGGTCTTTACAATCCCCTGATGACAAGCCTTAATGTTGACTTGATCGGTGCTTCTGAATCTCCTGATGACAAGCCCTGATGTAAACTTGATCAGTGCTTCACTTTCCACTGATGACAAGCCGTGGTGTAGTGTGACGGCCCCAAAAATCATAAAACAGATTTCGGGCACCATCAAAAATTGACAAAAGATAATTAATACATCCAAGCATGCATAACATTAATTAAGAGATAAATAACGAATCTCTATTACATTATCCATTAAAGAGTATTTAATACAGCGGAAGTCTTAAAATAGGGCCCACACAGGCCTTAAAGTCTAAACATTTCTATAATTTTCTCCCTCTTCACCCTACCCTTGAAAACCATCCATAAGAGGGATATTAGGAAGCTCTCAGAATTCCATCTTTTCTTTTCCCTTATGAGACGCATCGGTCGTCTCGCCATAACCTGCAAAAATTATAATCATAGCAACATGAGCGATTTACGCTCAGCAAGTAAATATTCGATAGTATTTGGGTAAGCTTGAACGATGGAAAATAATGGTTTAAGTGTTTATGAGGTTGGACGAAAACAATGTCCAACACCTCCGAATAATAAAGAAGAAAAATAGTTTCTAGGGTCCCAGAGTGATAGCGAGGGATTTGACCCTTTTCTTGGAGGAATCTTTAATAAACCACATGCGCCTTATAACACTGTCTGTTTGGCGCACGTGCCCTTAAGAACTCTTAATACCGTCTGTTTGGCGCAGGTGCCCTTAAGAACTATCTTAAATCAAACGTTATATCAGATGGCCAACCTGAACGTCTGACTTAACCATAATGACATACGTAGTCAAATGCAGAAAAATTTGTCTGCAAGGGTTCGGTTACCGATGCCTCGGTTTCCGTTCCCTATCCATAATAGGCACGGGATGCCAGGCATATGCATCCACGTAACCGTTAGTTTACCCACACGGATATACTTTTCAAGTAAGGGGTAAAGAATAAGGCTTTTATATCCGTGTAGGGTTTACTTTGACGTATTAGCGAACTTAAACAGCTAATAACCGCCCAAGAAGTACTTGTATCTAGTACAATATTTTTCACGTACATCGGATCGAATGATCATACGTTACTTAACTTTGAATAAATATCAACATAATATCAATATCATGTACGTATATCGAAGAATTGCTTATACGCATTAGTTTGAAATATAAATCATTTGGAAACATATTTGTCATGAATATAAAAGAGATATGTACATGCATATCATTTCATAACATATCATACGCATATCGAAACAAGTGATCATGCGTTATCTTGAAATAAACATAAGATTGAATGTATACTTGCCTTTGGTCCTTAGAATTCTCACGTTTAACAACTCGTGAAAGCAGAAAATTCTGTAAAACATGTACAAATAATAATATGAGAAATCTCCACTTAAATACACATGATAAATGTTCATGCGAAGTGTTAATGAAATTCTCAAGTCTATACTTAACTACTTATGTCGTCACTCGTAATATTGGGATTCGGTTGGAACCGAATCGAAGTCCGAGAGATTAGTGAACTTGGTTAAACGTCACTCGTAGGTCCTCGATAATTTAAATTAATTAAAGGAGGCCTTAGATTAATTAATAACTATTAATTAATCAACTTAAGCTTTAAATGATTATTATTAATCATTTAGAAATTACTCATTAATTATTATTTAATTGCTTTAATTAAATAATAATTGGTCTTAAATTAATTAAGAATTACTTCTTAATTAAATCTTAACTTAAATAATTTATTTAGTTATTTAAAAACCATTTATTAATATTTAAAAAAAAAATATATGTAAGTGTTTCTTTTATTTTTGAAAACTTGGATTGGGTTAAAAAAATAATTTTCAAAGTGGGTTGAAATTTTAAAACCAAGTGGGTAAAATTTATTGGATCAAAGTCCAAAATTTTATTTTGAAATCCGGGTCAAAACAATGGGTCGAACCGGGTCGAAACAGTGGGTCGGATCTGGGTCAACCGGGTCAAACAGTGGTTCGGATCTGGGTCAACCGGGTCAAACCGGGTCAACCCATCACCTTCAACCCAGCAGTAGCAGTTTCCGGCGACTGCAGTGCCGCCGGCAAGAATTTGCAGAAACCGACGAGTCCTACACCCACTGCCCGCGACACACACACACACACACACACTGATTCGAGGAATGGCCATTACCGTGACTTTTAGCATAGGTAAATACCCCCCTACGCTTGATGCCACCGCCTGAAACTTACTGAAATAGAGATCGAAGCTCGCCGGAAAGCTCTCGCCATTAACGTCGGCGAGAAGCTTCGGCCGAGCTTCCAAATCTCATTCCTTCACCATTTTTGACGAATCAAACATGGAAATGATTCTAGAGATCACAAGAAACTCGTACATGCAATCAATTTCAATTTTCATCAACTACATCGCATGCTAGATCGATTTAAAGTTTCGGACATAAATGAAAATTTCATATGAACACGAAATCATAAATACTTAACTATTTCTCAAATTGTTTAAGGCAAAAATGATCCTTACAAGTGCAGAAACATATTGATATAAATTATTTGAATTACCACGAACTACATCGGCCAAAATCTCGATTCAAAGTTTCGGGTTCTAGGGTTCTAAGTATTATGAATAAACCGTGGCTAAAGATTAAACAACCGTCGCTAAAGGGTTTTTTTTTTTTATATAGATTTTGATTAAACTTCAAAAATTAATATCTCTCAATATATAGATGATATGAACAAGTGCAATATATGAAAATCATACTGAAAAATATCATCTACAACATGGTATAATTAGAAAAATTATTTGACAACAAAATTAAAGTGCAGAATAATTACCTCTTAAAAAGCTTTAATAAAACTAATTCCAAAACTTCAAAATACTCAAGAACTTCAAAGCTCCGAAAATTTGAGAGAGTTTGTGATAATATGTTAGAGAGAATGCTGTAAAAAAAATTTCTAGTAGCAATGCTAGGTAGGAAATCAAGGCACAAATCAATACTAATAAATGCATTAATGAATTTTGAATTTTGAATTTTAAATCCTTAATTGCATACTAATTGCATGGTAATTAACATTTGTAACTGATGTAAATTAATTATTTACCATAGGAGTAATTAGTAAAACTTTAATTTAGTCACAATTTACATTTTTAATGGTTATGCATTTATTTATTGCATTAACCAAAAAAATTTTAATCGGCCTCGGCGAAATAATAATAAAAAAAAAATGCGTTTATAAAATTATTATCAAAATTAACATCTAGTAAATTTAAAATAAATATCTTGTCACAATTTATCGTCTCGCAATAATTAAAAATATAACGTTCGTTATAAATATTAATGAACGTGTGCGTAATGAATTACGTGATCGTTACGTACACGTAACCGTAAAAAAAAAATAAAAAAAAAATAATATTTACTGGATGATAAATTCATAAATAACCCTCAAAATTTTACTTTTGAATTATTGGGTTCTCACATGTAGACTTAATCACTGCTTCTTGATCCCCTGATGTTAAGACCCAATCCTATCCACTGATGTTTATTCACTGATTTAGTGTATAGGCTATCTCCTGACGGTTTTCTCTGTCAGTTAGACTATTCCCTGATGGAATCCCCTGACATTCAAGGTATCCCCTTACGGTCAAGCTATCCCTGATGGGTTCCCTTAACAATCAACTTGTTCCTTGATGCCTTTTTTTTACACTAACATTTTTAATAACTGATACTTCGCTGACTTTTTATTGGAACGCCTGATGTGCGAAATAATTGAATCATTAAGTACAAAAGACATCCCTTGACATTATCAAGTCCTTTTTAGTTATCCGCTGATAACTTACCTCGTGCAGTTAAGGTCATCCTCTGATGGACTGAGTTGTCCATCAGTGAATGTTTATTTATACAAATATACTAATGTTTATAGAACACCTTGAGTATTTACAAATACACATTTATTTACTAACATGTAAATCATCATCAACATCATTTAGACCTAACAAATATAATACTAAAAAATTGTTGAAATTCAAAAATAAAAATAATATGTTGAATATGAAAATTCCAAATGTACCTCAAGGTAAGGTATATGAAGGTTGGGTCGTGAAACCTAATACTATGTACTTGCCAATATTATTGGTGGGAGGATCTTGAGACTCAACCCACAATCTTGTCTCCTCATCCCATGATAAATGAATTTTTGGAGGATCGGTAGAATCCATCTGTGAATCCCTTGAGTTGCAGCCAACTCAGCTACACGTTGATCATGATTGCCTCTGAGCTGCTCCTATATGTTCATATACATATTTGTAAAGATAATACACTTTTTGTTCTTAAATAGTTCAAGTTTCACCTCATTTAGTAAAGGATATTAAATTAGAGTATCATGTAAAAATTCATTATTCACACAACTACAGTCGACTCAATGATATCATCAGAGTTCTTAGATGTATGAGTAATGTCCTAGAACTCAACTTTCGTCGGATGATGGCCAAACGTACTAATCATCCCATTGAAAGTAATATGCCCTCAAGCCAATCACGTTAGACGTGATGGAGCATTTATTTTGTAATCTTATTCATTTATTAATAAAAAAAATTATTTATTCAAAGGCGTTTATTTATATGTTTAAGTTGTTAAATCTATTAACCCTTAGTTTAGAGTTATATTTTAGGATCATGATGAGATCATGCTAATGAGATCTAAAATATGTTAACTCGAAACTAAAAATATTCCTAATCGTAGAATCACTAATAAGGGTGTTAGTGAATCCGGAAAGATTAGTACATACTGTGCTTGCTCTTAACAAGAGGATGATTGATCTCATAATCATTTGTGTGACGACATTAAAGCAAGTATGTAGGTGCTTATTAGAGAATAAGTTCACTGAACATGACTCGCTTAAATGAACACCTAATGGAGTTTTACCTGCTTGTCAATAGGAGTTCATCTAGTGATAGTTGTACAAGTGATCCTTAGACTTGAGATTGTTGCGGTTATCTTGTGTACACTAAATTATACTTTGTCATATATCTTAACTCAAGCAGTGTATATAAGTGTATGTTCGGGTATAATAAAGTGTACATGGAGATAAGTGAATGATCAACAAAGGATCTACCGCTTCCAGTAAAGGGAGAGAATGTCCTATGCGATTCCATTAGTGACAACTCGGGAATCTCTGGCCAGAGTGAAATGATAATTAGAATGTGTTTCTAATTGACATTATATTGAGTTGTGAATCTATGAATCGGAATGCATATGATTAAATAAAATAAGACTTGACAGTAATTCCATGTCTTATATTTAATCGGGACATTGTGTGGTAGAAGGATTGAATTGTACGGTAACTATTCACTGAATAGGTTCTTTGTAATTAAACGTTGATTTCATATTATCCGGATAGTTATGATATGCTGAGAGGTATCCCTCATGATGTAGAATAAGTATAATTAATATAATTAATTATATTTAATGAATTAAAGTGTTTAATTCGTATAAATAAAATTAGAATAGTTCTAATTTAATTTATTTCTACAACTGGCTTAATATTGAACCTAAAGGGTCACACCATAAAAGAGAAATAATAAATTATGAAGATATTGGGAAATAATAATAATTAAGTAATTTAATTTATACCATGGTGGAATAAATTAAATGGCTTAATATTTATAATTTAGTATTTTAGAAATACTAATTATAAATAAATAAGAATTATTCTTATATTATTATTATTTAATAAATAATCCACTTCCTAAGTAGTCTAGGAATTAGATTAGGAAGTGGTGTTATTATTTAATAATAAAGAATCCAATTTCTAAATGGTTTAGGAATTAGATAATGGAGTTTTATTATTATTTAATAAATAACCAATTCCTAAATGGTTTAGAAATTAGTTTAGGGGTTGTCTATATAAGGAGACTTATAATAGATTAAACCCCAACAAAAATAATAATTGGTAGCCTCCATAATATTTGTCACCAAAATATTGTGAGAAAAATCCAATAATCTTCATAATCAAAATTCTCTGGTGGATCACCTTTAGAGTACTACACACTTGAGTAGTAAACGTTGGATCCAGTGGAACAATCAAGAACGTGGAATAAATTGGAAGACGGATCAAGGTGATCGATTGGAGTGTGAAGGATAAGATTGCGGTGTTAATTCGTGCGTAAGATTCTACATCAACGTCGTCGAATTTACAACGGTATGATTTTAATCCTTCCTCAATTAATAATATTGTATAAGGTGATTCCTGGGATTACAGAAAAATTTTAAATTGCTATTTTTATGCTTCCGCTACGTTGTCTATAATTTTCTGCACTAACACCCATGATATAATATAACAAAACAATCACAACTTGTGTCAATAATTGAGAATAGATAAGTATTAGTAAATGAATATACAATTTTAAACATAAAACCTGTACCTCCTTCTTCTCAACATAGGAACGGGAGCCAACAGTATGCAGTACTCTAAGTTTGCTCCAATTCTGTGAAGCCTTAGATGACTTCCTTTGAAACGCCTTGCTCTCCCAATGATCACACAGTGCAAGCAAACATCCTCCTTCATTAGACTGGGACCATGATCTCAGATAGTCGTCCTTGGCTCCTCCTCAGATATAGCACGTGCCATGTCTTTCATATCATATAACCAGTTCGAAAACAACATTTGTATGTGTTCTTGTACAACATTATCTCTAGCCTCCATAGAGACGTCGTTCTCATATCTATAATCCTAAATTGAGGGGTAATATATTATAAGTTAGAACGAATGAAACACTAAGTAAACAATATTTTAAAAACTCAAATTTTACTTACATGCCATTCATGCAACACTAGCTCCATGAACACCGGGTCAACGTCTACTATCCGGGAGAAAGACGTAGCAACAACCAACAAAAAAACAGTGTGACAATAATATATAAAGTATTCTCTCTATTACTGTTCTTTGAATGAGATTCGCCCGAGGAACCTTGGTCATTGATTACCTGACTAAGATTGGGAAATAGAAAAGTTTGTACAAAGATTAGACTGTACCCTAGCCAGGCTACCTACGTACCCCCTTGAGGGAGATTAGGTCTTACGCAGTTCGTTTTGACAAATAGGACTTGATTTTGTTTTTGATTGTTTTGAAAGAAAAACATTAACTATTAATAAACTTGCAAAAGTAAAAGTAGTTTGACGAATAGTTTGCAAAAGTAATAAACTTGCAAAAGTAAAAATGGTAAAAATAGTTCAGCAGCAATGACAACATATTTCCATAAGAGTATGGAAGAGAGTGAATATTCTTTCTCCATTTTTTTTCTTCTCCATTGATTTGAGTTTGGAGAATTGTGACTTGATTTTGACTATTTTGCTTTGTGAGGGATGCTTTCATTTAGTTCACTCGAGCACCACCCATAACACATCTTTGCATTATTCTACATAATAATAATTTCAATATATTTATGTGAGGACCCAGAATTTTAAATAAAAATAAAATGTAAATATGATTTATTTCCTATGAGATATGAATTTTAAATGCATGAGTTTTATGTCAATGTGATGTCCAAAATTTATTATTTCAATTCCTTTACGCATAAGTAACTCATCAAAACTTATGAATATATTAATCTCAAATCTTTAAGAGATTAATTTAATCAAGCATGAACAAAGAAATAAGTATACTTAGTAACTGCAACGGGAGGCTGCATGTGTGCCAACAACTGCTTGTTTAAACTCAAGCAGTACCCGTTAACCATGGTTAATGTCCAACCATGCTTGTAAAGATATTTGTTAAGAAAGACTTACTGCTTAAGGCACTTACAAGAGAAGGATTTCTGTCCAATAGATTGTCGGCTAGCTATAATAGGTGATTGAGTGACTATTGACAGCCGCAACATCGGCCAAGCTAGCCAATCACATAACTCCAAAGAATATTTCTAGCCAATCTAGCCAACGGTTGAGAACTATGCATCAAAATGATCTAACTGCTCTAATTAATTTACGAGCACTATAAATACATCATCTGAGGTATAATTCTAGGCTCTCTTCCAAAACTTTTCTTTAGCCAACCACCCACATAAATTTCAGGTTCACTTTGTAAAGCAACTGTCCCTTTTCGACAGCATAAAATTTTAGTCTCCGATAGGTAAAATTTCTTAGTCGCAAAAACTTAGTCTCTAATGAACAAAAACTTAGTCTCCGATGAACAAAAACTTAGTCTCCGATGAACAAAAACTTAGCCTTCGATGAACAAAAACTTAGTCTCTGATAGGTTAATTTTGCTTGACCAACTTTGACTTTTGTTAAACTCTCCAAACGCATTTCTTGTAGTCTCTGATGCTTACCTGCACTCTCTGATAGTAGTTTCTCATAGTGCACTATTGCAGATACTTGTACAATTATAAATCTAACAATTTTAAATTTGTACATCATCATCAATTGCTATAATTGCTAACAGAGAATCAGACCTTGTGTTTGGAAAAAAGTGAGGAAAAAGAAATTACAACAAATATTTTTTTGGAAAATAAGTGTGAGAGGTTGACTTGTAAAAGTAAGGTAAGAGGAGAGGGTGTGTCGTCCCCAAAATTCTCTAACGAACTAGGGCTCCGTCAAAAGAGGAAAAGATAACGTCACAACCAAACGTAACATAGATGAAGCTGAAATATTAATAGCGAGTTATTACAGATCCAAGATATGGTTTTTCCAGCGGAAGCTAAATCATCCCTAAATTACAGTCCATAACATTATGAATTTCCAAACGCCTTCCTTCCTTGGTGATCACCCACAAGATCAACATAAGCTCAATAACTAATCATTTTTGTTTTCCCCTTATTAGAGGGTTCAACCTTTGCAATATACCTTGTAAAATATTAAGTTCAACAAAAATGAGCGATTTACGCTCAACAAATATATAAACAAAACAGATAGAACAGGGTAGTTCTGGAAAGCTAATAGAAATTTAATTCTGTTTATGAGGCTCAGTGAAACAATACCAATGCCTCGGAATCTTTGAAGAACTTTGAGGATCACTGATGATAAACGTGTAATCCTCCTCGAAGAAAGACAAGTGTCCACCTGCGCATAACTTTCTCAAGATAATATCTGTCGGGGGCTAAACCCTTCGGATCTGCTAACCATACTGTATGCAGTCAGTTGAACTATAACAGCATGATCCCTCAGTGTGTGAATGTACGTAGTCACTATAAACCTCTAGGTTGGGTGTTCGATCGCAATCTCCACCTTCCTTTTCCTTTTGCCAACCATGTGACATTACCTAATAAAGGACATGTCATTTTCATTCATTGTATAGATGGAACATTCAAGAAGTGAGATAATCAAAGCTCAAATACATCTATACAAAATCATTAATAATATGCTAGTGGAAACTAAAGCATAGCATAATCCTTCATGAAAGTAATTAAAATAAGTCATTATCACATTTCACGCATATCGAAGCAAGAGATAATGCGTTAAATTGAAATAAGTATCAGATTTAATATATACTCGCCTTTAGTCCTTAGCAAAATCAAATTCAATTCACTCGTGAGTGAGGCACTCTGAAAAATATGCATATAACATGAAAAATTTATACCTTTGGTAAAGGTATGAGAAAAATGCACATGTGACGTCCTTAAACTTTTAATGTCTTAATTTGACATCTGAACCGTTGAGGTTTAATAACTATTAATTAATAACATCTTAAATAATTTAAGAAAAATAATATTTTATACTTTCGAAAACAAACTGCGCATCAGTGGGTAAATGTTGACGCATAACAGTGGTCCTCAGGGACTAAGAATGATCATCAGGGGATAAATTAGCCATTGGTGGAAAATTTACACGTCAGGGGATAACTGGTCATCATTGGATAATTACCCGCCAGAGGATATCTCTCAGCCATTAGGGGATAGCCCTCGACCATCAAGGGATGGTCTTCGGTCATCAGGGGATGACCTTCGACTATCAGGGGATGGTCTTCGATCATCAGGGGATGATCTTAATCATCGCAAAACTCGTCGGGTGATACTTTATTCAGCGCCAAACTCAGTAAGTCATCGCTGAACTCGTCGGTGGATAGTTTGTTTAGCGCCAAACTCAATAAGCTAGCGCCAAACTCCTTGGTGACTAAGAAATCTTCTCGTTAGAGACTAACAAAATTTTTTTCATCGGAGACTAACAAAATTTTCTCGTCAGAGACTAACAACATTTTCCTTCATCGGGGACTAACAATTTTTGTTTGTCAGAGAATAACATTTGTACCCTTGGAGACTAGTAGCTTTAGCCTATCAGAGCCTAATATTTTTAGCCTATCAGAAACTAATATTTTTAGCTTATCAAAGACTAATTCCAAACTGTCAGAAACTAACTTGAAATCTCCCAAGGACTATTTTATACAGTCAGAGACAAACTTCACGCTGACGGAGACTAAGCTAGGACTTGTTTCTGATACAGTGGTGACTTTAACACTCTTCAGAGGGTGGTGTTATCAACAGATAACCATACATAGGTCAACTTTCGTCATCCTTTCTGTAGTGTGTAGCATTCTTGTTGTCTGCTAGATCTTATAGACACTGTTAGACTTCAAGGACTCTAGTTGATAGAGGTTCAAGCATGGTGTTTTAACTACTGATAAAAAGAAATATTTGGAAGTTAATGGTTTATCTACTAGATGGTCGTCAACATTTCTTACTCTCATCTTGGATAGCTTTTTGAAATAAATGACATTAACTCCATGTGTTAAAAGCATGTATTAAATTATACTTTTGGAAGTGAATAAACAGAGTATTTTATGCATAACAGAACAAAATAGTGCAGGAACAGAGCAGGGCTTTAATACAGTGCTCTTACCTTTTTGGCTATAACGAATGAGTTAAAATCTTGGGTTGTTCTTAGAGAAAGACAGTTGCTTTGAAAGTGAACCTGGATTTTGTGGGTGGTTGGCTATATAGAAAATTTATGAAAGTGGGGCTAGGGTTGTACTTCAAATGATATATTTATATCACTTGCCGAACAACAAGAGCTGTTGGATTGTTTGAGATTTGATTTCAGCTGTTGGCTGTATTGGCCAGTAACAAGCTTTAGAAGGAAGTGATTGGTTAGAAAGGTCGGTGTTACGGCTGCCAAAAGTCAGTCAGTCATCTATCATAGCTGGCACTCTAGTGCACTGTTGGAGATGATTTACAATTGACGGGTCACACCCTCAACCCTGATATAATATAATTATATCAATAGCCTCACTGTAGTTTTTGGTTCAAAAAGAGTACTATAGCTCACACCCGTGTGTTGCCTTCTTACGTGAAAACATAATCGTTTCAAGATTTGAGCTCAAAATACATTTAAATCTTTTGGACATCACATTGCCATTGAACTTCCATTTAAGATATGAATTCATTATTCATACCCAACAAAAGAAATTAAACCTTCATGCATAAAATAAATTAATCATACAACAGAACTCATTTTTTTTCCGGGTTCTCACAAAGAGTGTGAGCAAGGATGAGATCCTTAAAGAAAAGAATATAGAGAAATTGTTCACATTACTACTTATGCAACTCATGTATTTTCTGATCTCCAATTCTGATCAAACATCAGAGGATACTAAGAGAAGAACTTGTGTATGTTTGGTTGGATACAAGCAACACAAGATTATTGGATGATGCAGCAACACACTTCATATCCTAATATTTGATCACATAGGTCAAGGGCAGCTGTACTCACAAAATATTTTTGAAGCATTAATCAAAGAAAGTACAACATGAAGTTCCAATACTTCATAATCAATGGCCTTCAAACAAAGCTCAAACAATTTCTTCCTACTAGTCAACCTCTACTGGTGATTTCTACCCTCCAACATTAAGATGTTGATGTCAAAAAGGGGGAGAATGATCAAGGCAGGGGCAACAAAGAGTAATTCTAATAAAAACAGGGGGAGAATTGTTAAAAATGTTAACAGAATGATGGTTGGACATTGAGGAACTGAAACAACAAAACCATCACTATTAAGTTCATGTACAATTATGTTTTTACATGTTTTAATTTAATTCTAAGAAATGGTGTTATAAGGATGTGTTTTGACATTATCGTTAAATCTTGATTTATGCTTATCATTGATAAACATAAACATGGGGAGATTGTTATGAATTATAGCATTTGATGATGATGTAGAAACACTTAGAATTGTTTGATTTGTAATTGTACATGTACCTGCAATAGTGCACTATGAGAAACTACTATCAGATACTGCAGGTAAGCATTAGAGACTACAAGAAATGCATTTGGAGAGTTCAACAAAAGTCAAAGTTGGTCAAGCAAAATTAGTCTATCGGAGACTAAGTTTTTAGGTATAGGAGACTAAAAGTTATTATGTCATAGACTAAGGAATTAGCTTATCGAAACTAAGTTTTTGCCTATCGGAGACTAATATTTAACCTATTGGAGACTAAGAGTTAGCCTGTCAGAGACTAAGATTTAGCATATCGAAGACTAAGAGTTAATCTGTCGAAGACTAAGATTTAATCTGTCGGAGACTAAGATTTAATCTGTCGAAGACTAAAGAAATTAGCCTCTTGAAGACTAAGATTTGGCCTATCAGAGACTAAGAAAAATTAATCTGTCAGAAACTAAAATTTTAGCCTGTCAGAGACTAAAATTTGGCCTATCAGAGACTAAGAAATTTTAGCCTCTCGGAGACTAAAATTTTAACCTGTCTGAGACTAAGGCTTGTACTATCAGAGACTAATGTTGAAGCTACCAGAGACTAAGACAAATACTCTCTATTGCATTGAAGAGTGTTCAGGGGATGCAACTAGTCAAGGATAAAGCATCAAAGGATAAATCTCCATTTGTAAGCAAAGACCCGTCAGGGGTTAAATTTACAAAAGGCTTGTCAGGGAATAATATTCACTGATGAACAAAACAACCCGCCAGGGGATAAACATCTACTGATGGATAAAACATCAGGAAACATCAGGGGATAGAATGTTCACTGAAATTGACCTATCAGGAGATCAAAAGTCATCACCAAAGCCAGCACCAATGTTCCACAAAGCACCAAACTTAAAGCTAACTATCACCAAAGTCATTTTGCCCAACACCAGAGACTATCCATCAGGGGATGAATGATCAGAGACTAAAGATGACATATGGCTGATAAAGATAAAGCGGTGGAATTAAGATAAGAATGGTTGACCAATAAGGAGAGATTGGCTACCAAAGAAACTTGAAGGAAATAAGTTATGCATATACACATATGAGTATAAGGATTGCAGATGTGAACACTACAAAAATAACTTAAGAAATAAGTTGTAATTACATACAAGCATGCATATAAAGTTGTAAGTGTAAAACCTGCAAGCCGCAAGTATGAAATACTGTAGAAATAACTTATGGCAACTTGAAGAAGAAATTTCTTAAAGCTGGACCAATAAAGTTTAGAGAAGCCCACATAGATAAGTTATATACTGCTGATAACTTATCTTGGGAACTCCAAGAAGAAAATAAGGAGCTGGTGCAATGAATATACACTAGAAAAGTCACATAACAAGCTGTCACGCAAGGGAAGCTGTACAAAGAAGAAAGTTATGTGACAGAGCTGCAAGTACCAATAAACAACATAGATATTTTTGGTAACAACTCAGAATAGAAACTTGGAGAACATGGAAGTTGTGTCTATAAATAGACACAGAGCAGCTGAGGTAAAATAGATCTAAGATTGGGAATTATCTGAAAATCTAAGAATACACATCTTTGAATATCATATAGGACACATATTATCTCAAATAGTAGCTATAATTATATTACATAAAGGTGTAGCAAGTTTTCATAATTTGAGAGAAGCTAGAAATCATTTTTCTAGAGTGTAGCTATTATTTTTAACAGAGGTTGTTTGCAGTTGATAATTACTACCAGAAAGAATTGTAAGGATTGAAATTGATTAACAATAAAATACATATTGTTGATTGATATTCATATCTTGCAATTTGCTTTACTGTTTCATTTAATATATCTTTTCAGTAAAGTTGTTTTAACCGTTCTTAAGTTTTAAACTGTACTAAACAGTTTAATTCAAAGAAAAGTTAGTAATTGTAGTCAATCTCCCCCCCCCCCCCCCCCCCCTTTACAATTACTCCATGGGTGTTAGGTTTTATTAACATTTGATGATGATTGTCTTTAGAATACTTAGGAATACAAATGTATAGAAAAGTGTTGGTTTGTAACACTTCAGTTTTGTAGCTAGCAGTAGTATCTCTTGGTTGTAATTTAGTCATATTAATAAAGAGATAGATTCATTTTACTTGTATGTACTGCTGGAATACTTGTTGAGTCTGTTCAACAAGTTGTTTTAAGTTAATTAGTCTTTCGGAGATTAAATTTGGCTTGTCGGAGATTAAGGGAAAAGTCCATCAGAGATTAAAACTTTGTTCATCAGAGATTGGACTTTGCCCATCGGAGATTGAAGAAATCCTTCATCGGAGATTAAAAATTTATTCATCGGAGATTGAAGGATTGGTCATCGGAGATTAAAGCTTACGTCATCGGAGATTGTAATTAAAGAGTCAGAGATTAAAGCTGACGTCATCAGAGAATAACACAATACTTCGGAGATTAAAAGCTGACGTCACCAGAGACTAAAGCCAAAGCATCGGAGATTACTCGAGGTGATCAGAGATTAATTTATTAAAGCATCGGAGATTACTCGAAGTGATCAGAGACTAATTAAAGAAGCTATCGGAGATTAGTCGAGGACTTAATCGCTGATGGAGTTAGAGTTCAAATCAAAGAAGGAAAGTCTTCCATGAACACGTAGATTTTATTGAAGACGTAGCTGACAAGGAAACTTGTTAGAAATCTTTCAATTGGAAAGATTGTATTTGATTTGAATTAGGAAGCTAGGTTTTTGTAAACTTAGTTTTAGAAGCTGTAATTATAAATTACAGTATTGAAATTCGAAGCTGTGTATGTCTGTATAGCATAGAGAATTGAAAGGGTTGTATTATCTCTATATACACAGAATAGAAGCTGACGATCAAAGCTTGTTTTGATTGTTAGAAAACTTGTAATCAATTGTTAAATCTATAAAAAGCAATTGTTTATAAAGTTTTGATCTTGTTCTTTATATTCCGCAGAAAGTCAATTTCTTAAAGAACAGGAATTCGAAAAAGTTGTAAGAACTTGTATTCAACCCCCCTTCTACAAGTTCTAGGCCATCTCACTGGGAAAACAATGGGACAAACATATGCTTTTAGCAACGACTATCTAAGTACCAGATCTCATCATTGCTGACGACCTACAAAATTAAGCAAGATTACTTTGGTGCCCAACAAGACTTGGGTTCAAAGAGGTTAGTACCCTTGGGAACCCAACTTGTCTCCTAGGTCTATAAGACCTATCAGTATAGTATGGATCCGTAAGACAAAAAGATGTTATATGTCTAATCCTATGGCAATTATAACATCTCAAATGCATTATGTTGTGATGTGTGTGCTGGTTACCTCTTCCTTTAGGTTGAGGTTGTTTCTAGTGTGATTTTCTTACATATTCCTTGGTGAAATTCAACCTCCTTGCTGAATTTTTATGATATGCATCAGAGTTATGAACCTTGCTGGCTACATAACCATTAGATAGTTTTTCAGCAGGAACATATCTCTTTTGTTTATGATGAAAACCAGGAGGGTAATTGTGTTTCAGCAAGGTAACATTTTTGTTACCTCCAAAAGATGTATAAACTTCACACTCTGCTAAGTAGATGGAGAGAGTTTTGCTAATAGACTCGACTTCATTATCTCCACTACCACTTTCAGCAGAAACTTCATAAGTTCCTAGACCAATGCGACATCTATCTAATAAACTTCTTTGGCTTTTTAACAAAGCATAAGCATTTGAAGTAGACTTGTTCCAAGTGGAGATTGTTGTTGTTAATTCCTCAACTTGGGAGGATAACTTAGACTCTTTCTCTTCAGAGTCTTTGAGATCTTTTCTAAACAAGTCCCTCTCAGCCTCCACTGATTTGAAGTCTAAACTAGTTGCTTTTAGTGAACTTAGTTCAAGAAAGTTTTAAGACTTCTCATGTTCAAGTTGTGAGGACTCTGCTGAAGCGCATCTCAACAATCTTCGATATCTATGCCACTAACTTACGACATGCTTAAGCAGGCTTCGTAAGTCAGCTTCAGTAAGATCAAGGGAGTCAAAATCAAATACCTCACATAGATCCACTTCCTTGCTAATTTGATCAGCTTATTTGGCCATTAAGCAAAGGTGTGCAACCTCTGCTCCATGAGAATCTTCCTTAGAGTCTGATTCACCATCAATCCAGAACTTTTCAGTAATGAGTCCTTTTTCTTTTCTATCATTCTTTTGTTGATAGTATTTGTTCTTGTAGTCCTTTCCCTTGCTCTTATCTTAAGCAGGCCTTCTTTCATCCTTGTTGTTTCCAACATTCCTTCTAAAGCTTTTTCCTTTATCCTTTCTAAGAAATCTTCTGAATTTCCTTGCTAATAGGGTCAATCCTCATCACTATCAGCAGACTCTGAGTCAGTCTCTGTTGCTTCCTTTGATGTTTCAGCAACAACCTTCAAGGCTACTCCCTTATCTCTTCTTTTGTTATCTGTTGTTGTTGTTTCTCTTTGAACAACTTCTATTTCATACGTAAGAAGGTTTCCATAGAGTTGTTGAAGGTCCATTTGGTGTAGATTTCTAAGTTCCTTTACCCTAGTGGTCTTTAGATCCCATTCTCTTGGTAGGGCTCTCATAAAATTAAGATTTACATACTTTTTTCTCATACATTTTTCCATAAACCCTTAAAGAGTTAAGCATGACTGTAAATCTTTCATATATGTAGGTGAGATTTTCTCCATGTTGTTGAGTGAACATTTCATATTGCTGAACAAGTAGGGATTGCTTGTTTTCTCTGACTTCTGTTGTTCCTTTATTTAGAACCAGCAAAGCATCCTATACTTGCATTGTTGTTGTATAATTAAAAACACTTTCGAATATTTCTTCATCAAGTGCTATGAATAAAATGTTCATTGCTTTCTTGTTGTACTTAACTAACTTCTTTTCTCCATCTGTCCATTTTGTTTTAGCCTTAGCCATCATTTTCTTTGAATCCTTTGGATCAATTTTCTCAGGTACATATGGTCCATTTTTTAATGATTCAAAGAGTTCTTCATCTATTACATCCAAGTATACTTGTATTCTTAACTTCCAATTCCCAAATCTATATCTTGTGCACACTGGGGGCTTGCCACTATATGAGTCATATCTTTATGTCATTCTTTGGATCCTCTAAATTTGTATTGCTAAACAAAAAGAGTTGAGCTCTGATACCACTAGCTAGGTCCTAAAGGGAAAATACTAAAAAGGGAGTTGAATAGGATTTTCAAAAATTTCACTTTGTTCAAAAACTTTCTTGTTGAAAACGTATTCCTTGCTTAAGCAAGGTTCGAGAAAATTTTACTTAGAAATTTTGAAGGCAGCGGGATGAGAAATCCCCTTCAAGTATAAGAGATTAAGCAAGCGATATTTAAACAGGATAACAAAATAAGCAGGAAATAAAAGTAAACAAGAGATGAGACAGTATTTTTATAGTGGTTCAGCAATACCTACTTCACTTTTCTTCTCTTCCTACTTAAGAGAAGACATTCACTAGAAAGTTCACACAGAACTAAAGTACAACATTACACTTAGTCCAATTTACAATAGGTTACCTAGACCTTACTTAAGTCACACAGACTTCTAAGTCAATTAGATTTTCTAAAAGATATATAAGTCTTGTTTGTTGGATTTAAGCAAAACTCCTTCTTGAGTAGATAGTCAGCAGTCTGTTCAAGCTTGTATATGTTCATGCCTCGCTGAAAGCTTAGGATGTCAAATTGTCAGAGCAATTTCTTGGTTGTTCACTAGTCATAAAATTTATGACTAGCATTTATATCTTCTACAATAATATGACTGCTGCCAATTTGAAAAATAACTATGGGAGAGTTGTACTTTCTAGCTGTTGAAAAGTTGTACTTTTTAGAGTTGTTAGAGATTTGTCCTTGCTAGCCGTTATTTTGTTTTGTAGTGATCATCTGAAAGGTTAACAACTGTCTTAAGCAAGTGTCTAAATATCACATTTTTGTCTTCAAAAAAGTAAACCAAAATCAGCAAGGGTTTCCTTAAGCCTTGCTTAAAGTACGATACCTTACTTAAGAAATCCTTACTTGAAGGATTCACTAGGTAACACACTCAGCAAGGGAGTTAAGGTAGAACCTTACTTAAAGAGTCCTTTGCTGAAATTCCTTAGCCTTTCTTATCCTCAAGATTTTCTTAAGCATGGTATTGCTGTGAAAATCCTTGCTTAAAAGAACCTTTGCTTAAATTGTCCATAGGCGTCTGTACTCAGTAGGCAAATTAGTCTTGATGAAAGTACTTGGCAATTTCTAGAATTTGACACATCCTTGCTTGTTGATGATCAACTTTGCTGAAAAGGTTCCTTGCTTAAAAACCACCTAACAAGTTGGATTTTATTGTAAGTTCTTTTACAACATATTTAAAACAAGTACAATATTACATTATCAATTTCAAATAAATGTTAAGTATAAATACTTTAAGCAATATAAATAAGTAGGGGCTGTCTTAACACAATAGAAGCATGACACCCTAAGTATAAAATTTGAAATACTCAGTTTGTTTCCCCAAAATGATATGTACATATACCGATCAGGTTATTAAACTCAATATGTACTCTTTCCATTAGAGTTCCATATTGTCTCATACACCTTCATCATTTTGTCCATGTATAATATTAATTAATAAAGTATAATTAATATTTAACAATTATTATTATTAATATATTTTGAACATATATTCCAACATATATATATATATATATATATATATATATATTTGTGTTTTTTGTTGGTATAAATGTACATTACGATAAAATTATAAATCTTGATATAATTGAAAACAATTCTAATGACCTTAATTATCATGTTAACGAAAAATTGTCCAAGTGAACATTTAACTACTTAATAGTTCAAATTATATATTTCTACAAGTCAATTACATTATAATTTATTAACGAATTTTCAAAATCGAGTTTGTTAGCATAGTGATCCGTTGCCATATTATAAATATTTACTATATTCTAAGCGATTTTAAATTCGAAATATCTATACTTCGTTTGTTCTTATAGTGAGTTACATCTTAAAAATATATTTGTTTCAACAAAACAATTGTATTTTTATTTTTTTTATTATAAAACTATATTTTATAAAATTTATTACAATTTCTTATTTCATCATTAATAGAATATTTACAACAAATTTTATAACTTTTTAAATTATTTAAGTATGTGGTTCTCAATTAAATATTTAATATTAATATTTGTCAAAATTCAAATATAACTTTTCTTTTTCTTATTTAGTAACATAAAAAAGAAAAGAAAATTGACATCGATGACAGATTTGATAAAATTAAGACAAGAAAAGAGTTGATTAATGACGAGACTGCTGAAATCATGAAAACTAATGAGTTTTAGCAATGAAGCTATTGGTTGAAGGTATAACCAATAATAAAATGTAAAGTTACAAAAGAATCTCACCTTCCAAACTGGGATCGCCGTCAAGGGCAGTAGGTGAAGAAAGAGATTTCAGGCGACACTCACACTCCGACGCAATCTACTACTTCCGATTTCCGTCCGGAGTGTGAAATCGAGCTCTCAGATATGGCAGACGACCATCGCATCGCCAAAATCTCTTCTACCATTCGCGTTATTCCTGATTTCCCTAAGCCTGGTAATCATTATCTCTCACGTATCTGTAGCTAAAATGATTCGAAATCATCTATATGTGTATCCGATCTAAGTCTATTTGTACGTCAATTTGATTTGGGGGAATGTTTTGGAAGGGATTATGTTTCAGGATATAACGACGCTGCTACTTGATCCGGCGGCTTTTAAGGACACAATTGAATTGTTTGTGGAGAGGTACAGAGACAAGAACATATCTGTTGTTGCAGGTGATTTCCCTTTTGCAAGAGTAGTTTTCGGTTTTTTATGTAGAAAAATGTAGGTAGAATAACCCAAAAAGATATGATGAAAACTGTGAAGGAATCCTAGAAATTGAGCTACTAATTAGCAAAGTAGTTTGGGGGTGATATGAATGGTGGAAGATCAATTTCATGTCAATTTCTCAGTTTGCAAGTTCTATTCAGCCACTGGGTTCTAAAATTTTGTAATATGGAAGTCACGAGTATTAGAGGTTGTAGCTTGTTTTTTGCTCTGTTTTGACATTAGTAAAAGATTCGTACATATATTTTTATGTAGGGATATATCTGTATATAACAACTTATAATTCCATTAGTACACATCCATTTCTGCAAATGTACAATCATTCATTTGCTTTGTCTATAAACAAGTAAGCCAACTTAGCTAGCAGTGGCAAATGTGATTTCGTTGGTGAGCTTTCCTTCCTGGATAGGTTTAAGCAAGTTTGAAGTTGTTTCTACTTCTCTGGCAGATCAGTAGTATCAATAGGTTTCTTTAATATTGCATAACTTAGAGGGAATCAAAGACTCATCTTTATATGATTCTCTGGTCTCCTTTGGGTTAGGTGCTTTAGTTGTCACTCAGAAGGTCAACTTTTCAATTTGCCCCTTCAAGTTGAGAACCCCCAAATGATTCTGACATTTTATGGGCCCTCAGGATACATTTGTGGTGCCACTTGTCTAATGATATAGTACATAATTACCGTGGCCATAGTTGAGTCTTAAACTTGCACCATAAAGAAATATGTTGAAATGACAATTTTCACGATACAGATATTCTGGCACATATGTTAATCTTCCCAGCACCTCATTGCTCATTTGTACATTCAGTTATGCCACTCATTTTCTATCGTAGAACACACTGACCGTAAAGCATAGGAACACATTGTTGATGTGATCTACTTGTTTTGTTTCCCCGATATTTGGTAGCCAATTAGGCCTCGACTAATCCAGGGTCAAGTTTCAGTCAGACCCATTAAAAAGGAGATGCTACATTTTGTTCTATCAAGGACTTCAACAGAAGAATCTCAAGTCATGGTGCTGCTTACTTGCTTGAGCCAAGTGAAGATCGTATTTTTTCACCAACTCGATATACTTACGAGATCCTAGTCACAAAATTTTCATAATTTATCTCAGCATTAGATAGTGACATGCTGAATAAAAGAGAATATGGTTTTGATATGACCATTGCATATGTCATAGAATATAGGGTTGAAAAATTATTTGAGGTGGAGCTTCCTCATAGAAAACAATCATCTCACTTGCTTCAGACATATTGCTTTGTTTTCCCTTCAATAATTAATATATATCGTAGACCATTCAGAAACTTCAATGTATATTATTCGTATATCAGCATTCTCTTCTCATACTTTTCTAGTATCCTATGGCCATCATGGTAAACACTGATAAAAAAGTAATCACTTTTCTAATGGTTTCTAGTATCCTATGGCCATCATGGTAAACAAGTTATCTTGATTGAGTTTAGGTATTGCTAATCATACATGTGTTCAATATTGACATGGTGCAGGTATTGAAGCAAGAGGGTTCATTTTCGGTCCGCCAATTGCATTGGCTATTGGGGCAAAATTTGTTCCAATGAGAAAACCTAAGAAACTGCCTGGTACATCTAACATTCATTTTGAATATTTATATATAAGCCAAGTGATTTTCTGTTTTTGAAAATATTGGACAAGAAAAACTCCCTCATTAGTTTGTACAACAATTCAGTTTATGTGCAAGAGAACTATTTTTCCAGCCCTTCTGGCTTCTGAATTTCTGCTCATCTGAATTTTCTTTCATTTGTGCCTATTAAATAAGATTTGGTTAGTTACTCTCTGATAAAGTGAGGTCAGATTACTAGTGAATTTCAATAAATTATTCGCATCTTGTCAAAAAAGCATACTTTTGGATTGATCTTATTTTTCTTTTGTCCATAGTCATTTAACAAGACTACTCCCTATATTAAGTCCATAAATTGCACCTACTACCTTCATAGCACCAAACTTTTCTTTCATATCCATTGATATGTTGAATTGATGTTCCTAATATAACACTCCAAATATAACTAAATGAAGCTTTTATTTCCTGGACACATCTCTATTACACCTTGCGAACTACTGTTTATTGAAAACCTGGCTAACTCCAGCTTGGATCTTTTAACTCAGGCTCGGTTAAAGCTTTCTTCTCTAATGAGTTCACATATAATGCCAATCTGTGATTGTTGTTGAACAAGTTGTTCCTTATCTCAGCTTGTTCCACTCATGAACAAAACTCATCGTTGGTTTATTGATATTGGCCTTTGTTTTTAGTTTGTATAGGACCTCTTCATGTCTCATACAGATCAATTAGGCTGTAGAATAATGGTATATCTTGAGATACTTGGAAATTTAACTAATATACCCAGTTCCTTCATTTCCAAATATAAAAGAATTGTTGAATATTATGATGCAATTTGGGACACTTAAAAAATTATAAATCTTTGTGATTCGTTTAAATTTGAAAGCAATGAGTCTTGTAAATATTGTTTTATAAGCTAGCATTATCATCATTGTATAATAACCATATCAACTTCAATTATAAAAAAGTAATAAACCCAATGCACAAGACTGCCCAGCAAATGGAGGTCAGGGAAGGGTCACAACATGGGATGTTACTGCATGAGGCTGCATCTTGGAGTTGAAACCACAATGTTTTAGAACATAACAAGATGCTTTAACCCTGTCGTTATGCTCATCCTTGTCAGGTTAATTCAAAGAATAATAATTGGCTTCTGTTTTATGAAAGTCAATCATTTGCAAATTATGGAACTGTGGAGATAAAAAAATTTAAGACATGTGTCTTCTTACTTGAGCCTATGGAATGCTGGTTTTTAACTTCTAAAGAATTTATAGAGAGTTCTCCCCTACACTTCTGGAGGGTATTGAATTTAACACAGCTTAAGTAATTGTGGCGTACACAAGTTCTTTTGGCTTTTGTACAGGCATAGTTTTTTTGTAAAATATGCTAAAACTGTACGTGCATAGTTCTAGTCATTTCATTGTCTATGCTTTGTAGCATACTCGTCATATCCTGTAGAACAGGTTGTTTATGCGGAAAAAAGAGGAATCAGTTTTTTAGTTCTACTTTGTTGATATTGATATTGGGCTTTTAGAATACTTTTGCCTGGTCTATACGTGTTGACCTAATGTCCTCATAGAAGTTCCCTGGCACATGCTAGTCTTTAGTCAGTGTTTTCTCATTGCCAAGTTAAATTATTTTGATGCTTTAATGAATAACACGTTTAAGTTTCCACTAGTGCTTACTGCTTAGAGTACTGGTCATTCTTTCAGGCGAGGTTATCTCAGAAGAGTATTCCTTGGAATATGGAACTGACATAATGGAGATGCATGTGGGGGCCGTAAAAGCTGGGGAGCGAGCTTTAATAGTGGACGACCTCATTGCAACTGGAGGAACTTTATGTGCTGCGATGAGGCTACTTGGTAATGTATTTAGTGCTTGTTATTGAATTCATAGATTACTTGTTCTGCTTCTTTTGGACCTCACCCCTTTCCCAAGGACGTATTATAACTTAATAAGGTCACAAATTCCCAATAAAATCCTTATAACGTTATGCCTGAATTTCCAACAAAGATGTTAATATTATAATATGATTTGTTATTATAATTTATATAGCATATTTCTTAAGGTTACAATAATTTACAGCGTGATTGACAGACTGTTCTGAAAAGGTGCTTAATTGATATTGAATTGTAGCAAGGAGGCCTAGGTATTTGTGATTGGAGAACTTAAAAGTTTCTCCAATATGTATAGAAGGCCTAGATACTGATGGTTGGAGGATTTAAGAGTTCTTAGTTTTACATTGGCTACCAATAACTTGTTCTGGCTTTTGCATGGCCTAGAGGTTGCTCTTGGGATAATGACTTTAATGACATACAACTCTATGGAGAATGGTTATGAGTTCTGTCAAACCTGGAGAGATCTGATTTGATCAAGCAAACCAAAAATGAGAGAGATTCTAGAGAGAGAAAGGTAGAATTTATAGAGGGTGAGAATCTGAGAGAAAGAAACATTTTGGAGGGAAAACTTGTTATTCATTCATCATTATTTCATAAGCAAGCATTCCATCATGTTATATAGTAATTCTTATCCTACAGCCCAATCCCCCTAACCTACACCACTTGTAACTAAGTACTAACTAATAACAAACTACACAACACAGATCACTGCAGATGACCACTGAATACCTACTGCCAGCATATAAAGCCATTACACCAATATACTAAGTCCTGACAAACTCCTCCCCTTAAAATATCCATGTCCTCATGGATAGGGTAGCAAGGAAGGAAAATTGAGTTTGAGTAGATCCTCAACCTCCCATGTGACATCGTCCACACTATTATTCTTCCATTGCGCTAGATATTGGTAGACCACCTTGCTTCCCTTGTATATCTGCCTCAAGATCAAAGGTGCCATTTGAAGTAAGAGTTGGCAAGTTGAGATTGCACCCTAATATCCCCCACAACTTTCTTTAGTTGTGACACATGGAACAAAGGGTGGATTTTTGAGGTATTGGGCAGCTACAACCTATAGGCCACCTGTCCATTTTCCAATATCTGGAATGGTCATAAAATTTGTATGCCAACTTCATGTTCTTCCTGATTTGGACAGAACTCTGTCTGTAGGGCTGCAATTTGAGAAAGACCATATTACCCACTTCAAAAGTTCTTTCACTAATTCCCTTGTCAGCCTGGCTCTTAATTCTCTTTTGAGACCTAGCCAGGGTGTCTCGGAGGAATTCCAACTGCTGCTTTCTTTCTGTTAATAGCTCCTCCACTGCAGCCACTTTTGTTTGCAATTCCAATTCCACATAGAGATGGACAGGCTCACTACCATACAAGGCCTTATAGTGGTAGTATTTAAGGATGTATGGTAGGAAGTGTTAAACCACCACTCTGCCATAGGCAGTCAATTGCTCCAATGCTTTGGAGTTTGCCCTCACATTCACCTCAAGTATTGTTCCAAACATTGATTGTCTCTCTAAGAACTACCATCTGTTTGAGGATGGTAGGCTGAACTCATATGCAACCTGGTACCCACGATTTTGAACAGGGCCTTGCAAAATTCACCGAGGAATAGAGGGTCCCTGTCACTCAATACTTTTGGGTACCCCATGCAACCTAAATATGTTATCAAAGAATAGTTGTGTTAGGCTCTTGACTGAGAAAGGATGGGACCAAAGTTAAGAATTGAACATACTTACTGAATCTATCCATTATTACCCAGATTACCTCAAATCCTTTTGAATTAGGGAGCCCAGTTATGAAATCCATTGCAATGTCTCTTAAAGGCTCACTAGGAATAGGCAAAGGCTGCAATTTTCCAGGGTCATCACATGTTCTGGCTTAGCAAACTGACAATGAGGACACTCAGCTATCCATCTGATAATGTCTTTCCTTAGATGCTTCCAGTAGAAGTACATTTCAACTCTCTTCGGGGATGCCCTCAGCGTCGAAGGAGGGTTGTGAGTGGGAACTTAGTTTCCATTGGTGAATTTTCTGAGGAAGAAGAAGTTTCCAGAGATCGGCTAAGCTTTGATACCATTTTGTCAAACCTGGAGAGATCTGGCTTGATCAAGCAATCAGAAATGAGAGAGATTCTAGAGAGAGAAAGGTAGAATTTAGAGAGTGAGAATCCGAGAGAGAAATTGATAATCAGAGCTAGATAGAGAAATATTTTGGTGGGAAAACTTGTTATTCATTTATCATTATTTCATAAGCAAGGATTACATCATGTTATATAAAAATTCTTGTCCTACACGCCAACCCCCTAACCTACACCACTTGTAACTAACTAATAACAAACAACTACACAGCACAGATCACTGCACATGGCCACTGAATACCTATTGCCAGCAATGTAAAGCCATCACACCAATATTCTAAGTCCTGACAAGTTCTTCTGTGCTTCCTTTTGCAAGTAGTTGCAAGGAACAGTTACTGTCTAATTGATCTTTGTTTATGCAGATCTGCTTGAGAAAACGTTTTAGCTTTATATATTATTCAGTGATACCCTTTTGTAGTATGTTCTTTAATCTGCTTTTGTTCATGTCCGAAATTTTATTTGTTGCAGAGCGTGTTGGAGCTCATGTGGTTGAGTGTGCTTGTGTTATTGAATTGGCTGAACTTAAGGTATTGAACTAATTCGAATTGATACTCATCAATGTAACATGTTTTTCTGCTGATACTGAGCTTTACTTACAAAACTATATGACCTAAATAAATACATAGTATTATTGAATACATTTCTTGAAACTTGTTATGATCTGTCATTTGTAATAGTTATGCTCCTTCAAAGGTGTCTCAGTACTACTAATTGATATATCAATGATTTGGTGACTGCAAGCATGATATGAACAGTACTCTTCACAAGTTCGTCAATACAAACTTACGATCATAATTTTGTAAGATATTCATGATGTCTACTAGTTGAAGGTTTTATTATTTCGAGAATTTACATGAATCATACATTTGACAAAATTAATCAAATTGAGAAGTCAAATCTGATTCTACATTTGAAACTGATGGAGTACTTTTTGTGTTGACAGTTGCCTTATGTAGGTCTTGATATTTAAGATAATTAACAATGGAGAAACAACAGATTCTATTTTACAATGTAATATTGGTTTGTCGTCTGATTACTTTTTCATAGAACTATAATCATCAGGAAGCCAATTCTAGTATTTATTTGATATTCCATCTGGCTCAGCAACTAAAGGAAACTTCTAGGAAATAAGCTTGTAGGTAATCTTGCTAAGTTATATTGATATTCTGTTTACATTGCAATATCATCTTGATTTGCAATGTTCAGGACTGAGCGTGGGGAAACTGTACAATTGCCAAATTGTTGCACATTAATTTTAACAATCAATAAACCTTGTTTTTGTGTTACCTATTCAGATTTATCCAACTGCAACTCTTTACCCTCTTTGTTTGGCTCGATGTATACATTTCAATGGTCTAGTAGTGGGCTCTATGCAATATTCATGTTGTTCTAGTACTAATTCATGCGGTTTGTTTTGTCTTTTATGTTAGGGTCGGGATCGATTAGGAGATAAGCCTCTGTTTGTGCTTGTAAGCTCAACATAAGCTTGGGTTCCAACATGTGCGTGGTTACTAAAATCAAATATGTATGCTATTAATCATATTTAATTCTGAAAATCAAACATTTGATAGGGGAATTTGCTTATGTGGAGAGAATTGCGGTTATGGTTACTAATAATTGATTTTCATTGGCAGAACTGTGTAATAGTTGTACTGCGACCTTTTGGATGCATTCATTGTACAATTACTTTATCTTTTTGAAAGGAACAAATTGGACGATTCCCCATTCCTCCCTGATCTAGCATGGTAGCACGTAGAATCTCTCTCCCTTTTTCTTTTTCCTGAATCAGTTTACTGAACTGTAGGTTCGACGTATAAACCAATCCGGTTTTGGATTGTAATTCAATAAATACTGATTTTTCGGAATCAGGATTGGAGTCGATATTGACGAAGTGATACGATTCCGTATCCAAATGTGGTGTTTTCAGGGGTATTGTTGAAGATTAGTGAACTAGGGATGAGCAAATACAGTACTGCCAGTCCAGCCTAATGACTTCAGGCCAATTCAGACTACTGTTGCACAATTTCATTTCTAAGTAGCACATATTCATATGCCGTGTAGCTTTGGATTATTTCATCTCGCCCAAACTAAATTTTAAAATTGTCGATGCACGGATCTTGGGCATATGCAACAGGATGTTATTAGGTCATTCCAGTTTTCAGAAGTGTAGGCTGGAAAATCATCTCTCAAGCAAATAACCGAACTTAAATCGGAACTTTACCAGAAGTAAAGCATTATCAAAATTGATTAAATCGCACTTACTAGAACTGCACAGGATATGTGGCGCTTTTAAAGAGAGCGCGACAGGAGATGCGCTTTTAAAGGATATAAAGACAGCAATGTGTGGTTTGGTCGCAGTTTTCTTCTAAAATCTCACGATACCAAAACGAGACAATGTACATAAACAGGATTGCACGCGGTCTACTATTTTTATTGTTTTCTTTCATCAAATGAGGTTTTGATATATTTTTAAACCAATGGTAGTTTAATATTTGCAAGTAGGCATTTAAATGAATCGAACTATTTGCAAACGTGTTTGATTCAAATTTATTATCAAACTTGATTTCAATTAGTGTTTAATGTTCACTTGTTCCATTTAACACATCCATGAACACACTAATTTGTTTCGACAATGTTCATGAACTGTTCGTATTCGGCTTGGTTCGCAAACAGTTCGAGTTTGATTGTTTATTTATTTATTTATATATATTCATATTATATTTTTTGTTTAATTTGTTATATACTTGAATTGATGAGATGTATATGAATAAATTTATGCTTATAAATGATTTTATACTTGGAACCACTTGATTTCGTGAATGATTTAATGTTCACAAATACGTATGTGTTCTTGAATAGATAACGACCATCAATATAATGATGTTCGACATGTTTGATTACTATTCGCAAACTCGAATGTATTCACGAAATATTCATGAACACTAATTTTCAACTAGTGTTTCATCAATTCAATTTAAAATATGAAGTATTCAATTTTTATTTGGATGATATTTTTTTAACTATTATGGGTTTCATTTGGATGATATTTTTTAATTATTAAGGGTCACATTAGACGTTATGGATTACAGAGGAAGTTTATATTTTGCTGATTGATTTCACATTTACTTCAAATCCTTCTCAAAACATCAAAATGCACCCGTCACCCCACGTCTTCATCGACTCCAAGTATGAGTAAGGTGAAAATTTCATGAATAGAACTCTTTTACTTTTCCCATCCAAATGTTGAAAATATTTTTTGTTCAAATTAATTAATTTTGAATTAAAATTCAATTTTAATTAACTTTTAGATTATATTTTCAGTTTTAGATTTTAAAAATCGCCATGGTTGTTGAAGTGAGCTGCCAAAAGATTTTTAAAATCACATTGTCAATGAAGTTATGATGTTGAGACACTCATCCACTGACGCTGAGAATCTCATTCCCTAATGCCGAAAAACTCATCCCCTGATGTCGAGAGATTTATCCCCTGACATCCGAGCACTTTGGTACTTCACATTTTATCCACTGATGCCCGAGCACTTTGGCGCTAGTGTAAATTACCCGACGACTTTGGCGATGAGTAATTTTGAGTTTGGCGATATTGTAGATTTACCCGACGACTTTGGCCATAGTCATTTTGAGTTTGGCGATGGTCAAATTTTCTCAAGGCTATTTTAATGTATTGGAGTGTCTTTTCTTTAGTCTCTGATTGCTTCAACATTAGTCTCTGATTAACAAACACTTAGTCTCTGATGAACAAAAATTTAGTCTTCGATGACCAAAAACTCAGTCCCCGATGAACTAAAATTTAGTCACCGATGAACAAAAACTTAGTTTTTGATGAATAAAAAGTTAGTCTCTGATGAACGAA
This sequence comes from Centella asiatica, assembly GCA_014636745.2. Lineage (NCBI taxonomy): Eukaryota > Viridiplantae > Streptophyta > Magnoliopsida > Apiales > Apiaceae > Centella > Centella asiatica. The sequence continues at coordinate 3,817,970 of CM025782.1, forward strand.
AACTTAGTCTCTGATGAACAAAAACTTAAAAATAGTTTTCTCGTCATCAGGGGGATGGACTTCTCGGTACCAGAGACTGTCCATCAGAGGATAAATATCCACTGATGAACAAAACAGCTCGTCAGGGATAGATATCCACTGATAAACAGAGAATGTCTATCAGGGGATAAAATAATCACAGACTAAACATGACATATAGGATAACATATGACTGAGTTCACAAATTCGCTAACTCAAGTTTAAAGGCGGTGGAATTAAAATATAGATGGTGGTCCAATAAGGAGAGCTTGGCTACCAAAGAAGCTTCAAGGAGATAAGTTATACACTGCAAGTGTGAACATTAATATGGATACTTATACACTAGCATGCGTATATAGCTGCTGGAGTGAAAACTGTAGAGATAACTTATAGAAACTTGAAGGAGGAAAATATGAAAGCTGATCCAATCAAAAACCAGGTTGCTCATAAAGATAAGTTATTCACTACAGATATAACTTATCATGGGAACTCTAAGAGGAAAAGAGGGAGCTAGTGTGCTGATACACCAGAGATGTTACATAACAGGTTGGCGTGCAAGGAAGGTTATGCAAAAAGAAGAAGTTATGTGACAGAGATGCAATTACCAAAGAATATCAGAGATATTTTTGGAGACAACTCACTGAAGAAGCTTGGAGAACAAGAAAGCTATGTCTATAAATAGAGACATGGAGCAGCTGAGATAATACACATTGAGATATAACAAGCTATCACTGAGATAACAACGGGAATATATCTTATCTCAAATCATATCGCAACTGTAATAAACCTATAGAAAAAGAGAAGCAAGTTTTTATAACTTGAGAGAAGTTAGAATTCATATTCTACAGTGCAACTATTATTTTCAACAGAGTTGTTGGAAGCTGGTCATTCACACCAGTGAGCTTTTGTAATCTTTCATTGATTTATAAAAGTTCAAAAACACTTGTGATATATTGTATTCTTTCAATTCTGCAACTGTTAATACAGTATATTCACTAAACTCACAAAGTTCGAAAGAATTTTGTGGTTTGTGTTCAACCCCCCTTCTACAAACCATCTTATGGGATAAACAATTGGTATGAGAGCCTATTGATTAAAACACCAATCAATAGATCAAAAGATGGGACAGAAGAATGGAAATGTCAAAATTCCAATGCTTAAGAGGGAAAAATACTTCTTGTGGAAGAAGAAAATGTTTTTGCATTTGGAATCAACTGATTCTCAATATGTTGACATCCTCAAGGATGGACATGTTATTCCCACAAAAGTTGTGCCACAAGGTATTGTTGATGGCATTCCAACCCCAGAGACATTTGTACTTAAAAAGCCAAATGAGCTATCCAAAAAAGAAAAAGAGGAAGTCCTAAAAGACAGAAAAATCATGAACATCCTCTACAATGGGTTGGACAATGATATGTTCAACAGTGTCATCAACTGCCAAAGTTCTAAGGAGATATGGGAAACCATTCAAATATTATGTGAAGGAACTGAAGAAGTACAAGCCAACAAAAGGTCATTACTCATTCAACAATATGAGTATTTCACTGCCAAACCTGGAGAATCTATTACTCAACTATATGATAGATTCAACAAACTCATCAATGATCTTTGATTGCATGGGAAAGTCTATGAGAATATAGACACAAATATTAAATCCATAAAGTCACTTCCATAGTCATGGGATGCTAAGACAACTGCTGTAAGGGAAGCTAAGGACATGAATACCATGTCCTTTGATAAGCTCTATGGTAATCTCAAAACTTATGCGCTTGAAGTGCAACAGAGATGCATGTGAAATCTTGACTTCAAGAAAGAGAAGTCTGTTGCATTTACAACAGAGACAAGTAATATGAAGCTTGATAGGAAAAGAGTTCTCACTAAGGAATCAGATTCTGATCAAAAAGCTAAAGACGAGGAGGTAGAGGAAGAACTATGCACACTTGAAGATTTAGAAGACATTGATGAAGTTCTAGCTCTAATAGCTAGAAAATTCAATAAAGCTTAAATTTGCCAGGAGAAAGCCTAGATTCAACAATGTCTTTTCATCAAAGAAAGAAAGTCAATCTGGCAAGGTTAACATATCTAAGTTCAGGTGCTTCAACTGTGATGCTCTTGGACACTTTGCTAGTGAGTGTAGGAAGTCTAAGTCTGACAAAAAGACAAGGGAGCTCAGGGATGCTACAAGGGATGAGGATTACTATAAAAAGAAATACTATGATCTCCTCAACAGCAGCAAGGGTAAGGGAAAGACACTGATCACAAAAGGCAAAGATTAGGTTGATTCAGAATCAGAGGATGAAGAATATGTCCACATGGCACTGATGGCCAACTCATCTGATAGCAATATCACTTTTGGAAGTTCAAATTCCAAGAACTCTGAGGTAACTGACTTGACTATTTCTTCTACTATGTCATTATCTGATTGCCAAGAAAGCTTAACTGACATGTGTAAAAAAATGTACCATTTAAAAGGAACACTTAGATGCTCTGTAAAAGAAAATGCTAGACTCATTGAAACCATTGAACTGTTAAAGAATAGAAATTCTTTCTTAAATTCTGAGCTAGGTGTTCTTGAACAAGTCAGGAATGAGTGCAAAAAGGCACTAGATGATCTTGCTTGTGCTAAACAAATAGAAGAATGACTAAGAGCACAACTTAAGAAAGAGCAGGACATCATAAAAGAATGGACCAACTCTTCTAAAATAGTTAAGGAGACAATAGAAAAATATAGCACCAGTTAAAATGAAAGGCTAGGCTATAATAATAAGGTCCAGGGAAAACAGCCAGTGATTGAGGAATTGTCAATCACTGGAACTAGTGAAACTAGCATAAGTAAAAGTACTTTAGTAGCTACTGCTCCTAGCTTTAAAGAGATAAAATTTGTTAAGGTAGGAGCTACTGAATAAAAATCTAAAGAGAATATGCTAGAACAAAGAGTTAGTGAGCTGGAAATGAAATTAAATGACTTCATAGCCAAAAGCTCTAATCCAAAGAATACTCACTCATCAGAGGTTAAACTGAAAAATAATAGGAATGGTAAGGAGAGAAGTAACAAATATACTAATTATACTCCTGTTATTAATACACCTAGGAAAAATTGCTGGAAGTGTGAAAATCCCAACCACCTTACTTAGTGTAAAACTATCCCTAGGAACATGCATACTAGAAACTTACCTTCTGATAAAAGGAAAAAGTTAATTGTTAAGAACCGCTCAAATGTTCAAAAGGTTAAAAAAATTATCTGAATTCTCCTCTAAAGTTAAGGCAAAAATCTGATGCACCTAAGGATAAGAAGAAAGTTATTTCTTCTAAGCAGTGGATGATAAAGAAAGATAAAACTAAAAAACCCTTAACAATTGCTAAATTAAACTTTAAAAATGTCAATGGACCCAAGCAAGTCTGGGTTCCTAAATTAACTTAGCTATTATTGTGTGTAGGGTACAAAGAGACAGATTTGGTTCTTGGATAGTAGTTGTTCAAGACACATGACTAGTGACCAGACCCTGCTAACACAATTTGAGGAGAAAGTTGGCCCAAGTGTTTCTTTTGGAGATGACAACAAAGGATATACCTTGGGATATGACAAAGACACAAATGGAAATGTCATCTTGGACAATGTAGCACTAGTTGATGGTCTTAAGCACAACTTGTTTAGTATCAGCCAACTGTGCGACAGAGGTTACAATGTTGCTTTCAAGGATGAACATTGCTTGATAAGTAGAGATGGAAAAATAGTTCTATCTGAAGTTAGGAAAGGTAACCTCTATATAGCTGACTTTGCTTCATCAGATAAATATCAGTTCACATGCTTTTATAGTAAAGCATTAGTCGATGAAAGTTGACTAAGACATAAAAAGTTTTCTCACCTGAATTTCAAGACAATCAACACTTAGGTGAAGAAAGAATTAGTGACAGGACTTCCACAACTGGAATTCACTCAAGATGGCTTATGTGGAGCTTGTCAAAAAGGGAAGCAAAAGAAGACTTCCTTTAGGAGCAAAGAGATATCATCAATTACAAGTCCAATGCAACTACTTCATATGGATCTATTTGGACCTGTAAGCATTATGTCTATCTCAAAGAAAAGGTATGCTCTGGTGATAGTTGATGATATCACCAGATACACATGGGTAAAATTTCAGCATGCAAAGAATGAAGTAGCTCAGTTGGTGATTGATCACATCAAGAAAGCGAAAACTGAATCTAGGCTAACTGTTAGAGTTCTAAGAACTAATAATGAAACATAATTCAAGAACTCCAAAGTTAAATGTTTTTGTGTGGACAAAGGAATATCTCACACATTTTCTGCTCTAAGAACCCCTCAACAGAATAGAGTAGTTGAGAGGAAAAACAGAACTCTTATTGAAGCTGCTAGAACCATGCTTGAAGAAGCCAAACTTCCTATCTATTTTTGGGCTGAAGTAATTTCAATTGCATGCTTCACTCAAAATAGGACATTGATCAACAAAGCTCACCAAACAGAGAACATGTGATGAATGGTATAATGAACATGTGATGAATGGTACAGTGGAACTTCATTTTATTCCAACAGAGAAACAACTTGCATATGTATTCACCAAACCATTGGATGAAGCCACCTTTAACAAGTTGGTAAGTGAGCTAGGTATGCTCAATTTTGGTGAATAAGATTCTTTGAAAATTTTGTGCAAGTTTGAATTGCAACAATAGTTAATTATTTTCTGATGACTTAGTTACCAGAGACTAATTAACAGCTGAATGAAGCAGTTGAAATTATCTTTTGACAAAATTAATTGTTCATAAAGATCATAACACTGTGAAGTCTTAGTCAATAATTGTTCTTATTAAATGATAATTATTATCTGATGATAATGCAGCAGTGACTAATTATCTTACACCAGTTTAATTGTCAGTGGATAATTGACTCCTGATTGTATATATATAGTAGAGAAACTTTTATACTATGCAGGATTCCCTATGTTTAATATTCTTCATCTTTTTAAGGATTTTGTCATAGATGATTTAGGTATTGTCTTAACTCTCTAGTATATTATTCCTTATTTCTTCTAATTTTGCTACAATGAAGGATGTCAGTAATAATTCAACTCCTTCTACCCAAGTAGCAAAACCCTCTAAAAACAAGTCTATATCAAAAGCCACCTCCTTTATCTCTGAAAAGATAAAGGTTGTAAAAAGAAAACAATCACAACCAACAATAGCTGAGGGGGAGGGTAAGCATTTAGAGGAAGTTATGAGTAAGAAATAAGGAACAATGAGTAAGAAATAAGGAACAATGATAATAAGGAATAATGATAACCCTTGGAGACTACTTCATATACTCTCAAAAAGATATTAAGTTCTAATAGGAAAAAACACATCTCTAGGTACAACCTCTCAAAAGGATATATCTATTGAAAATAGTCTACCTATAAGGACACAGGTATTTGAGTCTACAATGATCATATCTATAAATACTTTTCAGAAGAAGAAGAAGAAACATGCTCTGATCAATGATCAACCTGTCACTTAATGCATACACAGGGACTCACATTGATGTTTCTCTTTTCTCTCAAGAGGAGCAGCCAATACTCAAAATTCTACCCTTATTAATTTTTCTTCTCTCTTTGATATTTCTTAAGAAGCAATGAAAAATTTCTTAATTCCATTGGTTTCAGATTCTTTGATAGTTCAATCATCAAAGAAGCCAATTCTTGAAGCTGAAACACAAAGAGCAACTCTCAACTCATCAGTGGATACTACAATAGTACTTTATCAAACATCCATTGATGTAAAACACTTTCTTCCTATATTTTCTACACCACACCAGGAAGATTTTATATTTCGTGAGCTTGAGAGAATTCAAAATAAGAGTCAGACCTTGTGTTTGGAAAAAGGTGGGGATAAAGAAATTAAAGCAAAATTGTTTTTTGGAAAAGTAAGTGTGAGAGGCTGACTTGTAAAAGTCAGGCAAAAGGAGAGGGTGTGAGTAAGGATGAGATCCTTGAAAAAAAGAATAGAGAGAAATTGTTTCACTCACTACCTTTGCAGTGTATGTATTCTCTGATTCCCAATTTTGATCAACTATCTGAGAATACTAAGAGAAGAATTTGTGTATGTTTGGGTGGAAGCAAGCAACACATGATTATTAGATGAGGCAACAACACACTTCATATTAGAATATTTGATCTCATATAGATCAAGTGCAGCTGTACTCACCAAATGTTTTTGAAGCATTGATCGAAGAAAGTACAACATGAAGCTCCAACACTTCATAATCAATGGCCTTCAAAAAAAGCTCAAAGAATTTCTTCCTTCTAGTCAACCTCTACTGATGATTTCTATCCTCCAACATTAAAATGCTAATGTCAAAAAGGGGGAAAATGATCAAAGGCAGGGGAAACAAAGTAATTCTGATAAGGACATGGGGAGATTTGTTAAAGATAATTAACATATTGATGGTTGGGCATTGAGGAACTGAAACATCAAAACCATCACTGTTAAGTTCATCATGTACAATTATGTTTTTAAATGTTTAGGTTCAATTATAAGTAATGATGTTATAAGGTTGGTGTTTTGACATCATCATCAAACCTTGATTTATGCTTATCTTTGATAAATCATAAATAGGGGGAGATTGTTAGGAATTATAGCTGATGATGTATAACCTTAGAATTGTTAGATTTTGTAATTGTACAAGTACCTGTAGTAGTGTTCTATCAAATACTACCATCAAAGATTGTAGGAGACCATAAGAGACTACAAGGAATACATTTGAAGAGTTCAACAAAAGTCAAAGTTGGTCAAGCAAAATTAGCCAATCGGAGACTAAGTTTTTGGTCATCGGAGACTAAGTTTGGTCATCAGAGACTAAGTTCTTGGTCATCGGAGACTAAGTTCTTGGTCATCGGAGACTAAGTTCTTGTTCATCGGAGACTAAGTTCTTGTTCATCAAAGACTAAGTTTTCGGTCATCGAAGACTAAGTTTTTGTTCATTAGAGATTAAGTGTTTGTTCATCATTTGATGACTAAGTGTTTGTTCATCAGAGACTAATGTTGAAGCAACCAGAGACTAAAACAAAGACACTCCAATGCATTAAATTAGCCTTGAGAAGATTTGACCGTCACCAAATTCAAATATCGCCAAAGTTGTCGGGCAAATGAACAACATCACCAAACTCAAAATTACTCATCGCCAAAGTCTTCGGGTAATTTATAATAGTGCCAAAGTGCTCGGCCATCAATGGATAAAATGTGAAGCACCAAAGTGCTCGGGCTTCAGGGGATAAATCTCTCAGCATCAGGGGACGAGATTCTCGGCATCAGTGGATGAGTTTCTCAACATCAGGAGATGAGATTCTTGGTGTTAGTGGATGGGTGTCTCGTCATCAGGGGATAGTTTTCTCATCATCAGGGGATGGACTTCTTGATACCAGAGACTGTCCATCAGAGGATAAATATCCACTGATAAGCAGAGACTGTCTATCAGGGGGATAAAATAATCAAAGACTAAACATGACATATGAGATGACACATGGCTGAGTTCAAAATTTGCTAACTCAAGTTTAAAGGCGGTGGAATTAAAATATAGATGGTGGTCCAATAAGGAGAGATTGGCTACCAAAGAAGCTTCAAGGAGATAAGTTATACACTGTAGGTGTGAACACTGATATGGAGAAAAGTCATACTTATACACTAGCATGCGTATATAGCAGCTAGAGTGAAAACTGCAGAGATAACTTATAGAAACTTGAAGGAGAAAAATATGGAAGCTGGTCCAATCAAAAACCAGGAAGTTCATAGAGATAAGTTATTCACTACAGAGATAACTTATCATGGGAACTCTAATAGGAAAAGAGGGAGCTGGTGTGCTGTTATACCAGAGATGTTACATAACAGGTTGACGTGCAAGGAAGGTCATGAAAAAAAAAAGTTATGTGACAGAGCTGCAATTACCAAAGAATATCAGAGATATTTTTTTTAGGCAACTCGCTAAAGAAACTTGAAGAACAAGGAAGCTATGTCTATAAATAGAGACATGGAGCAACTGAGATAATATACATCGAGATAAAACAAGCTAGCACTGATATAACAACAAGAATATATCTTATCTCAGATCATATCGCAGTTGTAATAAACTTACAGAGAAAGAGAAGCAAGTTTTCATAACTTGAGAGAAGCTAGAATTCATATTCTAGAGTGCAACTGTTATTTTCAACAGAGTTGTTAGAAGCTGGTCATTCACACCAGTGAGCTTTTGTAATCTTTCATTGATTTATAAAAGTTCAGAAACACTTGTGATATATTGTATTCTTTTAATTCTGCAACTTTTAATATAGTATATTCACTAAACTCACAAAGTTTGAAAGAATTTTGTTGTTTATATTCAACCACTCTTCTACAAACCGTCTTGTGGGACAAACACATGCCAAATAATAAAATTATTTATATTCGTAAACTTTTGGTTTATGATAGCATTCGCATCAATGACACGTATATTTGTGTAGTACAATCCAGAAGTGAAAGCGGATAATTGTTTGACAATCCAGAAGTGAAAGCGGGTAATGTGTTATAAAGAAATTCTTTTTTTTCTTTACTTTTTGTTTCAACATGATATCCATTTCTACAAATATCTTTGAAACTTAATAAGTTTCTTTGTGACTTGTAGGAGAGTAGTGCATCATTTATAATTAATTTTGTTCCTCCAAGTAATAGCAAGTTAGCTCTTCTAGAGCCTTCAATCAATTTTTGTACTTCTGGAAATCGTACAAACATTACCATTGTGCTTTTGGAAAGAAGTAAAATATTTTTCATTTTTAAGAATGGTGTCAGTAGTTGCACTATTTACAAGGCAAATATCTTCAAATTTCACATTATATCCAATGTGAGAATGAGAGGTATCCATATCACTTGGGAATAAAAGGAAGAGGTCTCCAAACTTTAATTGGAAGAGCTATTCGTGCTGATAACATATTATAAAAACACTAACAATATAATATAATATAATATAATCTTCAGATGAGAAGAGAGAAAAATATAGTAGAGAACTGTTATCACTTAATCTATTTTCAACTCATATACACGCCTATTTATATGCTAGGAGATACATGATATACAATGAATATAATAGGTATTTGAGAAGTCAAAAGTTTTATACATTAATGGAAGAATATGCTAGAAGATTTTGGAACTTGAAAATGAAGGGACATCCATATTATTCATAAAAAATATAATATTTTTTGGGGCAAACACAATAAAAGTTACAAAAAATATTTTAAAAATCATAAAATTTATGAATCCCCACATAATATAATTATAGCAAAGTATTATAATTGAAATTAAGTAATTAATGATTGCAAACTTAAAAAGTATTTTCATTTCTCATGACACAAAAAGTTATAGCTCTATTTCAATACAAGAAATTAAATGAATAAATAAATAAATCATATTTTTTTAATCGAAATATTTTTTTAACAAATTTCCAAGTAATATAATTATGCCAAAAACATGGTAAAATATGACTTTCACTACAAGAAAATACATTTCTCTCAACGGCCTCGCATGTCGATATTAAAAAGCCTATCTCGACGGGCCAACCATCGATATTAAAACCTGTCAAGATTAATGATAATCGAATAGGCGCAAGATCTTCTTTTGGTAACAAAGTCTATCTCTACGACCGGTCGAGTGAGGGCGACTTCGTATCATATCGACCTTCCATATGTCTAATGAGGTCTTCTAGGCCATGAACGATGGGTTGCAGTAGCGTGTTTGCACGATCCTTCACTTCGAGATGTTATGGTTCCCTCTTTCGCTCGCTTGCATCAACTAGCACATAAGGTCATCGCTGGCATTCCACCAGATCAGCGTACTTATTAGATATAAATGATGATGATGAGTAGGGTTTATTTGTACATCTGTAAATACTCAAGGTGTTCTATAAACCTCAGTATATTTGCACAAGGTTTTCATCCACTAATGGTCGACTTAGTCATCAGGGGATGAACTGTTTTACACTGGACAAGTCAATAGTGAAAGCTTCTAAAGGACTTAGTAGTGTAGAAGGGATGTTTGTTGTTACTTAAAACATTCGAGTATTTCGCACATCAGACGTTCCAGACAAAGTCAACAAAGCATCAGTGATTAAATCTATTAGTATTTAAAAAAGCATCCGTCAGGAGAACCCATCAAGGGAAGCCTAAAATACTGCATCAGGGGAACCCATCAGGGGGATGACATTGAAGGACCAACCAATCAGGGGATGACATTGAAGGACCAACCAATCAGGGGATGACATTGAAGGACCAACCCATCAGGGGATGACATTGAAGGACCAACCCATCAGGGGATGACATTGAAGGACCAACCCATCAGGGGATGACATTGAAAGACCAACCCATCAGGAGAAACCATTAGGGTGAATGCTAAACTCTATATCAGTGGAAATCATCAGTGGATACGAGTAGGTCTTAACGTCAGGGGATCAAGAAGCACTTAACTAACTCTACAAACATAGATTAACTTAAGTGAAGTATAAAGTACTGATCAAGTCTTCATCAGGACTTGTCATCAGGGGATCCAGAAGCATTGATCAAGTCGATATCAGGGCTTGTTATTAGGGAATAGTTATTACTATATACACTGGTCATCAGGTCTTACACGAGAATCATTGAAGCTTGTTCAAGAAGGAAGAGATATAACTAGAAAGATATTCCTTGAAGTTTGGTTATCCAATAACAACTTTCGAACATTAATTACATGCAGATCAGGGGATGAAAAAGAAGCAACAAAAGCCAACAACAGATCATTTGTGATTAACCATATTTTTAGAAAAACCTCAAGTTTTAATATAACTATTTTAACTTGAATGCTTGTGGATTCATTTCCTTTGAAGTATAGTTTTTCTGAAACCACAACTATTCTAGTCTTTGTGATTTATTTTTGAAAAGATTGAAATTTTTGTAGTGTTTGTATTCAACCCCCCCCCCCCCCCCCTTCCCGCCCCTCTACAAACACCTTGAGCTATTTAACACTAATAGTACCCCAGTGTCGGATGCTTTTCACAAGGAGCTCGTATGCGTATGCAGATTTTACCTCGAGGAGTTCTTTCTTATATATATTTTGTTAGGTTTGAATACATATTTATTCAATTAATTTTATATATTTTGTTGTATTATGTTTTCTGAAAATACTAATTTTCGTAGATTCCTTTTTACTTAGGGTATTTTTATTCATGGTGATGACGACAGAGGCAACGACGCTCGATGCGAGAATGAGGATGAGGACCGTGTGCCTAGCAATGACGATGGCTCGTCATTGTCATAGTTTGTTGTTATAACTAAATAAACTCAAGTGTTTGTAGAAGGGGGGTTGAATACAAATACTCAAAACTTTTTGCTCTTTAAAAACTTGTTAAGCGCCGTCGGAAATAGCTATAAGATTAGAAAAACTATAGTGAATATTAAGACGAGCACACGAACATTCAAGTTAAAATTGTTGTATTAAAACTTGATGTTTTTCTGGAAATCTGTTTAATCACAAATGTGATTAATCAGCTACAATCTGTAACAAATTACAACTTCAAATTCACACTTACTAACTTCTCACTTTCTTTGAATATTTCTCTCAAGATATATTACAAAGCTTCTCTCTAGTGCTTGTGTGCTTCTATCTGTTGGTTGATCTGTTGGATATCCACCCTTTGTGTAATGAGAACTCTTTTGCATATATAGAAGATCAGTTGTTGAACCCACTTGCTTAGACGTGCTGTTTTTTCAACTTAGCAGCATATGTGTCACATTGATGTCCTTTGAGAATGATGTGTCAGACTGCCATTGCTTTTGTTGCTTCTTTTTCATCCCCTGATCTTCGAACATTTAATGATCGAGAGTTGTCATTGGATCACCAAACTTCAAGAAATATCTTTTCAGTTATATCTCTTACTTTTGTAACAAGCTTCATTGATTTGCGTGTAAGACCTGATGACGATTGTATGCAGTCATAACTATTCACTGATAGCAAGCCCTGTTGTGGATTTGATTAGTGCTTCCGGATTCCCTGATGACAAGTCCTATTTAAGACTTGATCAGTGCTTCATGCTTCACTTGAGTTAATTTATTGTTGTAGAGTTACCCAAGTGCTTCTTGATCCCCTGACATTAAGACTCAAAGCATCCACTGATGCAGTGTTGAGCATTCCCCCTGACGGGTTAGCTTGCCACTATCATACCCTGATGAGTTCCCCTGACGGGTTGGCATGTCATGCCCTGACACGTTCCCCCTAATAAGTTTGGCTTGCCACTGCAATACCCTGACGCATTCCCTTGACGGGTTGGTCTGTCTTTGTCATCCCCTGATGGGTTCTCCTGACGGGTTCGTCTGTCATTGTTTTCCCCTGACGGTTTTAATCATTGAAGCTTTGTTGATTTTGTTTGGAATATCTGATGTGCAGAATACTTAAGTGTTTTTGAGTAACAACAGACATCCCTCTTCACTATCAAGTCCTTTAAAAGTTTCAACTGATTACTTGCATAATGTGTAATACTTCATCCCCTGATGACTAAGTTGATCATCAGTGGATGTAAAACGTGTGCAAATACTTAGGTTTATAGAACACCCTGAGTATGTACAGATGCACAAACAAACTTTAAGTAACATCATCATCATTTATACATAACATTTATCATCATTGTTGTAATTTTCTCTTTGTTTTTGGTGATTGTCTTTTAATAGTCTTTTATGTATATTATAAATTTTGGCTTATGATTTTGTACAAATACTACTTTCTGTATATGGATTACATTGTTTTTTGGTTGCATAACGTTGGATTACTTTATTTTTGGACATATTTAGTTGGTTATTATTGGTTCTTATATTTTGGACACTTTATGCATTTGATTGCGGGCGCTTTGCGCATTTAGATAGTATTATTGAATGAACACAGGTTTATAACAGTTGACCTATCCGTTAACGGGGCGTTTGCGATATTACAAGAAAACTATTTTTTAAAAAAAATGCTATTGTCGACTGCTTATAATTTTCTCGACAGCCAGCCATCAACATAATCAAATACAAGAATAATCAGCTTACAATAATCTTAATGGCTTACTGATTTATGTTGATAGCTGGTTGTCGATATTATCAAGTAGTAATATTGAGGACTTTGATTAATATCGACGGCTAGCCGTCAAGAAAGGTAATTTTAGTTATTTTAATTTTATTTGAATTTTAGTAATTTGGAAAATAAAAAAATGTCAATCTCAACAACTTATACATTTATATCGATGGCTAAGCCATCGAGACCTCACTTAGTTTATCTCAACGGATTGTCTCGACAGGTTGAAGTACTGACTAAAAACGTTTCGATGGTTTGCTGTCGAAATTAATATTTCTCTTGACAGTTTTGATTGTTGAAAAAAATCCTTTTTCTTGTAGTGTTAATTATCTTTGTGACTAAATATAGCTAATTATTTGCTACAAACTTATAAAAAATAGTATTAATTCTCATGATATACAAAAATTATAATTAATAATATAATATAATTCTTAAAAAAATATTATCATTATTATATATTAAATTATGGTGTTTCACAAGGGTTTTTATGGACCAAACGGTATTGTTATGGTTGAGAAAAGGACTTAGAAGTTGAAACTTGAAGACGTGTCTTCATATAAATGCACTACTACTTGTCTTTTGGTGGGTGGAGAGGGCTGAACAAGTTGAAATTCTTGGAAGTTTGATAAGACAAAAATAGCTGTCTCACCTTAATTGAAACTCTTGTACTACTATTATAAAAATGTGCAAATTAATTCTGGTGAGCGTGACATAATTATATATAATAATTGATTTAGTTTGTGCCTCTTTGATATTAACAAATTAAGAATTAAGTCCCTATTACAAACCCTAAACCTAACTAATTAATCATACAAAGCCGACCATTATCATGAGATAGTTTTCTAGCCAACAAAATCCGATTCTTAAGTCAATCCAATTTTTATCTCTTTGTTGTCCAGAAATTTGAGATTTTATTCCATCCGTTTTGAATTTTATCGTGCAATGGGCGGTGAATCTTCGATTTGAGTTTTGAAATCGGTATCATTTGAAGTCACAACTTACGGGTGAAAGGAAAAAAAAAGAAAAGAGTTTGATATTGTCATAATAAAAAATTTGGTGTTATTGGTTACTAGCGATTAGGATTAATTTTACTTGAATTAATTTAACTAAAATAAACTAGTCACGATACCTATGCATATCACGAGTTTTTTTTTGTTGTGTTTATGTAAAACATTAAACAATTGATATTTTATATATAATGTATAAATTATATATTTTTAGTTCATTTAAGACAAAGCATGTTGTTTCGATATTTTTTTTAGATCTAATTGTTTTAGCATATGTAGATATATTTATATGTTTCTTATAAATATACAACTTTTATTTATGGTTTAAGTCAAAGTATAAACTTTTTTAAATCAAAACTAAATAATATTTAGATTTAAACCAAATAAACTTATTTTTAGCAATAATATGGGGAAAAAAAATTAAGTTTACCGAATTAATGAATTGACTGTCTCTGAACGAGACTAATTAATTAATATATAACAAATTTGATTATGATGAAATGAATTTTGATTATTTAATTAGATTAGTCTTAATGATTGATTATGTTATATGTAATTACTCTATGATTTAAATCGTAACAATTATGTATTGTTTTTGATTATGTTATGTGTAACTATAATTTGATTATAATTTCTTAGTTAAAAATACAATATTTAATTTTTTTTTGGATTAAAGTTTTTGACATATAAAAACTAAAGTTATTATGTCAATTGATATATTTGAAATGAAGTTAATTAAGTTTAGAGAGTCAGGTGAGTCAAATATCAATCAATTTCATTGCAAAATAATCTTGCTGAAATATTATATAGCAGCACTTATATCATTCAAAATTATATCCTGAACATTAACAATTTTGTGTTACAAAAAATGGAGAAGGACAAGGATATCCACTCTTCGTCGGTCCGACAATCCAACACTCATATAAGTGAAATTACATGCCAGTCCATGTGAAAAATGTCTAAATTCTCAAAACACCTCATTACTTGGGGAGAGCTAGTGCCCCTTAGGGACGTAAATGGAGCCGAACAACTCGCAGTTCGATTTGAGATGGACTCAAAAATACAATATTGAGACTTAAGTTTGATTGTTATTGAGTCAAACGAGATTCATACTTATTTTATAAAGTATGATATGTGAGTCGATTTTAAGAGATACCATATTTGTTCATATTTTCTTTCGAGTATCCTATATATATTTTGGGTGACTCTTACTTGATCCATGTTCGATGATAGCTTGTTTTGAGTATCCATATAAATTTGTTAACGATTATATATATATATATATATATATATATATATATATATATATATATATGTATTATTTTTACTTGTCTAAATATAATTGTTGAATATAATATTCAAGGAGAATCAAGGCATATATTTTTTTATATCACTCTCACATTTAATGCATTAATTAATTTACTTTTTAATTCTCTAAGCATTTGTTAAATAAATAATTTTACATCAACATTAATTGGTTAGATGATAATATTAATGTCATTTTTTAATAAATGTGTAAATTTATAAGACGACAAATAAAACAAACGGATGAAGTAAATCAAATTTTAAAATTTGTCTTTTGTCAAACTTCCTTTCCTCATCAATAAAAATTATTTCATTGTATATAAACGATTAATTTTATATTTGATTAATTTTATATTCCATGATACACAATAATGTTCCATGAGATCTATTCTTATCGAGCTTGAATTCGTTTTATCTCTAACAAATAGAGTTTGAAGAGAAAAGTGTTCAATCAAATTCAATTCGTTTTTAACCGAAAGCTTTTATTATAATTACTTGATTTAACAATTTTACCCAATAACACTTTTAAAATTATTAAATTAATTATATGGTATACGGATGGATAATCCATGGAAGTTAAAATAATACGGGGTATGTTACAAATATATATAATTTAGTTAAATAAACATAAAAGTCAGCTTCAATTTTCTATTTGGAAAATAGTATAGTGGAACCAGTCTCTTTTGGACGCGTACGTAGGAGCTAAACCTTCAAAAGTGGCGGAATCTAAGGGTGTGATTTGGCATATAATGGACTAAATTCAAATAATCTAGCTGGTTTTATATATGAATGCATGCATAACATATGCCTTTATAAGCTAGCTAGGTTTTGAGTTTACTATTTGATCTCCTTTAATCTTAAAATCAGTTACAGCTGTGGCCATTGGTACGTGCTCTTATAGATATTATTCTCGACAGGAATATCATTTATGACATCACTTTTCTTATTTTAATCTATCTCCAAGTTAGCTACTCCTATTTTCTCCCTTATCATATGCTACTTTACGATCGACAATTGATAAGTGTTCTTTATATATATATATATATATATATTTGTTAAAACCCTGAAGAATTACGTATCAACTCTAGAAAGAAAGACACCAGATGGGGAACCAAGTGGAGTATATCAACGCATTCCATTTTACTCTCACAATTTATTATTATTTTTAAATCCATACATAAATTAAGTTTATAGACAGACTTGAGGGTTCACTCATCAATTACTTAGAGAATTAAAGACGTATGTGTGGGTGTGTTTTGCAGCGGAGAAGAAATTTAAGGCATGAATTTATTAATCTTGGCCACATTATTTAATAAAATGACGCAATTTTAATTGTGTAATTAAAATATTTAATAATATAAGAAATAAAACTCTAAGAGGAGCTATTTAAGAATACATACATGCACACACATATATATATACATACGACAGATACTGTTATACATACACCTTATATCCACACTAAAAACACACACATTTAATTTTTTTTGAGCTAAATTCAACATTAATAGATGGAAGAGTATGAAAAAAAGAAGGGAGTGTTTAAATTTTCATGAATTTTAGTGATGTATAATATCATTATTATAAACATGCAAAATACGACTGTCAGATTTATTTTTATTTTGTATATTTATAATAATTATGTTATAGATCACAAAAGAATATGAAAATTTAAATACTCCCTTCTTTTTTCTTATTTTTTCTATTCGTACGGTTGAATTTAGTAAAAATATAAAAAAAAATATGTGTGTTAGTGTGGATAAAGTATATGTACCTTAGCATTTTCCTCATTAGACACACGCACCATGTTCAGCTTGGTAAAAAACCATTAATTAAAGGGTGTTGTTATTTGTTAGAATACAACTTTAATTGGTAAATTAACAATTTATAACTTTTTAATTGGACAAAAAATAACCTTACTGCCTATTTAATCTAAATGATCCAGAATCACAATTATATATATATATGCTAAAATAAAAGTAGCTACAATAATCACATTAAGGTTGATTGACTCTTTCTCTATTATCTCTCCCTTTAAATACTATAAGAGAACTAATTATAACTTGCAACCAATAAAAAATTGCTAAGATAAATTACTAAATATATTACTCCGTACTATTTTATTAGAACATAACTAAATATAGAAAACCGCAAGAATAATATTTCTGTTTAAACCCTTCTTTTCTTTTTTGTTGCATTGTCATATCTTTCTTAAAACGTTTTAGTAGCAGACTGTTTTGTTTATTTGGTTGATTTTTGCTTCCTGTTAAAGGTCTGTTACATTAAAAAAAATTACTTCTTTTGATTCTTATTTCATACCAAAAATACAACTTACATTAGGATAAAACCATTTTAACCATCTTCATTTCTTAGCAATTGACAACATTTTTTCCATAGGAAAGAGCGATATTCTTAGATAATAAATTTAATCGAATTTTAACAAATGAAAATTATTAAAAAAACGAACACAAACAAATGTATGAAAATTATTAAAGAAAAATGAATATATATGTGTATGTTTATTGTTTCAAAACAAAGAGAGTATTAAAGAGATATTCTGCGGTTCTTGTAACCCAAAAAAAAAAAAAAAGAAAAAAAGAGAAGGAGAGAGATCTTGAGAGGGTTTTTCTTATTATCTAATTTACCTAATTATAATAACTATTTATAGAAGAAAATATTTAAAGAAATAGATTAGTGAAAAGAGGAGGTGATATGAGAGGGAGAGTGAATCAAATTATGTGATTATATAACAACTTGTCATTTTAACATATATATGTGTGTGGCGGCCCCAACAATCTCATACCGAACTTTGGGTACTGTTAATAATTGACAATAGAAAAATAACAGCATTCAAGCATACATAACATTAATTAAGAGAAATATAGTCTCCATTACATTAATCAAAATAAATGTCTAACAACAGAAATATATCAGGGACCCATAAAGGCCTTAAAAATTTAAATATCTCTATAATAACCTCACGTTTCATTCTTCCTCTAAATGTCATCCATAGAAGAGCGATCAGAAAGTGTTCATCATGTCATTTTTGATTTGCCCTTATCAGGCGACTCGGCCTTCTCGGCATAACTTGTAAAACATTTAATAATGGCAACGTGAGCGATTTACGCTCACAAGTATATAGTCATGTATTGGGTGAATCTTGCAAGATAGATAATTTATAGGACTTAAGTATTTGTGAAGTTAGGTGAAAATAATGCTGACACCTCTTTGATAAATAGAGAGAAAAAAAAACATAACTTCTAGGGTCTCTAAGTGATGGTGAGGGATTTGACCCTTTACTTGAAAAAAATCTTAAATAATTCACATGCACCTTGTAACCATATTCGTTTGATGCACATGCCCTTAGGTACTTCATATCAAACAATATATCAGACAGTCAACCTAACTATAGTCTGACTTCATCACGATGACTTACGTAGTCAAAACAGAAATCTTTTATCTACGAGGGGTTGGTTATCGATGTCTCGGTTTCCGTTCCCTATAATTCCTAGGCCCAGGGTGCTAGGCAAATGCATCCCACTAGCGTTTAGTTACCCACACAGATATACTTTATAAGTATGGGGTGAGAAATAAGTTTTCTATATCCGTATAGGATTTTATTTTGGCGTGTTAGCGTATTTGAATAGCTAATAGCTGCCCAAAGAATACTTGATTATAGTACAACATTTTTCACGTACATTAGATCAACAGATAGTACACTAGTTATCTTTGAAAACATTAAACTTGAACAATATATAACATAACATTGGATACTTACGTATATCGAATTAATGATAATACGTATTAAATGAAAAAGATAAAGTGAATATATATACTTGCCTTCATCCTTGGCTATTCTTAAATCAAATCACTTGAGGGTGAAAGAACTTTGTAAAACATGTATATTGACTTAACATGAGAAATTCATACTTTGAGTACAGATGTGAGAATGCACATATGTGATGTCCTTATATCTTTAATGTTTTAATTTGACATTTGAAATGTTGGGATTGCTTTTTAAATCCCAAGCATGTTCGAAAGATTTTGTTCAGACCGGTATTTAGTCACTTGCAAGCTCCTATATAATTTATTTGAGTTATTGGAGGTTGTATGTTAATTGTCCAATAAATAAATCCTAGCTTAGGTGAATTTATAAATCATTCATTATTGATGGGGATTTATTAATTATCATTATCTTAAAAATTCCTTAATCATATGTGACAGTGGGGTTTTGTTTCTGTAAATTCAATTTTAGCAACTAGATAGTTTTTATTAATACAACTGGTGTATATTGTGGAGATGACACCAGATTAGGTGTGGAAAAAATAATTATCCTCTCATGGTATTAGTGTCAGAGTATAAAATTCTGCACCTCAAGATAGACTTTGCATAGGTGGATAATCCTTTATCATTGAAGTTTTCTAAGTGTTATCATTTGAGAGTTCTTGTTCATTAGTGGGTTGATGGTTAGGTTCAGGGGTTAATTACCCTTTGAAGGTTTAATCTTTACTTTAGGGAATAACTAACTGGCTAGTAGATAGCCATTGGGGGTTAAAAATGACCATCTGAGGATAAAAATGGCCATCAGGGGATGCTATGGCCGTTAGGAGATAATTCTTGTTTCATCAGGGGATGAATTTTATTCATCATGGGATGAATTTTTATTCGTAAGGGGATAAAAATTTGTTCATCACCTAACTCAAGAAGTCAGTGTCAAAGTATGAGTTTTACAAAGCGCCAAACTTAAAATGAAGAGCGCTAAAGTCATTTGACTATCGTCATAGTCGTCGCTAAATATTTCAAAACTTAACTCTGAACAATAGCACCAAAGTAATCGCCAAAGTTATCGCGAAGCCATTTGGACTATCGGCAAAGTCACTTGGCTAATGCGAAAGTGACTTGACTATCGCCAAAGTCACTCCTCAACAGTGGATAAAATGTTTATCAAGCCTATCAGAGACTAAAAGTTTTATCTTGTTAGAAACTAGGAATTTTGCATGTTGGAGACTAACATTTTGAACTATCGGAGACTAATATTTTGAATTATCAGAGACTAATAATTTGAATGGTCAGAGACTAAGGTAAAATTTCTCTCTGTTACAGGTAATGAATTTTTCATTCCTTAGTGGATGATGTCATCAAAATATAAATCTTACAGAGGACACCTTCACAACTTCTCTCTAGTAGTGTTTGATATTGCTTCTCAACAAACACATACACACAAAGGAAGACATTACTGCAGTCTTGAATTTTGTTTTATCCCAATGAGCTTAGGAGGAAAAACTTGGGTCTTCCTCCTTATTTCTTTTCTTTACAGATGACTGTTAAACTTAAGGAAACTATGTTTGATCATAACACAAGCATTGTGTCTTTATACAATTTTAACAATTGATATTACAACAGTTTGAAGTTAGGTGTTCTTTGATATTTTTTATCCTCTTCTTGGATAACTTTAGGATATATAACTAATAACTTCAAATGTTAAATGCACGTTTTAAATCATGTTTTTGGATGTGAGTAAATAAAGTATTTTACAACATGACATGAATAAAAAGGACAAAACAGAGCATAACTTTAATATAGTGCTCTTATATCTTTCAGCTTTAAAAAAAAAGTTAAAACCTTGGGCTACTCTCGAGAAGAACAGTTGCTTTTGAAAGTGAACTTGAAATTTATGTGGGTGGTCAACTAGATAAATATTTATGGGAGTGGGGCTAGGGTTGTATCTCAAATGACATATTTATATCACTTGTCAATCAACAAAAGCAGTTGGATCATTTTGGTGAGTATGCTTTAGAGTGAAATGATCGGCTAGATTGGCTAGTGTTGCTACTGCCAAAATATTAGTCAATCCTATATAATAGCCGACATTCTATTGGACAATAATATTTCTCTTGTTGGTGCCTTATGCAACAATCTTTCCTTAAAAAAATATATTTACAAGCACAGTCAGGTTACTAACTATGGTTAGAGTATACCGCCAGAGTTTGGTTTATCAACTGAAGGATCACATGCAATTTAATCCCTGATATATTATGGTTATAGTACTTGTATTGTTCTCACTTGTCTTATGGTATATTACTTTCTGAGTATTCGTCGCTCATACTTATTTTGATTCTCTTTTAGTTAAACACGAGAAAGGTTAAAGTTGCAAGGATAAGGAAAAGATGTACTGGTAGGAAAAGCTGTTAAGGGTTCATCTACGAATCTGATTTTGGTATTGTAGTAGATAACCTATTACGTTATCCACTGTTAGAATCTTTTGACACAATAATTGTAATAATTGTTGGTTATACTTTGTTCCAGCTCATGTCATAAATGTAAGTTTGTTTATTTCTGTCCATTGATGGCTCGATGTTTCGCTGAAGGCCAAAGTCACCATAATTGGTAACAAACTGACAATTCCAGTAAATAGCCAGAAATCGAGACTATCACATACGTTTTGATTTTTTAGTCAACTAATCACATATTAACCTTTAAAATTAATATAATAGATTAATAATTTTTTTAATACTAAATATTTTGAATGTAATTATGTTGTGGACAAGGTTTTTGTCATAAGTTATAAATTTAAAACAATTATATTAATTAAAAAAAATACAATAGACACTAATTTAGGTTTTTTTTTATAACAACTTTAATTTTAGAATAGAAAAGGTTTTTTTTACGGTGTAGTATTATCCAAATTAAATGAAAATTTTTAATTACAAAATAAAATTTTATGTACAAATAGATTCCGTTTTACGTATTTAATTAATTTCATTTATTTCACTTATATTTTCTTTAAAAGGTATTCAAATAATATACAATATAAATTATTCAAAATTATTAAAATTCTGTTTATAATATTTTGTAACTCCGAGCAATGCACGGAATTAGTGGCTAGTATTAATAGCACGGAGTTAGTGGCTAGTATTAATAGCACGGAGTTAGTGGCTAGTATTAATAATCCCTTATCTTAACAAATGATCAGATAAATAAATCGTAGGTTTATATTCTAGTAGTCAAATACCAATGAATGGGCATTTGTTTCTGAAATTGACCCCTTCAATAATGCAAATCTAGAAAAGATTAGCTTACAAAAATGAACCTCTATTGAAATATGAAAGTATTGTCAATTCAGTCTGCAAATCATCAATTCACTATTAACTTACTCAACCTTTATTCTTGATCAATCCTAAGTGTTTAATCTCTTTTATCTAATTTCTCTCTATACACTTACAATAAGTTATTCTAAATAATTTTAATTGTACAGATAAACATATTAGAAAAAAGGTACACCAAATATAATGCAATTCATCTTAGTAACTAGAATTTGATGTAATTTAAATAGTTCAAATTTTATAATTAAAATTAAAGATATTGCATCATCAAATTAAACTAATATATCCAAAGCATTAAAAAAATTAGGAGAAAAGGTAACGTATATATGAGGGAGACTCACTATATTGATTTTAGTCCTTTTCGCTTTCTTTTCTATCAACCCTTGGCCTTCACCGAAAGAATTTTCAGATTTAGGGAGAGTTAGAATTCTCTCCGGATCTTCTTTATTTTTATTATTTTCGTTGTTTCTCTTTGTGGAATTTCCCTTTTATCTATTTCACATACCTCCATTCTTTGGGACTTGATTACTCTATGTTATTCTTTTACTCCAATTTTTCTTAATGTAAATTATAATTTTGAATAAAATTTATTTTACATAATTTTAACTGTACGGATGACTTGAACATGAAAAAGATAGATGGGTATATTAAGTTTCATACAATGTTACAATATAAAACACATGATTTTAACAATTGAAAAATTATCGAATAATCAACCATTTGAATAACATAAAATTTCAACGATGTGATTTATTGTTAAAATGTATCAAACTTGTACATCTTCATGTTTTTTTCTCTTTTTCATGTTTTATTTATCTATATATTTAAAATTAGGGTAAATTGCATTATATCACATGCGTTTGAACTTATATTGCACCATCTGTTGTTTAAAAATCATCAAATAACCACTTGCGATTTTAAAAAATTAGCAGATTACCACATATTTTTAACGACAGACAAGTGATAATTCCCAAATTTCTTAAAATCACAAGAAATTATTTGGTAGTTTTTATACGATAGATGGTGCAATGTAAATCAAACTAAACGAGAGGTGGTGTAAAATAATTTACCCTAAAAATTATAAAGTAAATTCTATTAAAAAAATATATAAAATGTATTGATAAAAATCAGAAAAAAGTGGTAATGGAGATTAGAGAGGAAAGTTCCATACTTTGTGACTCATTCTCTAATTCATAAATGAGTACTAAGAATTCAAAATACATTTAAGACTTGATTTAGTTTTCCCATTGAGACCTTTTCGAATCTTTGAATAAGTGAAAATACCTATAATCTTATATTTCTTTGATCGTTATACGTAGATGCAAAAAGTTTAGATTGAGAAATAAATAAAAAAAATTCTCACATTTTCTCTGGATAACGCATTATAAATAAAAAAAGATTTAGTTGTGATAGTTAGATATGAAATTCTATTTGAAAAATAATATTATAGTCAAACGCCTACGCTTTTGAAATTGAATTAGAATCGATTATCAAGATTATTTAAAAAAGGTCAACAACACTTTAGTATATATTGACATATAAAATATCATTTTAATAAACGAAATTTTCATTGATTTCACTTTGATACTAAAATTACTATCAGAAGTACTAAAATTACTATAAAAAATATTAAAGTTATTATCGAAAATATTAATGTGAAAACGTAAAATATTTGTTTAAAATAAAAAAAAATTCTCTTGAAAAGTATTAAAGTGTCCTTTTCTCATTTAAAGATGAGATGTCTAAAACAGTACTCTCTCCGTTTTTTATTAGTTGCTTTTTTAGACTTTGATTCTCTTTTTTCTTTACTTGTTTTTCTCACATTTCCAGACAAAAATAAAAAAAATTGATCTTATAATACATTTTATATATTTCAATAAAATATAAAATTTCTCATTTCTATGTAAATTAAATAAGGGAAAGTATGGTATAATAATAATAAATTTAATATATTTATATTTATTAATTATTAACCTTAGTTTATGTGAAAATCTCCTAATAAAAAGGAGGAAGTATATAGTAATACAATCATGTAAAATGAGTATGAGCGAGCGAGGTCCTGTGTAGTAATTAGAAGAAAACTTGAAGGGACAAGGGTTAGGTAATTAGGGCATGGAGGGGACATGGGGCGGGTTTCGCGGGCACCATGTCCGTCCGATCATCTGAATAATTGTTTATATTATTAAATTTATTTAAACAATGTCTGACTCATCTCCACGATAAAGCCGTCCTTCTTTTATTCTGTTCATCCATGAGCAGAATTTCCCTTTAATCATATCTAAAATAATGAAATGATTTTGAACAACATATCAATGTCCCACGTTCTTCTCGGTTCTGATTCCAGAAGTACTCCAAAGTACCCCCCCCCCCCCGCCCCCACCCCCACCCCCACCCCTCTCCCTCCCTCCCTCCCTCCCTCCCTCCCTTTATAAATCTATTTATATTATAAGAATGTCTTAAAAAATGTTAAGCAGATTCTAAGAATTAAGATAACAAAGTAGTGTTTAATATTTAATCGAAATTAGATGGAGTAAGACGTCAGAGAGTTGCCTAACATCTAAACAAAAGAATTAATCAACGTAAGAGACAAAAATTTTACAGCCAGGATTCATATACATATATACTAACTATATTTTAATGTACAAAGATATTTTTTTTATCTCATGGATTCTCATTTTTTTTTTAATATTACCCTCTTCTAATTCATTTTCTTTCATTAAAGTCCTTTCTTATTCCACATGTTTACTTTCGTTAAATCATCATGATCAACTTCTACTTTAATCAATTCTTTCTTTTATTAAAAGTTATGAAATCCATATTTAAATTAGAGGGTTTTAAAACAAAATATATGTATATAATATAACAAATAGTTTATATGCATGGATGATTGAATTATGGACACAAAATCAATTGCAATATTTGATAGTTTAATTAACATAATTATTTTATCTATTTAAAATTAATTCTATGGAATAAGTGTAACAATTTTAAGTGAATATTGAGTAATTTTGAAATATATATTATCATAACTATTTTGAAGAATATACATAAATATATTATAAATTATACAAATAAAATCTATGTTACGATCATAATTATATTGTTTGACTCAAAATATTATTATTTTTTATTTGAGCTATTCTTTGCACTTATTAAATCAACATTATTTCATTATATTTGTTTTAATTAACATCTTCGATTATAATTGGTTAAAGTGTAATTTTCTTGATTAAGTTGGATTAGTTTAATAATTGCCTAATGAATTTTGTTATGTGTGTATTTATAATAGTTTCTTCTAATTAATAATTATTAAGATTTACCATATATTACATTTTATTTTCTAAGTATTGTAGCTTTCAATATGACTTAAGGGTGTATTATCTAATGACAATAAATGTTTCAAATATTTTTTATATTTTATTTTTGTATGATATCTCTAATTTTGTATTTGAATGTTGGGGATAAATTTACAAATTTATAATTAACTTTTATATCTATAATAAACAAGAGTACATGTAAGAGAATATGTTTTAATTACAATTTGAAGTATAATTTATCTTGACTTCACTCGAATTTAATTGAGATTTTTAATACTACTTAAAAAGCTATTATTGAATAATTTAAATATAGTGTTAGAAATCATATTCATTGTCATTTTTAAGTACTATATTTTATTGTCTTTTTTTTCCTTAAATTTTGTTAGTAAAATTATAATTTTTTTTCTCAATGTTAATTTTATATTTACTCGCCACTTTTTATTCATTGTTAACTAATTTATTCTACTTAAATAATCAAATCTACTACTTATGGTAATTTATATTTTTTTATTTGTTAGCATTTGTTTAGCTTCTGTACTAATAATAAATGACAAAATAAAATTCAAATACTCTACATACAATAGATATGTATTTTAAGTTAAAAATCTATTCCATAATTAAAATAATTACAACATTTAACTTTTGGTTTCACATGGTTCAGCATTACTTAATTTATAATTCAACTTCTTTTAACTATTGTAAAATTCAATTCTTTTTTTGTTATCATTACACAATTTTTTTATTACTCTTTCTATTTTGAGAAAAGAGTCACAATATTGCATTTTTTACATATAATAAGGTTGTGTTTTTTATTAAGCTTTCTTTTTAGAAATGTTTTTTTTAATGAAATTTGATATTATTATAAAAGTGAAGATGATAAGATAAAAAAAATTATAGATAAATATTAGAGATTATACGAACGTAATTATTTTTATGGAATCAACTAAATTTTCAAATATAATTATTTTTGCACAACCTAGAGAGTATATAATTATTAAAAATATAATTCATTTATTTTTATTACTTTTTAACCTTACTTTTGTTCTATTTTTCTACTATTGTTTTATATGTATACTTTATTCAGTAAACATTTTTCATTCTAATTCAAATTCAGTTAAAAAATTTTACAACAAAATTGATGTGTAACTATTACTTTTTATTTCTTTTTCTTAAAATCTTTTTTATATAATTATTTCATGACCATGTGATGAATTTATTTATGACTTTGTTATTATCAAATCGATAATGGAGTATATAATATATATATATATATATATATATATATATATATATATATATATATATAT
>CM025782.1:3845125-3869846 GCA_014636745.2 Centella asiatica
TATATATATATATATATATATATATATATATATATATATATATATATTAAAGATGAATAAAATATATGAGATCACAATTGAATTTTCAAAGTCATTTGAACTTTGTGAATCTATGAACTTAGTAATAATTGATAAATGTGTTAAATTATTTTTATATCGTATGATTAAAATTAAATTAATTTATACAAATATGATATTAAACAACAATGAATTTGACATTATATTTTAAACTAGAGAAAATATATAAATACAACTATTAATAAAATATTTAAATTATATAATAAAATAAAAATAACTCGTACTTATACGAGTTGCGAGAATATAATATAAAATGTATCAAAACGATCCAACGAGTTTGTTAATGAATTAACTTATTAAATTATATATGAATTTAAATTAAAGTATATTTTCAAGTCGCATAAAATTTTGGTAGTTATTTGAGGATATGGATTTTGTTAAACTTTTCGTCAAAATTAATCTCGAAAGTAATTGTAATTATAAAAACTGTAATATCATATTACAATTCTTAAACTAAAATTTAAAATAAACGATATCAAGGATTTTTTTAATCAAATATATACATATTGTATATAGAATTTACAATAGAAACAAATAACTAAGACGAAAAAAAACATGTAATAATAAACTTAATTTGAAATGGAAACAAAGATTATAGCATCAAACATATGTTTACGTGGAATTTAATAAATGTCAGAAAATTTTATATAATTTTAATTTTTTATACAAGATAATCATGCTTAGCAATCTCCCAATGATTGGGATTATGACTCTTTGACGCTATCATTTCTTTCATTAATTGTTTCTTTAACATTCTAATCTTTCAAATTTCAAAAAGGCCTTATTACGACTATTAATTAATTAATTAATTAATTAAACGGTTGTGCTATTTTAGTTAATCCATCGGTTCATGAACTTGGCCCACCTATGCGTTGTACTGTGCCTGGTGTGGGCCCCACAGTGGACTCCTTAGTTCATTAAAAACAGAGAATCAAGAACAATAACTAGCTATTAACAATTCATTACACGATTTGAAGTAAATTCTCTTTTCTTTTTTGCTACTAAATGTTTACGTTTGAGAGATGTTTGGAGGATTAAGATAATTATTTACTATCCGGAAATACCATTAATAATATAATGAAAGCGTCTGTCGAATTTTATTAAACTAAACAATTGTTTGCATTTTAAGTCAGTTGTTACTACATATTATTCGTCATTTGAAAATTAGAGATACGATTTTTATTTTTAAAGTCAAATGACGATATATTAAAATTTAAAATTATTTTAACTTATTTGATTTTAATTAATACAATTATTATAATTTTTAATTTATGACAAAAAATTTTGATCACAACATAACTTATATTTATAACTTTTATAGATTAAATTAATTTTAAAATTTAATATATTATTATTTGACTGAAAAATTAAAACATATCTCTAGCCCCGATAAAGAGGAGTAACATTCTTAATTTATAGTAGAATCTTGATTCTTGGGTATAAATATATACTTCCCCCAATTCATTTCACGTCAAACTGAACCAAGCTAGCTTCTCTCAACACTAGATATCACCAAAAGCCAACATTTTAACATATCATTCATCACTCCAAAATCCAAAAACTGCAAGTAACTTGAAATATATGGAGCCTGTGGGAGTTTTTATCAAAGAAGATTGGGAGTGCGCATTAAGCAAAATGTTTTCTTGCGATGAAGAAGAAGGCGATATCGCGCTACAATTCTTGCAAGGTCTTGGAACTCCATCCGATCTTTGGCCTAATGGTCAAGCCAATGATCATAACAATGTAGCTGTGTTTGATGAGAGTACTTTGCTGTTTTCATCTGAAAATTTTAACACTGATTCACATCTTTCTCAAGATATTACTACCACCATTTATAGCAGTACTAGTCCTACTAACTATATTGTTTGTTATCCAAGCCATTATGAGAACCAACATTATATTTGTGACTCTAATATTCTTCCATTGATGAATAACATTCATGAGCCCAACAATTTTTGTGAACAAAATAATGCGTTAGCACGAGTTTTTCCAAATGAGCATGTCAATCACGAAGTTGTTGAAGATATTGGGGGGAGTGGCACAAATGGAAATGTAGATGGAACTCATTTAGGCCTCAAGAGGAAGTTTGAAATGCCAAAACAGCCCGAAGCTGTCGACGACTATACATACAAAAATGTGACAGCTGAAAATTCAAAGAAAAAATCTCGGGTTCCAAGAGATAATGTAAGTACAATGTGAAATTATTAAATTCCAATTACATCATTATTGTGCAACAATGTGGTGATGTTATGAGTTAATTTTTGGAAATTACTAAATGTAGAGTTCGAAAAATATGGGGAATGGGCAGCCAAAGAAGAATCAGAAGGTCATTCAAAAAGAGAAGAGTGATGAAAGTAGTAATTTTGTTGCTGCAAATGGACAGATTTCTAGTAGTTACAGCTCTGAAGATGATTCCAATGCTTCTCAGGAGATAGATGGAGCAACTAAGTCAGACTCCAAATTAGGCTCTACAATACCTCTCAATTCAAGTGGAAAGGCAAGAGCTGGCAGAGGGGCTGCAATTGATCCTCAAAGCCTCTATGCAAGGGTATTATATTTTTCACTCATACTTTATTTGTTCCAAAATATACAAATAATTTTGACATTTGAAATTCAATTTGACTCGTTATATTTCAAACCCTAATGTGAATTCACATGAATTTGGTGCTAGGCTACTTCTACACAAAAAATATGCACAAATTGATGTGACTAAACTCTATAGGTGATTGGTGAACCCTGATAAGCTCACAATTAAAAGTTTAATGGTTGATAATTTATTATCATGTGTTTGTGTAAGTTGTTAGTGTCCATATTATTTCTTTTAGAAATAATCTCTTCGCTTTTGTACAAAATTCCCTGATATTGCAAGGTTAAGTGGCAAAATTTTGTTTTTGGCAAAGTTTTTCCAATTCTTTTTCATTTGACATAATATTTCACAGATTGTTTGAAATTGTATTTCTGTAAGCGCGTTTATTACAGATTAAGTCAACTTATTTCAATATTGATATGGAAATGAGTCCCAATATATAATAGAATCAACAAGTGGACTCTAAGATGGACGGAATAATTGAATTTCGGGTAGGGAAGTGTTTAGATACAAAAGGGGCTTCTGGTTAATGGTTTATTTTCTGAACATTGTTGCAGAAAAGAAGAGAGAGAATAAATGAGAGACTGAGAATCCTCCAAAACCTTGTACCCAATGGCACAAAGGTTGACATTAGTACCATGCTTGAAGAGGCAGTTCACTATGTGAAATTTTTGCAACTTCAAATAAAGGTAATTGATGCAGATTCAAATATAGAAAGCTAGTCTGCTTGGTTTTCCAATTTCCCTTTCTATAAATATATATGTATATGTATATTTTAACTAATATCTATTATAATTATTGTTGCTTTGTAGTTGCTGAGCTCTGATGATATGTGGATGTATGCTCCCATTGCTTACAATGGGATGGACATGGGTCTGTACCACAAGATTTCTGCGACACTTTGATATTGAAAAATGAGAATCAATTGAGAGCTGCTAAAAGTTTCATATTCTTAATTGTAAACATTTTCTTTTATAAGAAAAAATTATATAAAATAGGAAATTATTTAAGCTGACTTGTATTTTTTAGTCATGAGAGTAAAATTTTCTCATGTTCTTATACATAATGACAAATCCAAATTGTTTGCCTGCACTTGTTTGGTCAGATGAGATGGCTTCATTTCGGTTGGGGGTTATATTGGATACAATCGATTAATTACTTAAAATAGTCCTAATTTGACATTAGTGGTGGATCAGTGTCTAACTTCATCTAATCCACCACAATTTGTAATTCGAAAAATATGATAATGGGTAGCATAATAATAGTGACCATTGAACTGTATAAAACTTTATATGCATTAATATGTTGTATATTATTACAGAACTTAAACTAATATAAAGATTATAAAAATCAATTAGTTAGTGAATTGATTCATTAAATTACAAATCTAAATTAATATATATATATATATATATATATATATATATATATATATATATAGATAACTTTAATAATCACTTTGTTAAGTCAGTTTATTTTATCAAATTTGTTACGCTTCTTATTGAAGTTGAATTCGAAAACAATTGTATAAATTTGGGTAAAATGCATTGTTCTCCATATAGTTGAGCCCAATTTACGTTCTACCACGTATGAATTAAAAATTTCTAAATAACTACGTCTGGTTTTATAACTAAAAATTGACAATATTTACTAAAATATATTACATTTATTAAAATACAATAAGAAAAAATATACTAAAAACTATTACTCGTACCATGAACGATGTCACAATCATTTATAGTAAAATACGTCCTTACTAAATTGAAATTACTCATAAAACTTATTATTTTATTTACTATATTAGAATTGAATTGTGTAAGGTAGTATTTTCTAGAGTTTTGATGATAACAATTTAAGGTAAATTATTTTAGGTAGCTCCTCTCCATAAGACATACATTGCATTTTCATGAATAAATATTTTACTTATTTAAGTAAAATATATTATAATTTATATGAGAGATGTAAACTATAATTAATTTGCACATATAAGTAAAACAAACAAGTTTACATGTGAGATGTACGCTAATTTCATACAAAGTGTGGATATACAACTTCAAAGAAATATTTTCTTTATATCTACACAGACATTGTTTACATCTTACTTTAGATGTAAATACAACATAAATACAAAATGGCTAATCTAGGAATAGTCATTTTCTTAGAAACACACCTTTACACACTTTATACACCATCATACTTTCACTCTATCTCTACACCATCATACTTCTATTTTCTCCATCTTTTACATTCACCCTCTCCATCTCTATATAAATATATCCCACCACCACCATTTTCTCTATACAACGACCAAAGTCTCTCTCTCTCTCTCTCTCTCTCTCTCTCTCTCTCTCTTCTCTCCAACTTAATATACATATATGAGAGAGAGACACACATATATATATATATGGGGCCAATTCATAACTAACGTTAGCTACCAATACTTTCGTATTTAACACATTTCAAACCGTTGATCGGATGATTCAACAGTGGAGATCAAACAATAATATATATATATGACTTTTCGCCAATGTAACCGTTTCCACCAGTCACATTGGCAGAAATGTGTATTTTCTTTTTCTTCCATGCTTTTGGCTGTACTGTCCTTGTTCGTTAGACGTATACATTATGGTAAAAAAATCTAAGTCAAAAAATCTATCTTATTCCATCGCATGTAAGATTCCTTCTTCATTCTCTTGTTTTATGAATAATTTTTTTTAATCTAACTCATTTGTTAAAAAATATTTCTCTATCACAGATCAGATCAGCATATTTCAGGTTGACATTTTCATCAGGTTCTTTACTCTTCATTGTTTTAATTTTAAATGAGTGATAACTATAAAATATATGATGCCGATATATTTTTTGATGATTTAGATTCTGATATAAAAATAAATGTTGACAACAAGGAACATCATTTTGGCAAAGAAAATAATTTGGAACAAGAAAATAATTTGAATGACAAAGAAAACAAAAATTTAGACAATGATGATGTTCCTCCTCCGTATATGGTCAAATATTTACAAGTATATTTGAAGCTCAAAAATTCTATAATGCATATGCTCATCATCTTCTAATGCAGATTATCCTCTGCTGAATGAATTATCCACCGAGGAACAAATTTATCCTCTGATGCAGATTATCCTTCGATGAAGAAATTATCCACCGAGTTGAGTTATTTATCCTCTAATGAACAAATTACATCGTTGAAGGATAAATATCGAAGGATAATTATTATCCACCGATGAACAAATAACACGTCGAAGGATAATACTTAGATAAATCCACGTTCAAAAATTTATCTGTTGGTGTTTATAAAATACGTAAACAGCTGATGTACAATTTATAAACCTATCAATTCTAAGTACAATTTACAAACCTATCAATTCTAAGTATATCAACAATTACAAAGTAACCACCCTTCTTCTTCATCGGAATTCATCTCCAGTGATCCAACTATCTTATAACCTCTAGGGGATTCCTCACAGTTCCTTTATGCAGTTCCCAAGCAACACACAAGCGAAAAATAGATGCATGTTCAACGGTCCATATTAGTTTTAGTGGGATTTAGTCCTCGTGAGAGTGCATCCATGTATCTACATACGTAAATACCGCATTTTGAACCATTTGGTTGTTTCTCCACTTCAACCTTTCTTTCGATTTTTGAATCTCTTTGGGGCCATCTCATCTCAGGATCCACTTGTCTAAACAACATAGGTACAAGCCTCTTATGCTCATTTCAAAATTAAAAAGGGTTCATTAATAACTTAATTTGGAAATGATATACAAATAAAAATAAATAATTAACCCAACTCCAACACCCGCACTGTATCTTAATTTCAACTGTATCGGAGTCATCTCAAGATACATAAGATCAATTATTTTTATTGCCTATGCCTTTACATTGAACATCATGTTTTCCCTGGATGAGTATTGTAGAAGAGGGTTGAATACAATACTCTTAACTTTTCAGACTTTTTGCAAACAATGAACAAAATGAATGAACAAGTATTTTGTTGTATCTTCTATGTGTTAAAAAGATTTAACAATAAACTCAAAATAACACAGTAATTTCAAGACTAATAAAGTTTATTAATGTGACGACCCGAAATTTTATTTTCTTAAATAATAGAAATAAAATGTTTATGAGATGATTCCCTTTGAGGTATGAGTTTTAAATGTTTGAGTATTATGTCCATGAGATGTCCAAAATTTAATGATCTCAATTTCCTTTGTAAAATCGTCCAAGGAATTTGAATACATTAATCTCAGAATCTTGTATGAGATTAATTTAATCAAGCATGAATAAAGATTGATGTTATGGAATATGAGTGTGGAGGTTATCAAGTTTCATTCAAAACAATTTGAATGGCTTACGTAAGGGAAATGATCTCTTATGTATGTATGATGTTTGGGGTAAGAAGCTTTGTGTTTATTGGTTAAGTCCCCTGAAGGATTTAAGAGTTTAAGAATGATGACATCATTTTGTACGTATGTTAATTTGGTTAATAAGTTGCTTGTGTGTCATCAGTGGATTAAACGTATGTGCATGAATGACAGCAGCTGCTTGTTACATATACTTAGCTGTTAAGAATCATGATAAGCAGCCGTTTTACCGTCCAAATTAGCCAATCACTTTATTTCAAGGCTTAATCTCAACCTACTATAAATATCTCATTCAGAGGAACATTTCAGTCTCTTTTGAAAGATTTTCTCTTCCAAAGTTCTTCTTTAAACTTACCATCTTCATACAATTTCAAGTTCTTTTTTTTGGACAATTACTTTCAAACAAGCTTTAATTCCTACCATCAACGCAAGAGGTAAGAATCTTATGTTCTTCTCTGTTTTCTTCTTGCATAGCATCCGTGAGTATAGGTTGTGTGTGCTAAGTCTTCAGGAACGAATAAAGCTTTTAAAGAATATGTTGTTTTATGAAAAGAAGCTTATGCACCACAGAACAGATGATTATGTATCCTAGGTTTGAGTTCGTTCATTTTGAGTATCATTCTTGTTCTTGAAAGATTTTCCATGGTAGCAAAAACAAGCTCTAATGTTAGTCTCTGACGAGATAATTTTAGTCTCTGATGAGATACTTTAGTCTCTGATGAGATAGATGTTACTCTCTGATGAAGGATTTTCTTAGTCTCCGATGAAGGAATTCTTAGTCTCTGATGAGTTAATGTTAGTCTCTAATGAGTTAATATTAGTCTCTGATGAGTTAATATTAGTCTCTGATGAGATGTTGTCAGTCTCTGATGAGATGTTGTTAGTCTCTGATGAGATGTTCTTTAGTCTCCGATGCTTTAAAAATCTTAGTCTCGGATGACGTCAGCCTTAGTCTCCGATGAGTTAAGATGATGTCATCAGTCTCTGATGAGTTATTTAGTCTCGGATGACGTCAGCCTTAGTCTCCGACAGGCTGAAGTTTAGTCTCCGATGACGTCATCCGTAGTCTCTGATGGGCAAAATACGTTAGTCTCTGATGGCTAAAGATATTAGTCCCCGATGAGTTTGGTGATGGCCAATCTTTCCCTGTCGATCAGAACCCATTCTCCTGTTAGATGTGTAACGGTCTGAAAATCCCTCAGGCTTGTTTAAAATGAAAAGTCTCATTTTCCCGTTGCAACAATTGATTTCATTAAAAGTCAAGAGAATAAAAATGCTCGGACATCACAGACATCACATTTGTACATACTCACATTTATATTCTAAGCATAGATTCTCATGCTATGTCAGCATGTATGTTTTTCAAAGGTATTTCACCAAGCAAGTGAATTAGATTTAGCTCAGCTAAGGACAAAAACAAGTATATTCTCATTCCTATGCTTATTTTAGAGCATGGTCAATTGATTCGATGTGCGTACAAGGTTATGACTTTATGTTTAAATTTCCTTGTGAATCAGAATGCTATGCTTTAATTTCCGCTAGCATGTTATGAATGAAAGTGCATGGATATAACTGAGCTTTGATTTATCAATTATTTTTTTTCAATCTTATATCTATGCAAATGTATGAGAATGTTTCCACTTGGCCATTGAGCAAGTGCTTATGTTAGTCTTAAAAGGAGAGATGTCGTACGTAGTTTACGAGAACCTCCTTTAAGCTAAATAAGACATGCAAGATGGTTAAGAAAGGAAGGAAGGAAGAATTCAAAATCTCAAATCAAGATATGTTTTTAAAAGTGCTAGAGGTTTTGACAATTGAATCCGTCATACCTCACAAATAGTTTGAACCCTTGTTACCCACTATACATGATTATATACTTGCTGAGCGTAAATCGCTCATCCTTGCTATTGTTAAATATTTTACAGGTGATAAAGGAAAGATATATGGGCTTAAGGTTTCTGATGAGTTAACTGTGGGTACTGATGACGAGAAAAGAGGACTGAAGATGTAAGGGCTCAATTGTAGTGTTAAGTTTGTTGGACCTACGGGTCACAACGTTTTGTAAGGATGATGATTAAAGCAAATGTAATAGTTTAGTTTCTGCTGCAAGTTTTGTACTCTGATTAATTGTAAGGATGTACTATTAATCACTTTAGTACATTAAGTTTGTATGAATGTGAGGTTGTTGTTTGTTTCCTTCCCCTGACGGCGCCCGGGTCCCTTGTGGGATTTTTGGGGTCGTCACAATTAATCTCAAGGTTTTTGCTACAACCTGATTTTTTCAATCAGCTTCCTTTTCTGAAACAAGAGAGCTTCAGCTTCTATATTCTACAGAGAGAGAGAGATCTCTTTTTCTAATTTGTTTTATTTTTATATATAAGAGAAAGACTGTCTATTATGTTTCTTGTTCAACATTCTTTCTTTACATGAAAGTGTATAAAAGTATGCAAACAGAAGCTGATATAGTAAAGATATGGAAAGATTGTTTCTTGTTCATTCCTATTTTTCTGTAGACTGAGCTTACCTCCTTTTTCTTCTTCTTTTTGGTCTTACTCCATATTAGGAAAGAACCTTTTCATTTCTCTCTCTTATGTTTTGTTGTAGACCTGCCAAGATCAGAAAAGTAGCTATAAAAGTCTAATCACTTTTCTTTCCTGTTACTATAGCTCTATCTTGTCAGTGCGATCACTTTTCCTTAAACTTTAGTGCATGAAATCTGTGGACTTCAGCGATGGTCAAAAGCAAACTTCGGCGCTGAGTTAATTATTCCCTAATAGCACTCACTTTGGTGCTGAGTTCTTTAACCACTAATAGCGCACACTTTGGCGCTAAGATTTTTGTCCACTGCTGACCCACACTTTGGCGTTGCACAGCTCTGTTTTGAACTTTGGCACTCATGGAGATTTCCCGACAAGTTTAGCAAAGAATTGTTTATCCCTTGATGACACACTTTGGTGCTGAGTTGCCTATCCCCCGATGACATACACTTTGGCGCTTAACTCTTTAACCCCTGATAGCGAACACTTTGGCACTTCACAACTCTATTTTGAACTTTGGTGCACATGGAGATTGCCCGACGACTTTGGCATTGAGTAAACTTGGTTCTATTTGGTTTCAGTGATTGTGAGGTTTTGGCGCTATTGTTTAGAGTTAAGCGTTGGAGTACTTAGTCCTAACTTTGGCGATAGTCAAATGAGTTTGGTGATAGTCAAATGACTTTGGCGCTGACTTCTTGAGTTAGCTCTTGAACAGTTTTGATTCCATTCTTCAGTGTAAAATGCCTTTGAGATATTCTCACCATTTATTTGTTTGTTGAGACATGAACATCTTAATAAACTTCTCTTACACAACTTTATTCCCATGATGAACTTGTGAAGAATTCTAACCCTTTTTTAGCGTGTTTTCCAACTTCATTGACAAAACAACTTCATAGAAATAACATAGTCGTGCTTCTAAATTTGACAAGACTACATTTGTTAAGTTATCTATTCCTAAAATACAAATAGGCAATCATCAAACCCAACACATCAACATAACAAAATGTTCATGTAATCTAGAATAAAAAGGCAAGAAAATGACTTGATATTCCAAGACATGCAAATCACCCCATTGTAAGTAATGTTACACAAACTCAACTGCATTTTCGTAATTCCTCTAACCGAATAGATTTGTCATGGTTTGACCCACATCAACGAAGAAAGTCGACAAATAGTAGATATTTCTTTTGAACTTCCCTTCAGCTCGTCTGACAATGTGTCTCTTTCTGCTAACAATTCTTGATACACATCAACAATTGTGTTACCTATC
The DNA here is from genome assembly GCA_014636745.2 of Centella asiatica. Lineage (NCBI taxonomy): Eukaryota > Viridiplantae > Streptophyta > Magnoliopsida > Apiales > Apiaceae > Centella > Centella asiatica. The sequence continues at coordinate 3,855,981 of CM025782.1, forward strand.
CATGACTTGCTAGATAATTCTTTGGCCTCCACCTAGTTAATACTGTATTCTCCAATCCTTCTTGGCCAATACTTGGGAATGCCAACTGGTTCACCATTGAACTAGTATCGAGTCAACCAATCTACCTTTGAAGGTATTAATGGCTTCACCATACTACCCTTTACCGGAGCCATTAAAAGATCGCGTCTTGACACTTTGTCCAGATTACCAGGTGATGAAGTGAATGCAGAGAATCCTAATTGGAGGAAAGGATTAGTTGGTGCTATTTAGGGGAAATGATTGAAATCCAAAGAAAAAGAAATGAGAGGATCTGAAGTAAAAGTTGGAATGAAAATAGGAGGTTCTAAAGCATCAGTGAATGAGGGAGTGTAAAGAGGATGCTCTGAACTAAAGGGGAGTGTCATGGCAGTGGAGGTCATAGATGTGATAGGGGGCGGAACCTCCGGAGCGGTGCTTGCAAGAGTAACATCAAGATGAGAGAAACGTATCTGAGTAAGCAATTGTCTATTATCATGCACCGATGCTTGATATTGTTGCTCAATCTCAAGTGATTTGTTCTCCCATTGCTGCAACAAACCAAAAGTCTTCTTCAACTACAAATACAAATATTAAAGAATGATAAAATAAGTTAATAAACATTTAACAAAGACAAACATTAAAGAATAATGGGATTAGTTACGTACCATGTCAATTACTTTAACTTGATCAAACATCACTCGGTTTCTATATTGAAGATCAGTTGGGTCTGGTTTTGCAATAAGTCTCTGAGTGATCTTATGGTACCACAGATAGTATACATCCATGTCCAATATATTTTCTTTCTTATTCTTTGATACCAACAACCCAACTAAATTATCCTGAAAATCATTCCACAATTCGATATACAGGCCACTAAGAGCTTCATAATCAACAACATCAAATCAATTGTTCTTCTCAACAGGCATCTTCAATGAAATGTGGTCAAATGGTGGTTCAGGTAACCTCTGATGATGGCCAAATTGCCTCAGAACTCTATTAGGCATTTGAAACTCAACCTCATCAAAATGGATTAGGGGGATTCAACAATTAAAAAATAATCTCGCCATCCACGCATCTTCAACATCCTCGTCTACCTTATAAAGATGTCTATAAGGCCTCCAATTGATCTTGTCCCTTGGTTGGTTCTCAAATTCTTGTCTGTACAAGGGTACATTGTGGTGAGGATCAAATCGCCTATCACTGTAACGAGCATGCTTGGTATATGCATATTCGATAATACGCGACCGCCAATCAACTAAGCCGGTATGTGGAAATGGACGACCAATCCAAAGCTTGTTATATGCCCGAATCTATAGAACACTCATGCATCTTGTTATCCTTCCTGGCATAGAAACTTTCTTATTTTGCTCCTTAAAATGGGATGCGTGATGGAGTGCTCAATATATAGATGCTAGCACGGCTGACCCCCAAGCATAGATGACAATGTCCTCTATAGCTCGAACAAAAAACATATACCTATAAGAAAAAGTTCAACATATATTCAATTTTATATAATTAATGGAATTAATAACAAAATATAAAATTACTATAACTTTAAATCATACCTTGTTGGGGATGTGTCTTTTGTGTTGGTTGGAAACAATATTACACCGCACAACCATAATATGTACACTCTAGTGTAGACCGCTACATAGTACTTTGGTGGATCATCTGGTAGTTCACTACATATTTCAATCAACCACTTTAAACGAATTCCACCTCCATGCTTCGCTACCTTATACCACCTATTATACCATCTTTCACCAAAACATTATTTAAATAATTTCCTTTCTTATTTCTCACTTAAAGCACGACAAGTGAGAGGTTTCCTGTTAAGTGGTAAACCAAGTATATAATATATGTACTCCAATGTGATTATCACCTCACCACGATTCAAGTGAAATGAATTAGTCTCAGATCTGCATTTTTTGGCTAATGTAGTTATAAGGCTTGCATCGTACCTTGGACATATACAACCAAAAGTAAATGCGTGAAATCTAACAACATTTAAAATTTCTTTTTGTTCATCACTTAGAATCCACGAATCATACTTTTGGTTTGTCTTTTGAGCAACCTCTAAAGTCATAAACTCATTATGGTTATAAACATGTGAAGACACATAAGACAGTTGATCATTCAATACACTATCATCGTCCGCACCCGAAAAATAATCAAATTAATCCATGACAAACTACAAAATTTTAACAAAACATTACACACAACCATATAAACATATATACACATATACACATATATACACACTACAAGTACAATTATTTTGAGAAAAATTAAATATACACATTGTCATTCATTCATGGGAGAACAATATACATACACATATTGTTAGGAATATGACATTTGATGATGATGTGTAATACTTAGAATTGTTAGGTTTATAATTATATTGTAGCTACTGAATATGTTGTATAAACATCAATAGATATGTAGTTCAGATGAAGCTAAAAGTTGTCTTAAGTTTTATCCTCCAACAGTGGAAACTGTTGTTCATCGGAGGATAACAGACAAATTAGTGGATATTATCCTCTTATAATGTAAATTGCACATCAGAGCATAATTAGAGGATAAACATTCAAAGCAACCTGTCAATAGAATGATTCTGAGCCTCAGTGGATATTCTACAGAAATACTCATCACCAGATAAATTTACTCATCACCAGATATTATTCTTTTGATGATAAAGTTGTGCTTCAGTGGAAGAAGCTGAAATCATATTTCAGATAAGGAAGCCAGACTTAGAGGATTTAAATCCAAGTCTATGTGAAGCTAAATTTTAACTTCTAATATCTTAGTTCAGGGATGCATTTAGAAAGTTTAACAAAGTCAAAGTCAGAGACTGAAGATAAGTTGAATTTAGTCAAGTCTATCGAAGACTAAGTATTATGCTATCGGAGACTATTATTGAAGCTGTAAGAGACTAAAGTAAAGTTACTCTCTAATGCAATGCATAGTCCTAATTCAAGTAGAAGTTCAATTCAGTGCATATAAAGAAATTATGTTGAAGACGAAGTTGGTTAAAGGATAAATGGCTTGCCACAACAGACATCTACCAGAGTTCATCAGAGGTTATGAAATATAACGTGTCAATGTTTGGGATGCAGCAGAGTTCTAATTTGATTAGAGTTCTAAAATTTAAAAGAAGCTAATTGAATTAAAACTGGAACAATTCAAGTTCTCAGAGTTTGAGAAGGAAAAGGAATATTAGAGTTTTTAGCAATCCTAAACCTAATAGGATTTGATGTTGAACTAGAAGCCAACCGAGTTCCAAATCAGAGTCGCATCAGGAAACAAAGTTGGGTAGCTAATCTGAATTAGGATATATATATATATATATATATATATATTCAGGTTTAAATTAGATAAAATTAAAACAAATACAGAAAGAAGCTATAATTGGTTTACAAAGAGAGCAACTATATCAAATACATAGAGAGTTAAATATTGAGAGATACAGAGTAACAAATATATAAAACTTGAGAAGCTAGGATTTATATTCTAAAATAAGTTGTTATTCACGAATAGAGTTTAGAAGCTAATAATCATTATTTTGATTATTAGATAACTTTTGTAAATCTTGATTCATATTAATAAATTTTAGAAGTTAATTGTGATATAATGCATTCTATTAATTCCGAATTCTTTAATATAGTATATTCCCTAAGTTCACAAAGCACGAAAGAATTTTGTGGTTTGCATTCAACCCTCAATTCTACAAACCATCTACTTTGGGATAAATAATTGGTATCAGAGTAGACTATTTTGATATATAAACAATGATTTAAAGATGGGACACAAGGATGTCAATGTTAAAATTCATATACTCAAGAGGAATGAATACTTTATGTGGAAGAGAAAAATGTTTCTACACATGGAATCAACTGATTCACAATATGCAGACATTTTAAGAGAAGGACCAGTTACGCCTATAAAAGGTGTGCCACGGAAGACTGTTGATGGCAATCCCAGAAACCTTTGTGCCTAAGCACACAGAGGAGTTCACCAAAGAAGAAAAAGAGGAAGTTCTGAAAGAAAGATCATGAACATTCTCTACAATGGGTTGGATAACGACATGTTCAACAGTGTCATTAACTGCCAAATTTCCAAGGAGATCTGAGAGACAATCCAGGTTCTATGTGAAAGAACAAAAGAAGTAAGGGCCACCAAAAGATCATTACTCATTCAACAATATGAATACTTCTTTGCCAAATCTGGTGAATCTATTACACAATTGTATAATAGATTCAACAGACTTATCAATGATCTGAGATTACATGGGAAAGTCTATGAAAACATAAACACAAATATAAAGTTCATAAGGTCATTTCCATAGTCTTGGAATGCCAAGACAACTGCTATAAGAGAAGCTAAAGATATGAGCACCATGTCTTTGGACAAGCTTTATGGGAATCTGAAAAACTATGAGCTTGAAGTGCAACAGAGAAGTGTGATGGATACTGACTTCAAGAAAGAGAAGTCTGTTGCACTTACAACAAAGACAAATAACAAGAAGCTTGATGGGAAAAGAGTTCTAATTAAAGAACTAGATTCTGACCTAGACTCTGATAAAGAAGCTGAAGATGTAGAGGAAGATGAAGAACTCTGCACACCTAAAGATCTAGATGACATTGATGAAGTCTTAGCTTTTATAGCCAGAAAATTCAAGAAGCTTAAATTTAGTAGAAAAAAGATTGGATTCAACAATACCTCTACATCAAAGAAAGAAAGTCAATCTAGCAAGGTTGATAGATCCAAGTTCAGGTGTTTCAACTGTGATGGTCTTGGACACTTTGCAAGTGAGTGCAGAAAGCTCAAGTCTAATAAGAAGACAAAAGAGCCCAAGGATGCTAAGAGATATGAGGGTTACTATAAGAAGTACCTTAAAATCCTCAAAAACAGCAAGGACAAAGGCAAGACACTGATCACAGAAGGTAAAGATTAGGCTAGATCATAATCAAAGGATGAAGAATATATCAATCTAGCACTTATGACCAACTCCTCTAATAGCAATGAAGCTAATGGAAGTCCCAAATCCTTGAAGGTAACTGACTTGACTATATCTTCTACTATGTCCTTATCGGATTACAAAGATAGCCTAGTAGATGTGTGTAAAGATATATATATAATTTGTAGGGAACAATTAGGTGCTTAACAAAAGAAAATGCTAGAATTACAGACAGTAATGAACTCCTAACAAGTAGAAATTGTTTCTTAAAGAGTGAACTAATTATTCTAGATCAAGTCAAAAAAGAGTGCAAAAAGGCATAAAATGATCTTACATGTGCCAAAGAAATAGAAGAATGGTTAAGAGCACAATTAAAGAAAGAGCAAGATATCATCAAAGAATGAACCAACTCCTCTAAGATAGTAAAAAAGACAATAGAAAAATATAGCACTAGTCAAACTGAGGCACTAGGCTATAACAAGGTCCAAGGTAAGCAGCCAATGATTGAGGAGTTGCAATCACTAGAACTACTGAAGCTAGCACAAGTACAAAGACAAATTTGCCCACTGCTCATGTAATCAAATTTGTTCCATTAGTGGATAATCCTACAACTAAGAATAAGACTTCAATTGCCCCTACTATTAATATAAATAAATTAGTGGATGTCAATAAAACTGTGATAGGAAAGAAAAAGAATGTTAGGTTTTATAACATTTGATGATGATTGTACTTAGAATTCTTAGAATTACAAATGTACATTTAGTACTAGTTAATAGCATTTGAATTTTTGTAGCTAGTAGTTTATTCTCTAATTCATGTAATTTATTTTTATACGAGAGTAAATTAATTTGTGTTATAAGAGATTACCAAAACTGCATCAGAGATTTCAACAAGTCAAAGATTATGTTTAGTCTATCGAAGAGTAAGGCAAAAGCTTATCAGAGACTACAGCTTAAAGCATCAGAGACTAATCTTAAGTTATCAGAGACTAAGTGTAAGCCATCGGAGACTAAGATTAAAGCATCGGAGACTAAGCTTAAGTTGTCGGAGACTAAACATAGTTGATCAGAGACTAGAGTTGAAGTAGTCAGAGACTAAAGTAAAATTACTCTCTAATGCGGAACAAAGTTCTAATTGGATTAGAATTTATCTTCGACATGGACATTGAAGATATATGGAAGACGAAGCTGGTTAGGAAACTAACTAGAAAGATAGAATGAACAAAACCTATTCAAAAGATATACATAAAACATATATTGAATAGGATTAGAAGTTGAATTACGATTCAGATTTAGAAGCTGCAATTAATTTTAAAGAATTGTATTAAAAGCTATATGTTTTTATAGATTTGTATCTATACAGTACAGAAATTGAAGTTGGCAATCGATTTGTGATTGTTAAAATTTGTAATCAATTGTTAATCAATAAAAGCAGTTGTTTATAAATTTGTTCTTGTTTTTGTTTTTTATTTTCTGCAAGTTTTAATACTTTGAAGAACAAGAATTCAAAAAGGTTTCAAGAACTTGTATTCAACCCCCCTTCTACAAGTTCTAGGCTATCTCACTAGGACAACAAGTGGTATCAGAGCATTTGATTGACATATTTCAATTAACAAGATCCAGAGATGGCCAATGATGAAGGAAGCAACTCCAACATAATGACATATACAGGAAGTCGTGATGGTGGAACCAGAATTACAGTTTTAAAAAGGGAAGAATATCCTATCTGGAAACAAAAGATGTATATACACTTGAGAGCAACAGATCCTGATTACATTGATAGGATTGATAAGGGTCCTTATCAACCAAGGAAATTTCTTCCTTCAAAAACTGTGGAGGGAACAATAATTGCTGAACACTTTGAACTTGCTCCTGAGAGTGATTATACTAATGAAGACAAGTTACAAGTGTTGAAAGATGCTAAAATGATGAACATACTTTACAATGGATTGGATAAGAATATGTTCACAAACATCATCAATTGCACAACATCAAAACAAATATGGGACACCATCAAAGTCCTATGTGAGGGGACATATCAAGTAAAAAAGAATAAAAGGTCATTGTTAACATAACAATATGAATTCTTTCAACCAAAGCCTGGTGAATTAATAACATCAGTGTATCATAGATTCGATGCTTTGCTGAATAACCTGAAAATATTTGGAAAGTCCTATGATAATGAAGATGTTGATACCAAATTCATGAGGGCTCTCCTACCAAGCTGGGATCCAAAGACAACTGCAGTAAGGGAAGCTCATGATTTGGACATTCTCACATTGGACAGGCTCTATAGAAATCTGAAGACTTATGAACTTGAAGTAGAGCAAAGACAAAAGATGCATGGCAGGGTCAAAGGAGCTGCATTAATGGTTGAGACAAAGATGTCTCATGAAGAGCTTGATGATGAAACCTACATTGTAAGCTCAACTGATAAAGAATCTGAATCCAATACTGATGATGACGTGGAAGAATTCATAGCCTTCATGCTGAAGCAATTCAAGAAATTTAGAGCTAGTAGAAAAGGGAGAAGATCATCCAGAAAATCTAACCCAAAACGAGAAGGTCAAACTTTGACCTTTAATAAGAAGAAAATATGATGTTTCAACTATGATGGGTTAGGGCACTTTGCCAATGAGTGCAAGAAGCCTAGATCTATAGAGAGATCTAAGGATGAAAAGAACAAGAAATCAGGGAATGATCTTGTTGATAAAAAGTACAACTTAAAGAGCAAGGCCTTGATTACTAAAGGCAAAGATTGGATTGACAGTGATTTTGAGGAAAAAATTGTCAACTTTGCCTTGATGGCTCGAACTGGTGAGCCAAGTGATTCTACAAAGGTATGTGATGCAACTCAAAACTTTAATGTGCTTAATCTAATTGATACATCTAGTATAGAAAGCATACAAAAAGATATGTCTGATTTGCATGTTAGTTTAGATCATTGACCATTGAACATACCAAAGTTAAAGAATCACATAACCAACTCTTGAATAGAAATAAATTTCTTGAAGAGAGACAAATATAATTTGATACTATCAAGTCAGAACTAGATAAAGCTCATCACATGATTGATGCTTTGAAAAAGAGGGAATATCACTTAGTCGAACAACTTGAACATGAAAAGGCTAAGATAAAACAATGGAACCAATCCTCTAAAAAGCTGTTAGACTTGGTACGAAGTCAAATGGTAGGTCAAAAATCTGGTCTAGGTTATGATGAGTACCTAGGAAAGAAACCAGATATAGAAGAGATTAATGAAACTGCTGACTTCATAACTAACAAGCCAATTCCTATTAAAAGAATTAATTTTGTCTCACCAGTTAATGAACCTAAATTTATCAACACACAAAGTCAACATGTCACTCTAGTGATAAAGAATGATCAAAAAACAGTGAATACTGTTGAAAAGAATGGAAGCAAAAGACTGAATATAGGATTCATGACCAAGACACAATTAAACAAGAAATTGGAAAATCTTACTAAGTCTAAGGTTGAAAAGTCAGTGGAGTCTAGCAGTGGAAGAAAGAATATGAATGGAAAGATAGGCATTAATAAATATACCAATTATGCTAGAATGCATGATGCTCCTAGAAAAACATGTCATATATGTGGTAATCCCAACCACATTGCTATACATTGTAGGAGTAAAAATAGAGTTCCTATAGTAGAGACTAAACCAACAAAGATAATTAAAGAAAAATCACCTTTAACTAGGTCTAATCATCTTTGCATCAATTGTGGAAATTATAAACTTGGCAATCTCTCTCCTTCAAGAAGCAAGACTATTAATTATCCTATAAAAGTTAAAAACTCTAAAAGGCAATCAACTTCATCTGAGTCAAGTCTTGATTCTAAAACTAGTGAGAAAGGACCCAAGAAAATTTGGGTCCCAAAAAATTCTAACTAGTTGTTCTTACTGTGCAGGGCAAAAAGAAGAAATCATGGTTCTTGGGCAGTGATGTTCAAGGCACATGACAGGAGACAAGTCTCTGCTTTTGCAGTATGAAGAAAAGAGTGGCCCTAAGGTGACTTTTGGAGATGATAGCAAAGGCCATACAAAGGGCTATGACAATGTTGAGCATGGTGATGTCATCTTCACTGAAGTATCACTAGTTGATGGTTTAAAACACAATCTATTAAGTGTGAGTCAGCTATGTGATAAAGGATTCTATGTCACCTTCAAAGAATATCAATGCCAAGTGTGTGACAAGGAATCTGGAAATGTGATATTGACAAGGAAAAGGAAAAGGAATTTGTATATTGCAAACCTAATCTCTTCCACTGATCAAATCACATACCTTTATAGCAAAGCCTCAGCTGATGAAAGTTGGCTTTGGCATAAGAAGCTCTCCCACTTAAACTTCAAGAGCATCAACAATTTGGTGAGAAAAGGCATGGTAGCTGGCATTCCTCAATTGGAGTTTACACAAAAAGGTTTGTGTGATTCATGCAAGAAAGGAAAACAAAAAAGTGTGTCATTCAAGAATAAACTAGTAACATCAATCACTGACCCTTTACAGTTATTACATATGGACTTATTTGGTCAAGCGAATGTGATGTCAATATCAAGAAATGAATATGCCTTGGTTATAGTGGATGATCACACAAGGTATACTTGGGGAAAATACCTTCACTCAAGGGATGAAGCTGCTCAATTGATTATTGATCATATCAAGAAAGTAGAAACTGAGTCAGAAAAATCAGTAAGAGTTATAAGGAGTGATAGAGGAACAGAATTCAAAAATTCTCAAGTAAATGAATTGTGCACTGAAAAAGGAATAACTCATCAATTCTCAGCTCTAAGAACCCCTCAACAAAATGGAGTTGTTAAAAGGAAAAATAGAACTCTGATTGAAGTAGCAAGGACAATACTAGAAGAATCAAAACTTCCAACCTATTTCTGGGAGGAAGCTATTAGCACTGCGTGCTTCACACAGAACAAGTCCTTGATCAACAAGACTTACAACAAAACACCTTATGAGTTAATGACTGGGAGAAAACCAACTCTCAAGTTTTTGCATATGTGTGGTTGTAAGTGCTTTGTTCTGAGAGACTCATCAAAGATAAGAGGAAAATTTGATAGCAAGTCTGATGAGGCCATTTTCTTAGGTTACTCCCTATTAAGTAAGGCATATAGAGTATATAACCTAAGAACAAAGGTCATTGGTCACTGTGGAATCCATTCAACATGTATTTGATGATAACAAGATTCCAGGAATGATTGGTCAAGGATTGCATGAAACTCTCAGATTTGAGAATGAATTGGATGCATGGAAAGATTCATCAGAGATTGAAGAATCACCGTTAAATGGTTATAACCCTTATATGAGTGAGGGGGAGTTAACAGTTATGCATGAAGTACCAAGGGCTAATACTCCATCAGAGACTAGAGTATTAGCATTCAATGAAACATCAGAGACTAGTAACACGAGTGCACAATCAGAGACTAATAAGTCACCAGAGACTATTGAAATCAATAGTCAAGATGAGACTAATAGCTTAGAGGGAGCTAACAATGAAAAAGTCACTAGATTATGGGGAACAGTTTCTGATCCATCAACTAGATTGAACAATGTTAATCTAGAAAATGAAGCTTCATCTTCAAGATTAAATTTGCCACCTGCAAGACCTTGGTTGAGAGATCATATACTAGATTTAATTATTGGAGATTTAGAAGAAGGAGTCAAGACAAGAAGTGCAACACAAAATGAATGTTTTTATCTCAGTTTTCTATCAAAAATTGAGCCAAAGAAAATTGAAGAAGCACTTCAAGATCCTGAATAGGTGATAGACATGCAAGAAGAATTAAACCAATTCACAAGGAATAAAGTCTGGAGATTGGTGCCTAAACCAAGGAATAGATCAATAGTTGGTAAATGGGTCTTTAGAAACAAATTAAATGAAGTTGGTACAATCACAAAAAATAAAGCAAGATTGGTAGCAAAGGGTTATTCTCAAGAAGAAGGAATTGACTATGAAGAAACCTTTGCACCAGTTGCAAGACTTGAAGCAATTGGGATTTTCTTAGCATATGCAACCCATAAAAACTTCAAGGTGTACCAGATGGATGTCAAGAGTGCTTTCTTGAATGGAAAGTTGGAAGAAGAGGTCTATGTTGAACAACCACCAGGTTTTGTAGATCCCAAATTTCCAAATAATGTCTACAGATTAGATAAAGCACTCTATGGATTGAAACAAGCACCCAGGGCCTGGTATGATACTCTCTCTCAGTTTTTAATTGAAAATAAATTTGTTAGAGGTATCATAGATAAAACACTTTTCTATAGAAAACTGGATTCTGATTTAATACTTGTGCAAATATATGTGGATGACATTATATTTGGATCTATGAAAACTATGTGGAAAATTTTCAAAGTTAATGCAATCTAGATATGAAATGAGCATGATGGGTGAGTTAACATTTTTCTTAGGATTACAGATAAAACAATCAACTGATGGAATTTTCATTAGTCAGTCCAAGTACATCAAGGACTTACTATGAAAATATGATCTGGTTGATTGTGCATCTGCAAAAACACCCATGGCTACAACCACTAAGCTAGATAAGAATACTAAGGAAAAGAAAGTTGATATAACTAGCTATAGGGGCATGATAGGCTCATTTTTATATCTAACTGCAAGTAGAACTGATATAATATTTGCTACATATTTGTGTGCAAGATTTCAAGTTGATCCAAAAGAGTCACATTTAATTGTTGTTAAAAGAATACTAAGATATCTAAAGGGTACCCCAAACCTTGGGTTATGGTATCCTAAAGAATTTGATTTTAAAACTAATTGGCTATTCAGATGTTGACTATGCAGGATGTAAGCTTGACAGAAAAAGTACAAGTGGAAGCTACCAATTTCTTGGAGGCAGACTTGTTTCTTAGTTTAGTAAGAAATAAAATTCAGTTTGAACCTCAATGGCTGAAGCTGAATATATTGCAGCTGGGAGTTGCTGTGCTCAGATCCTGTGGATCGAAAATCAACTCCTAGACTATGGTATGTTATTATCCAAAATTCCTATTTATTGTGATAATACGAGTGCCATAGCAATAACTGAAAATCCAGTACAGGATTCAAGAACAAAACATATAGATATTAGGTATCACTTCATTAGAGAACATGTTAGTGAAGGAACCATTGAATTGCACTGGGTTACAACTAATAAACAACTTGTTGAGATATTCGCAAAGCCTTTAGATGGACCTACATTCACTAGGTTAGTCTATGAATTAGATATGCTGAATTATGCTCCTAGAAATTGACTAAAACCTTAGAAACCAAGTTGTTAAGTTTTGAGAAGCTAGAATCCAATTTCTAGATTGAAGTTGTTCTTGATGGACAAAAATTTTTAGAAGCTAGAATTCAATTTCTAGAATGTAGTTGTTATGTATAAACAGACCTTTTGTAGCTAATAATCATTATATTGATTGTTGAATAACTCTGAAAACAAAATTGTAGTAGATACTAGTTTAATTAAGTCTCTGAAGGAATTTGAGTGAGAGACAAAAATTAGTCTCTTAAAGTTGTTTTTAATTAGTCTTTGACTAGTTAAAAATAACCTATTGGAGACTAGTTAAGTTAGTCTCTGATAGTTGCTTTTAATTAGTCTCTGACTAGTTAAAAATAACCTATCAAAGACTAGTTAAGTTAGTCTCTGATAGTTGTTTTTAATTAGTCTCTACTAGTTAAAAATAACCTATCGGAGACTAGTTAAGTTAATCTCTGATAGTTGTTTTTAATTAGTTTCTGACTAGTTAAAAATAACCTATCGGAGACTAATTAAGTTAGTCTCTGATGGTTGTTTTTAATTAGTCTCCGACTAAACAAAAATAACCTATCAGAGACTAACCTACTTTAGTCTTTGATAAGGGAACGTGGCAGAGACTAGAGCAGTCTCTGATGAGGGGTAAACTGGTAGTTACTCATATACCCACGATTGAAAACCGTTAACTATCTTTTGAATTGTAAACGTTTCTTATACTTTGATAAAAGTAAAATCAAATACAATTGCAATTACATTCACTCAAAGAAATTTCTCTCTCATATTTGTGCGATTTAACCTCTTTGCAAACAATTTTCAAACTGTTAATAGATCTCAACAATGGCATCCAAGACTGTTTGCTTTAAGTTCGGCGACTTCGACTTTATCAAGACCAATCATGTTGGGGTCATGGACAAGAATGAGTTCAAAGCACAGTACCACCCGTTTGTAGATTTTCTACAAACATCTACACTTTTGTATACCATTTATGAAGCTCCTGAACAAGCTGCTGAAATCATCATAGCCATATGGTCCACTGCTGAAATCCAGGATGAGAGTGATGATTCTCTTGTGGTAAACTTTAAATATGATAATATTACTTATTCTATTAATCATACAGTAGTGAATAAAGCATTGCATTTACCTATTCATGATGCATATGACTAAACTGCCTCTGATGAGGAATTACTAGATATGTTTAAAAACTTACATTATGATGAAGAAATTGCATTAGTAGGTTCCATAACTAGACCTCATCTTAGGCAGGAGTGGTCATTATTTTTTGATATTATCACTAAAGTATTCACTTCAAAATGCAGTGGTTATGATGTCATCACCACACTCACACAACAAATTGCATTTAGTGTGTTGTATGATAGGCACATAAATTTAAGGCTGTTAATTCTGCATAACTAAAATTTATGTTATTGAGGAGCAGCCAACATTCCAATCTGTACAAATTCCTATCTCTTCTCCTATTCTTAATTCTTTAGAACTTGATAGTTCAAATCTTCTTGATTTTTTCCACGAACTCCAAGAGACTGACACACAAGAACCACTTGTTCAAAGTGAAAGTAATATGCCATCAAGCCAATCACGTTAGACGTGATGGAGTA